>CAHIKZ030000522.1:0-545000 GCA_903632075.3 Acanthosepion pharaonis | reverse complement strand
TCTGGCAACAGGATTCTGCACTATGTCACACCAGCAGGAAAACCCAGTCATGATTGTTAGACAATTTATGCAACCATATCACCCTCTTACATCTGGCCACCTAACTCCTCAGACTGCAACCCCCTTGATTATTATGTGTGGGGTTCAGTTGAGTGAGAGACCAACAAAACTCCTTGTAACACCAAAGATGAACTGAAAGCCAGGATTATGGTAGCATTCAACAACTTAAACAAGGAGACTGTTCAGAAGTGTTGTAGAAGATTCCAAAGTCGTCTAGAGGCTGTGTTTGAAGCCAATGGAGATTTTATTTAATAAATTTATTCTTTAGCACTTCAAGATATTTTTGTGTAATTTTGGTAAATATATCTGTTAAAATGAGATGTCAGTGTTATTTTCATTTTTGCATAATTTAGAAGACAATTTACCTACCGCAACCTAAATATAATTGTGTATTTGGGCAGCAATCCCTCTTTTATACAATTTTGTTAAAAACAACTTACGAGGAACTGCGGTTAAGTTTTAAGAAAAATTAAATAAAAAAATTAACTGCAGTTCCTGGTCAGTTGTTTTTAAAGAAACATATCTATATATATATATATATATATATATAATCAAAGCACAGACTTAAGTGTACCTGTACAAACGCATCTATATATACATATCTACACATATATATATATACCTATAGATGCATGCAAATAGATGTGTACATGTGATTGTGCATATACAAGTGTATAATTACAGATATATGCACATAAATTCTAGTGATCTAGATAATAAATGCGAATGTCAGTGTGTCACTGTGTCACATTTTTTCAACTTTACTCCTAGAGTCTGTAGCCTAACATATAATACCATTTTGGAATTAGGCCAACTCCATGAGCAAATTAAAAACATTTGAGGCCAGATCCAGACTCACAATCCTGAAATCTTGAATTCCCAAGTTTTCATTACTGTGATTGTTTTTGGTGATTTTTATGTGATTTTTTGCATCAAATTTTTTTGTACAATAACAATTTATAACTTGGAAGTAAATTTGGGAATAATCAAAATTAAGTGTGAAATCCAGTGAAAGTCACCCATGAAATAAAAATAATTGTTTGTACAGAAAATAAGGACCTACGTACATTAAATTGCGTTTAAGTTGTGGCAGAAGAATTATTGAACTTTCAAAAAGTTAGCTTAAATATTAATGCAATACTTAAATGCAGCAATCAATTTTGAGTTCTGTAGTTTATTATTGGCTATTGTGATAAAGGCCCAATCAAGACCCTCTTCAGGAGCTAGTTTAAATGCTGCCCTATCAGGTGGCTTTTAAGCTAGTAATAAATAACTTTAACTATAAATCTAACCTCCTACAATTAATATTTATGATACCACCAAAGTAAAAAGCAAAATAACAGTCCAGTTGACATATATAAATATATGCATGTGTGTGTGTGTGTGTGTGTGTATTGATGTAATGGAATAACCTGTCACCCCCATGAGTGACTACACTATAGGTAGTAACTACCTATAAGTATCTGTAAGTCAACGGACTACAGAGTCTAGCTGGAATCTGTTGAGTACAACTCAGACTTACACGAGAACTACCGACTTTCCAATAGTAGCACTTACTACTGGATTGACTTGTGACGACCTTGTGCATAACTGTACCTTTATTCTTATTGTACTGGGTTTTACAATAAACCTTTACTTATTTTATCCACCACTAACAACAAAACAATAAGTCATATAAACAAAGAAGCTAAAAACAGAATTTAATAAATGGTTCTAATTTTGCTAATTGTTTTATTCTATTGTCTAATTTTAGTTTAGGACAACTTCATGACCAACCAACACACAGATTACTAAACCCCATAAAAAGCAATGTTGGGAAACTAAGCAAACAAATATTAGAAAAATATGCTCAAAACTAAGAACAATACAAAAAAAAATGGAAAAATACTAAAGCAACAATCAATTGGTTCAATAACATTAGTAACAAAGAAAATTGCTTCTTTACACAATTTGACATGATTTCTACCCATCTATTAATGAACATATACTAAACAACACATCAAACTTAACAAAACAATACATCAATATCCCCAATGAGAACATAAATATAATTAAGCACTGCTGAAAATCAATATTATACCACAATAAAAATATGGATAAAAAAGGGCCAAAATAATAACAATAATAATAATAATAATAATAATTTTGGTGCAACAATGGGTAGCTATGATGCTGCAGATGTATGTGAACTCATTGACATATACATAATCAATAGATTAACAAATATTATCAACAAAAAAGATATAGGGTTCTACAGAGATAACAGTCTATTAATCCCAAGAAACTGCAACAGCAGAACTACAGAAAAAATAAAACAAGAAATAAAAAAAAAACTTTCAAAACCCTAGGATTTACAATAGATATAAAATCAAATAAAAAATAGTATTTCTTAGATATAATATTCAACCTAAACAACAAAACCTACAAGCCATACAGAAAACCAAACACCAACCTAACCACCCTCTGAACATATTTAAACAAATACCCATATCTATAAATAAAATAATTTCAACAAATTCTAGTAGCCTAAAAATATTCAATGAAAATAAAAAAAACATATGAATTAGCCCTAAGAAACCACAGATATTCAAACTGGAATACAAAAATGAAAATAATTCAAGCAAAAACAACAGAAAAAGAAATATAATTTGGTTCCCCCTACAACAATACATTAAAAACAAAAATTGGGAAAATATTCTTCAAAATAATTGACAGACACTTCCCTAAAAATAGCAAAAATACAATTAAAATTAGTTACGGCTGCATGGATAACATGGAGAAACCAAAAACTATGAATAATAAAAAAATAATCAACAGAACCAATTACAATTACAACAACAATAACAATAACATCCAGCAAAATGACACCATTAAATGTAACTGCAGAAACAAAAATAATTGCCCACTAAACAATAAATGGTAAATCAATAACCTAATAATCAAAGCCATCATAAATTATGACATTAACACAGATGAAAAAAAATTATATAGGTGCCACAGAAAAAAACTTTTAAAAAAGATATTATAACCACAAAATGTCAATTGAAAGAAAAAATGCATAAATAAAACCCTATCAAAATACATACCAATATCTCCACCAAAATCAGATGGGAAATTATAAAAAGAGCAGCCCCATACAGTATTAACAGTAAAAATTGTAAATTATGCTTAAAGTAAAAATTATCAATAATGAGTTTTCAAAACCAAAATAAACTTTTAAACAAGAAAACTGAAGTAATGAGTAAATGGGGGCATATAAATAAATATTTACTTGCTATCTAAGTAATAACTAAAAATAAACAAATAAATATAAATAAAATAAATATAAACTTTAAATAAATAAATAAATGAAATAAAAATATAATACAAATATTAAATAAATAAATAAAAGAAATAAATAAAACAAATTTAATTTATTAATAAACAAATAAATGAACAAAAATACACATCTATGCACATGTGTGCATATGTACATGTAGACATGTACACACACAAACACAAACAAGCACCATCACATGAATAAACCTAACCCTCCATAATTAATAGCTCAATATATAACACCAAAGTAAAAACAAATAAACTAATAACCATTAATTAAAAATAAAAATGAAACATTAAATAAATGATAAATGATAATATGATATAAGCATACACTTATTTTAATTACATATATACCATTTAACAATTGAATACATGTGTATACAGCATGTGTGTGGTATATGCATAAGTGTGCAGAAGTATGTATATATATATATATATATATATATATATATATATATATATATATATATAAAATAATATTTTAAAAATAAATAGCTTCACCATTTAAGCCCTAGTTTATTAATAATAAAGCACAGACTTAAGTGTACATGTACCCCTGTATGCATACATATACCTATATACACATATGTGTATATAGATATATATGTATAAATGTGTACATGTGTATATATTTAAACATATAATTAGAGACATATTCACATAAATTCTAACAATAATAAATAAATTTAACTATAAATCTAACCTCCTACAATTAATACTTATGAGACCACCAAATCAAATTAAAAAATGAAATGCTGTAAAAACCCATGTAATTTATGCATATGTTTTTGCAAAACTAAATTACATGAGGAGATCATTTCCAGGGTTTTTTAAAATTTTTCTTGTTGAAAAAAGGCATACAAGACGTAAACATTCATGCCAGAAGCTGACCCATTTAATGTCAGTTTATGCAGATAAAAAATAAGGCCTTATATGTAATAAAGTTGACTTTTATGTTGGATGATATAATGCTTACTTTTTCTGTATAAATTTACTAAAACCATTTAAATTGGTAACTATTTTTTGATGCTGGTAATCATGATCTGAGTCATATTTTACATTGCTTGGAGTTTCTACCTATTACAATAGAGGACAATTGACATACATAGTGATATGAATATTCTTGACTGTATAGTTTTAGTCTTGTCTGTTTTTCTTGTTTTGTTGTGAGATCAACAAAATTATTGAGGTCATAAGGAAAAGGATGTAAATTGTAAACATTTACAATATTGAGAATCATGATCTTGACTCCTACATGTGCACATAATCCGGGTCATGTAATTTAATATCTTTTAACTATCTGTTAAACAGACATTATTTCTATTTGGTGAAAATTTAATAAAATCATATCGTAAATAAGTGTAATTATGCTAAATACAACTAAACTGAAAACCTCTTCCCACTAGCCATATTGGCAATTCCAAAAATTTTGCGGTACAAATTTTACTTGAGTGTTTTAAACAAATTTTATCCTGAAAATCACCTGCATAAATTACACATGTGCACAAATAACATGGGTTTTAACGGTAATTGCCCAATGAACATATATAAGTATGTGCTTGTGTGCACGTATGTATATGTATGTGTGTGCATATGTATGTATAAGTATTTACCATTTAAGCATTAATATCATTATATATATAATCTATGTTATAAAATAAAATGACATATCTCGGCTGATTTACAGGCAAATACTCAAGAGCGAGAACCGGATATGAACGGGACAAAGCCCCATCACAAAATGACCATTAACTTTCTTTACAAATGTTTCCGACACACGTGTTCCGGTCGAAAAATAAAATAATAATTAAAGTGCTCTATTTTTCGTCCAATAAAAATACTTCCCTCCTAATTATACTCGCTTCGTTTCTTGTTTCTCGAGCCTGTTAAGCCTTAAAAAAACGCTATAAAAGGGGTTACATGGAAGTTCAACAGGCAGTCAACAGGTGGCCACAAAGGAGACCGGTCACGTTTAGCAGCTGTCAGCAGGAGAGCATCAACCACTGTCAACATGTGTGAACTACTATGAGAGATCGACCTAGATCCGAAAGCCGGCTTATGAACTTTACCACACCAAGGTAGCTGTCATAAACCCTTACGTTCCTGTTGAAATAAACCACATAAATCTATTTCTACTGTTGTCGTATTTCTTTCTTGCAACCATACGCTTGTCTATAACATCTATATATATATATATATATATATATATATATATATATATATATATATATATAAATAAAATATAAAAAAATATTTATTATCTAAGCATTAATATCAATTATTTATATATTTATATATTATGAAATACAAATTCCCTAGCAAAAAAACTAAAATACCCATAAATAAAAATAAATAAATAAAAATAGGTCACATGTCTAGAGCTGGAACAAACCCAGACTAAGTCAGCTACAGATAAAAAGGGTAAAATGATCCTGATGCACATCCATGCAGATGGGTGCATGTAAGCAAACGCACAAATGCAGAAACAGATGCATGACCACATGCAGACAAGTGCACACACAAACACAGAGAATACAGAAGAAAAATTACACCAGTATTAAATATGCATAAAAGGAAAAATCAAAATAATATAAGCAGTAAATTTCTGATACACCCTGAAGAGTGAACAGATGAAATTCTGCAGTTGGGATGCTGAAGGTAACATCAATCACCTGAGTGACAAATTTTACTCATATTAATCCTATATATATATATATATATATAAAATTATAATATATATATATATATATATATATAATTAATACATGCGCACCAAACATACGCACACACATAAATGTAGCAGAAATTCATTGAAGCAAGTTTTGTTAAATTCATTTCACAAGGTCTGTCTGTTTTATTTTTTATTGTATTTTTCCAATTTTCAAACAAGATGTACATTCAAATCAAAACTGTGGATAAACTGGTCAATGTTCAAACTTATGTATAAGTTGTCCAAGCTGATGGGTTCATCTATTGTCTGGTTAACACTTTTTCCTGGAACAGGACTAGAAGTTTATCCCTTGTTTCCTGTTTAGGATTGGATTCCAGTTCCTTCTAAATTCTACTTCAACTCTGTACTTCTAATGTCTCTGCCTAATCTAATTTATAGAATTATTGGGTTTCTGGTTCCTTCTAAAATCTTTTCCTTTTTTTTCACTTCCAATAGCAACCTTATGTCTTGCTTGGGGTGAATTGATTAAAAAAGTATGAAAAGGATTTTTGGGGGAGAGAAGGCAAAGAGAAAACCAAGTTATAAACAGATCCCCTATTTTTTGTCATAGTAGCTTCTGTACATTTCTCTATCATAGAAAATGTACTCATAGCTAGAATTGTTTGACTGGACTACAGTTCTACTATATCTTGAATTTGACTACTACTGATTTTTGGGTCCAACTTATATTAAGTTGAGCTAACTTCTGCTTCAGGACATTGGCAATCATGTCTCTCTGCAGACTTATTTTCTTTATTTTCTTGGACGCCAAGCATTCTAGGGAAAGACAGTGGAATTGTTTCTCGTTACCTCCTCTACAGTTTGAAATTCAGAGTTTTCCTTCTCCTAGGTTGGCTGCCATCCAAGACTAGAGAGCCCAGTCTATCTACTATTTAACCCATTGCTAGTAGGGGAGGTGAAGAGATGGATTCATGCCTTTCTTATGTACATTAGTGTGAAAGTGAATGCAAGAGAATTGATCAGCATTTGAACTCAGATTGTCAATTCCACTTTCTACATCAATAACCTTTACACTGTATGCACATCTTCAGGCTACTAAGGAGGAAATGTCATTTCAAAATTTAGTAGTGCTGGGCTTCTTTGGTACACATAACCCAGCTATGGATTAAATAGTAGAACAGACTGAGTCCTCTAGCTTTGGTTGCCAACCAGTCTACCATAGAAAGGAACAGCAGCCTACTGTAAGAATTCTTCTACCAAGTCAATCATAGTTTGAAAAAAGACATTATTGCATGGCACCTAAGGAAGTCAAATATGGGCAATCATACTCCAAAGATGATGCAAATAAACATACAAATAAAATGAAGAAAATTAAGCACATTTCTTTTTTCTCAATCCTGTTGATGACTTTGAAGCCAATTTTAAGAGATATATTCCTTCTTTGTTTTAAAAATGATTAAAACAATGTGGTTTCATCAAAGACACTGGAACAAGGAACAAAATATTTATGCTCAAAATGATATCAGAAAGAGCAGTAGAAATGCAGAAGGTTGTATACTTATGTTTTAGAGAATTATGCAAAACATTAAAAAAGACATACAAGATGTATAAACTTATTCTGACATTATATGGGTCAACTTCTGGCATGAAAAAAAAATTACGAAATAAAGAAATGTTTGAACTACTAACCAGATATGTTGAAGAATAGATCTGCTTATTGAATGTCAATGAACTTTTCCCATGTGTAGTAAAGTGTTCATGAGTGTGTAGTGAAATCTACCTTAAAAGGAGTGTAAGAAGCATGAATATAGATCAATTGAACTATGTGTATGAATGCACAGATTAAGATAACCAATCAGAGAAAGGATTTCTGTTTCCTTTACAACAACAAGCCTTAAGCAATTTGACGTTAGAGCTCCTAGATCAATATTAAAAGATTTTAAACACAATTATTACAAAAGAGATAAATTACAGATCAAATACAAAAAATGCCTTCCCAACGGAATAAATAGATGAATAAACTTATACTTAAATTACTTATTCATTATTTCCTTTTGACCAGAAATAGGACAAGAACAGTGCAGCTTCATTAAAGACGCTAGGACAAGAAATGTAATATTTATGTTCAAAATTATACCAAAAAGAGATATATAAATGCAGAAGTTGTGTTTTAGAGATTATGTAAAAGGAAAACAAAAACTGCTATGTACTACATGAGGATAGAAAATGAATTCAGTAAATGCACAAAAATAGGAAGGAGCATAAGACAAGGATGCATCTTCTCAACAGACTTATTCAAACTTTACAGCAAGGCAATCCTAAGAGAGCTAGAAGTTTTACCAGGATTTATTATTGGTAGACACAGTGTTTACAGCAGATGCAAAAAGGCAACTACAGAAACTCCTACAGAAAGTAGTAAAGGAAAGTGAGAAGAAAGGACTAAACATCAGTTCTAAGAGGAGAGAATATGTTGTTGTTGGCACCCCGCTCACATCTGAGCATCAGTATTGTCATCCTCTCTCCCTATTCCCTTTCTTTCCCCTGGTGGTGTTGGCAGAGGTGGCTGTGAATCAAATAGACCATGAAGAGGTTTATCTTGCCATTATTTCTGCATTTGGTCCATTGCATTATTATTATTATTATTAGCTTTTAGAAGTGGATATTTGGTCATGATATGAATGGATGAAACTTTAAAAGTGGACTGTTATCCTCATCCTTGTCACAACATTTCAGCCATTGTGACCTCTGGCCTTCATTAGGTACTTTCCAATCCAGGTAACTTTCAGGTAATTTTTAAATAAACGCTTTCTTTAATCTACAAAGATTGTTCTCATTCTGCTAATCATATTTTAGGATATATTGTCTAGTTCTTATTTATTGTTTGCCTATTCCCATTGAATCCAAATACACACTGCCTTGCCTGGGGATTCAACTCACGATTACTATCTCACCAAATTCAGAAACCACCACTTTAATTAACTCGGTCATTGTCCTGCAGAAAATTTGGACAGGAACTTAAATACTATTGTTTGTTTAAGACTGAAAGGATAAAGCATTTGGGGAAAATATTCAATAATATAGTCATAAATTATTTCGTGTCAATTTAATTATTCTTGTACATGTATGAACTAAAAAGAGATCTTAAAAAAGACATGTAATATTAAGTTGAATCATAAGTAATTTCTGTATTTCGGAATATATATGTGTATGTATGTGTGTGTGTGTGTGTGTATATATATATATATATATATATATATATATGTGTATAAGTATAAAAGTTAACATTGAAGTCAACACTTAGAGGTGACAGTCTGTTTCATGCTAGATGTAATCATCGGGCCATGAGTATATATATGAGTGTGTGTGTGCATGTCTGTATGTGTGCATATATGTGTGTGTAAATATATATCTGTATGTGTATATCTATATATGAACATGTGTATGCGAATATATATAGGTGTGTGTTGTGACTCTATGTGTGTGTATGTAAATCTCAATAAATCGTCTACTAACCAGTCATTTACTAATGCCTGATGAAATGTGTTACTTCACATTGAAACATTATTGCATTTGTGTAGCATTATACTACATGTTGATGCAATATCCCATATCAAAATATATATATATATATATATATATATATATATATATATATATATATATATATCCATGTGTATATATATATATGTGTATGTATGTTTGCATATCTCTCTATATATATATGTGTGTGTATGTGTGTGAGCGTGTGTGTGTGTGCGTGTGTGTGTGCATGTAAAAATTTTCAGATATGGTATATCTGTAAAAGGGCAATACAAATAAAGACAAAAGTAAAACTTATCTTACCCGACGTGTTTCATCCTCTGAGAAACTTTGATAAGGCAAATGTGAGGATTTTATTTTGTAGCAAGTATTTATATACAAGAGCAAAAATGTTATTGGTTTTTTCAGAAGTTTTAGGTATAGGAATACTGATAAATATTCATCAGGTTAGCTGAAAAGTCAGGCAAGTTATGGAGGACATAAAGTAACAAAAATATCTAATAAATGTGAGTAAGTGATCTGTCTATATTTCTGAGATGAGGTATTATGTACACTATTTACATTATTTGAACTATTGTCCTCATCTTTGTCGTCATATTTATTACAATGTTTCGGCCGTTGTACGTTCCGGCCATCGTCAGGTGGTTGGAATGTCGAACTGAACCCTTTATTTCGCTCACTGGGGTAGACTGTTCTAGTTCCACAAAGACATATGGCAGAGTGGATAAAGGCATTAGTTAGATCCAGTGACAGGACCCAAAGAATTTGAGTTCAATACCTGGTTGAGGCAGTGGAGAACTTGGAGAGGGGAATTAACAAGACATAAATGATATCCATTAAACGTAGAACTAGAACAGTCTACCCCAGTGAATGAAATAAAGGGTTCAGTTCGGCATTCCAACCACCTGAAGATGGCTGGAGCGTACAACAGCCAAAATGTTGTAATGAATATTGTGACAAAGATGACAATAGTCTGAATAATGTAAATAGTGAGTAAGTGATGTTTTTGAATTTTTTATATGCAAATTAGTATTTAAATTATTTTAGTTTGGGATTAATTTATGTGTCATATATTTTGAATAACATGAGCTTATTGATTTAACTGCTTTATTTTTTAACATTTTTGTAGTCATCTTTGCTGGCTTGGGAAAGTATTGATTCTTTCATGTTGCAGATTTATATTTTGATAAGATTCAATACCAGTAGTCTCAAGAGTTTTCCTTCTAAGTAAATTACTTTCTCTTTTAATAAGTGTGGCATTCTTTAGATCAAAGTTGTGGTTGAATTTATTTCTATTTATAACTAGTGTATTTGATAAATTGCTGTGTATAAGGTCACTTTTGTGTTCATAGATATGTTTTTTTTAAATTTTTGCAAATGTATTGTGAGGCACATTTCTTACAATTTATTTTATATTATACTGTAGAGTACTGTGTGTGTTTGCATGTTGTATTAGAAACACGTGTGTAACTCCTGGTAGAATATTAAATGGTCCAAATACAAAAAAATGGCTGGACTTGAATTAAGTCCAACTGAAGATAAAGAAGACAAACAAGACCTATATATATATATATATATATATATATATATATATATATATAAACAAATATATGTATTAAACAAAACAATTTTACAATGGACATAAACAATAATATTTGTGTGTGTGTGTGAACGTTTGTGTCTGTTCTTTGGTGAATGTTCATATGTATGTGTATGTGTGTATAATGTTCATGGTGTCTCCCACAAATGGGAAGACATGGATCTTCTAAGAGAGCTTACATTGTAGTCGCTGAAATGAAGAAATGAAAAAGAGAACGAGGCAAGAAGTCACCCAGTATTTATAGTATAGGGAGAGTGACCACTAGTGACAATTTGGGAATTAAGGAGGAGCTACCTCCGACAATACCTACTTCTGAATTATTATTGTTATGGGTATTTTGGGCTTTGATCATATCCATAATTGGAAGTGGTTTTAATTATTTTGGTGTTATTTAGATTAAATAGATTATTTTGGTTAGTGGATGTTAGGGAGTTGGTAGCTAAGTATTATGTATTTATTTTTATCTAGTTTATTGTTGCTAATAATGTTGTTTGTTTTGTTTTGTTTTGTTTTATGGCATATCAACCTCAATGGGTCATTTAATGCTGACAACTTTTTTTTCCCCTGGTAATATTTTTGTTTTGTCAAAAATCTATTTCTGTTAATATTTCTTTCCTCAAAAATATATAGCTGGTAATATTTCTTTCCTCAAAAATATATAGCTGGTAATAGTTTTTCATCAAAAACATATTGCTGGTAATGGTTATTTTTTCTTCAAAAATTTATTTCTGGTAATAATTTTTTAAAAAGTATTTCTGGTATTAAAACCTATTTTTACACTTTTATAATGCTTTTTATCTCAGTTTCAGGGTTAATTAATTGCCCATAGCTGGAACCCTAACAAGTGCTACCACCCCAGGTCAGGGTGGACCTGGGAACACCAGCAATTAAGAGGTGGTTCCATGCTCCTCAAAGCCTCCTGATCAGAGGCCTTGCTGTTGAACATAGTTTACCTTCTTACCCAGGACGCAGATGTAGTTTATCGTCATACCCAGGACGCTAATAATGTTGTTATCTTTTTTGTGATCATATATTTTGTATGTCTTTCTCTTAGCACTGTGGGTGAAATAATAAGGATATTGGAGGTTTTTGAAAGTGTTTTCCATGTATATATCTTTCAGAGTGCAGCACGTTTGGAAAGTGCCTGAAAACCATACCACAGGTTGATCCAAGCCTTATAAGTGAAATTAGGTTGACAAAACTGTTTAGGAATTAGCAAACAAAATGTGCTCTCCACATTCTTTTTATTAAGATTTCTTGAGTGTGCAGCCTGATAGACTTGATACACATTTTAAAATACAAAACAGGACATTTGTTTCAAACATAGGTATCTGCAGAAATAACGTTTAAAGTAATAAAAATGTTGGATTAAAAATAAAACCATTACATTTTACACACACACACACACACATATATATATCAAAATTTATAATCTATTGCACATAAAGTACTGGAGTTAATAAAACAGTGCTTGATGTAATGCAACAGAGCTACTAAGTATTTATTAATGAATATACATATTATCTCTTGCCAATAACATGACTCAGAGTTTCATGCAAAACACAATCTTCAGGTGATGAGTATAAATGATACTAAATTATATATAAATCTTCAGTGGCTGAATATAGACTATACTCAGAATCTGAAGGTTGCATTGTGCATGAAACTCTGAGTCTGTTAGCAAGGGATAATATGCATATATATATATATATATATATATATATATATATATATATATGTGTGTGTATGTGTGTAATATCGAACATTGAGTTTTGGTGTTAATAAAATAGTGCTCGATATAAATTAACAGAACTATAAATTATATATTAATCTAATCTTATTATAAAATGCAGATTGTGTGTGTGTGTGTGTGTGTCTGTAACGTTTATATATTGGATTGGATTTCCTACATTTTTCAACCGATTTCAACAAAACTTCACAGGACTACATAAAATTACCTTGTGGTGGTTCTAACCACGCCAAAAATGGGAAAAATATAATTGTTTTTGCACAAAATCAATTTGAAAACACGATTAAGAGACATCGTGAAAATGGAAGGGGGACAACTCACATCGGGTTGTTTCTGTGTGTGGGTTCCTTTAAATATGGGAGCGGATTTCCTATATTTTTCAGCCGATAAAACAAAACTTCACTTTTTTTTTTTGGCATGTAGTGTTTCTTATTCTCTTGCACACTTTTTTCTTTATTTTTAATATTCAGAATGCTTTAAAAATTCCATTTACAAGACAATTATTTATAATAAAAATCTATTCAATCGGAGACTCATAACGATTGAAAACAATGTTTTTGTTTGAGTTTGGGTTTGACCAATTCGTAAAAAATAAAAAAACAACTAATTAAGACATGCGTCCGTCAACCTTAAACAATAATCTAACGATCTCTACTGATTGTATGAATACAAACATCGAATAAATTCTTTATCTTTAGGGAAAGATAATGAAATCTAAAACATACACAAGTCCTAACTAAAAATAATAACCAGAACGGGAAACTACTTTAAATACACATGGTGTTCAATTTTTTACTGTATTCAATAAGTAAAAATCATAAATTGTAAAAAAAAGATTATTATTACAGAAAGGCTACTAAATGAATAAGATTTGTTAGATCATAATTAATAAACCCAAATAAAGTTAATATTTTTTGTATTAGAAACAACGAGTGGAAAATATATTCAAATCAGAATTCTAATTATGAATCACCACAAGCAAAATATGCAATTTTTATTAGTCAATAAGTAAAAATCATAAATTGTAAAACTAAAAGATTACAGAAAGGCTACCTACATTTTTCAACCGATTTCAACAAAACTTCACTTTTTTTTTTTGGCATGTAGTGTTTCTTATTGTCTTGCACACTTTTTTCTTTATTTTTACATTCAGAATGCTTTAAAAATTCCATTTACAAGACAATTGTTTATAATAAAATTCTATTCAATCGGGAGACTCATAACGATTGAGAACAATGTTTTTGTTTGAGTTTGGGTTTGACCAATTCGTAAAAAATAAAAAAAAAACTAAAAAAAAAAAAAACTAATTAAGACATGCGTGTCCGTCAACTTTAAACAATAATCTTTGTCAATTTTATTTTTCAGTCTTTATGATGGTGAATACTTGATCTATCTCTTACTGTTATATCCCCGGGCAATGCCAGGCTCTAATGCTAGTAATAAATATATATAAATATACATTTTTTTCTATAATTATGTTTATTTGAAATACAAATTTTTTAATTTTTTAAACAATCCCTGTAAATAATATGGACTGCTGCACTATTATAATAATCTGGTATATATATCAAAATTTAAATTATGTAACAGTTTGTCTTAACTTATTACAAAGATTGAATTGATAGACAGATACTGATCAAATATGGACCGGAATCCAATAAGATGATAAGATAAAGAACAAATATGAAATGTTTATCAATTGAATATGTTTCACTTTTATTAAAGCTTCAACAGAGAATAATATATCTCATTGATTAACAAATGTTTCCTATTTGTTATTTATCTATCATAATAATAATTGCATTTAAAAAAAATGAGTTGACCAGGGTATTTCTGGAAGATAATGCTTTGAAGACAAGCAGTCTCTATAATTATATGTAAACATTTCATTTTATTTGTTAGAATATACAGAGTGATTGAAAAGTAACTTCCTATTTTATGTATGATGGACTCTCCTGTCTAACTATAATTTTCACAAGACAGGAGAGTCCATCACACAGAAAATAGGGAGTTACTTTTCAATCAGCCTGTATATAAATTTTTACTGAAATATAAGAGAATAAAAAAATTAAACATCTAGTTTTCACATATTCCATCTTACATGCTTTATTTGGATATTTCATATAATTGATTTTATCATATATATGTATGTGTGAGTATATATATATATATATATATATATATATCATATACATATACATACATACACTTACACACACACACACACACAGAGGTAACTTAAGGGAGTTAACTCAAAAATATTAGTTAACTCCCTTTTTGAATTCAGTTTCATTTTTTTTTTTTTAGCCAAATTTTATTGTTCACGTTGTACGGCGCTTCTTTTATTCAACAAAGCATTCGTTCATTTGCTTCGGCATGTGTTCATGATCAGCAATTTAGTCTGGTTGACCAGTACTAGTAGGAGTAGAGAATTCGAATTTCACTAGATTTGTAGACTTGTGTGCATGCATTTTGATAAATTTTCAAGTAATACTTTTTATTTTATGTATTTCCATGATAAATAAAACAATAGAAAAATTATGTATGCATTTATTTTGAATTCTGCAAAATGACAGATTTTAAATATAAAACAGGGGGAAAATTGCAGCCGATTTAGAGTAGTAGTAGTAGTAGTAATAATAATAATAATACATAAGTTTTTTTATGTCTTGTCCTTTCAGGATGTAGGGGATTATAACTCACTAGAGATTCATTTTCTTTGTTATCTGTGAATTGACATTTTGAGAAAGATAGTGGAGTGGTTTCCTGATGTCTGCTCCACGTTTTGGAATTCAATATTTTTCTTTTCTTACACTGTTTGTCATCCAAGGCTAGAAATTCCAGTCAACACTGCTATTTAACCTGCTGCAGAAATTACTTTTAGTTAGGCTAAAAACAGTAGCATCAATATTTTGCAGGTGTAAAGAAATGAAAGACAATTTCAAGAAGGCAATATTTTTTTTGTTGTGTGTCTCTTTTCATATATCTGAGTAACAAAGGACAGAAAATACACAAGTATTAATGTAAAATAAAAAAAGAAACATTAAAAGTTAGAAACTGTGTGGGTGATATATGCACACACACACGTGTGTGTGTGTGTGTGAAAAAATTCACTCACCAAGGGAAAAAATATCCCCATGCCTGAGAAGGTTTTGGTTGATGCCATTGCTACAGAATGCTGAGCAAAAAAAGGGAGTAAAGACGATGAAAACAGGAAGTGTCTCATTTTTGTAGGTGCTTGACAGAAGCACTTAATGACTTCTTGGCAAAACTGGCAAAGCTGTTTGGGGTAATTCACAAACCTATAGTTGGTTGTGGGAGTAAAAGCAATGGATTTTTAGCATCCTGATACCACTTTACTATCAATGTTGAATTTTGTACAAATCTGTGCAAAAAGCGAATCAAAGAGCTTACCCAGCTTCATACATATTTTCAGGAAATCTCAACTTCTAATTGGTCAATAAACACACAAGTGGGCATTGCAATCCACCCATGTACAAGTCTTTTTCCAGCGTGTGACCAAGTAAAGTTTTCCCACTTCTTTTTCCAGGAGCCTATTACATGATTAAATTAATTATAAATATCAGACACGAGTTCATGCTCTCTTTTTTTCTTGATTTCATTCACCTACAAAAATGTAACCTTAAAGGAAACTGCATTGCAACCCCATAGCTGTCAAACACTGAAAACATTCACACATGCACACATGTTCAAAATTTTCCAAGCTACATTACAAACATACAAAACATTTCCAAACCAGCAACAAGAACGTTTCTCTTTAAAATACTCTGATCAAACTTTCATACACATCTTTATAAAACAAAATTGTAATATTCTGTATATATAAAAGATATTTGTTATTCCAAACATCCTTTTTGTTGTAATTGAATATCATTACCATTTGATTTTTTACTTAAATTTATGTTTGTGGATGTTGCATGTTTCATTTACAGTGAAACATTTAAAATTCCTACATCCACAACAGATTTATACCCTTTCTGAGCAGCATTTGAATGCAACAGACTTGTCCAGAATTTAAACTCAGCTCAGCAGTTACACTTTGCATTACATTACCTGCACATCACAATATTGATTTAGCTATGTGGAAAATAGATAAAAATGAAAAATATGGAAATAAAAAAATTTAAAAATAGTAAATTCCTAGCAATATTTGTTGAAAACTATTTTTTTCTCCTCATTAGAAATTTTTGCAAACTCTTAATAAATTGGAGGCATGATTTTTTAAGGAACATTGACACAGACATTTTTAAAAATTTTTTAGTAAAACCAATAAAATACCTGAATGATTTCCTGAATTATTTTTGAATTTTGATCAGTTAAAAATTTCATTTTATGCCGTTTTCATATTTTTGTTTCTGCTGTTGTATAACTAATTATTGGGTGTCGGTTGAAGTATGGGTAATTTGAGATTGCCAATTGACATGGCTGCCTTGAGAAGAGGTAATTAATTTCATTGTTATACAGGTTTTACAAACAATTAGGATGCTTCTCAGATGACTTCTGTCAACAAAGGCAGCAAATGTTTAATTAAACATAAGCTTAGAATAAATGTTAATCAACTCAGCTAGAAACAACTAACATAGAGTGTGTCTCACCACAGATCATATAGAAAAGATTTTGCACCCAGTGTGACATCAGAGAACAAAGACATACACATATACAATACATTCATGGATACAAAGTTATATGCAATGTGATGGACATAGAATCTTCTGTCATAATATCATAATAATTATGCTTGCCTATCTCTTCATTAGTTTGCATGACCCTTACACTTTGCCAATACCTCATAAATAATGGACTGTTCTACTTTGATTGCATGGAAAGACAAACAACATACCAGAAACGCTACTTGGTTTCAGTGGAAAAAAAGAAAGGAAGAAAGAGGTGTTTAACAGCTCCTGTGAATACCTCATAAGTAATAGACAATTCTGTTTTGAAGACAAAAGACATATCAAACACTTGACTTGGTTTCAGTGTGAAAATGAAAGAAAGAAGGAGAGATAGAAGTGTTTAAACTCGGTTTCAGTGAAATGGAAAACATTATCAATTTCAAATCTTCATTTGTACCTCCTTACTTCTTAAAATAATGACCAACATTCATATTTATGATTGTTATTACAATATTTTGTTAAAGTTGTTAAGTTCAGATATTTAACGATGTGATAGGGGAATTTCTATGAATATTTTATTGCCATAGAACTTGCCATGAGCTTGCTCAATCATTAAAACTGTAAAAAATTACAAAAAAAAACAACACAATGAATAAGATCTTACACCATTTGTTAGGTTATATTAATAAAAATAAAAAATGGATAAAAGTATATGTAATACCATAATACTGCTGGGCACAAATTATGACAAACTGTTTTAAATTTGCATTGTTTATTGAAAGCCACACTAAAACTACAACCCTGTATAACATATTACATCATAATATAGTTAAATTGTTCGGTATGATTTCCTTTTGAAGTAAATGAGGGCCTTATTTGATGACTCAATGATTTAGTAATAATGTTAATGTGCCTTGCATCTTGTCCATATACAACTTGTAAAGTGTCAGTAAATCATAAAATTTATAAGGCTTGCACTGATCACTGGAATTAAATTCCAACGATACAATGTTGAACTTAAATTTAATCATCAAACTCATTTCCTTAAAAACAGTAATGATTTGGAAAAAAATATTTTGTATCATTATTTATGGTGTTAGACCCTAACTTTCAAATTGAGTGCAATACCACACTTTCCAAAATGGCCTGCCCCTTTCCCCAATACATATATATATATATGCAAAATGCATCATATAAAATTTTTCCATTTTGTGATTCAACTACACACTAGGTTCTGTATATAAATATATACACTACAATTCAAATGTTTGAGGCCACCTGGTAATTTTTTAAATTGACCCAAAAAGTAGTTGTTTTGTACTTTAAACAAGAGAAAATTATTATTCATGGTTAAAAGAAAGTGAGACTTGATTTTATATTAGAAATTGTATTATGATTTGGTTTGGTTTATTTTGTTTAATGGCATATCAACCTCAATGGGTTATTTAATGCCAACAACATTTTTAGGATAGATTCATATGAATAGAGTATGTATTCTTTGGTTTAGATTGGTTTGATTTATTTTGTTTAACAGCATATCAACCTTAATGGGTTATTTAATGCCGACAACATTTTTAGGATAGATTTGTATGGATAGAGTATGTATTATTTGGTTTAGATTGGTTTGATTTATTTTGTTTTATGGCACATCAACCCCAGTGGGTTACTTAATGCTGACAAAAATTTTTATTGCTGGTAATATTTTGTTTTGTCAAAAATCTGTTTCTGGTAATATATTTCCTTCAAAATTGTATTGCTGGTAATAATTTTTTTCAAAAAAGTATTGCTGGTAATAGTTAACTATTTGCCCATAGCTGGCACCCTAACAGGTGCTACCACCCCAGGTCAGGGTGGACCTGGGAACACCAGCAATTAAGAGGTGGTTCCACGTTCCTCAAAATCTCCTGATCAGAGGCCTTGCTGCTGGACGTAGTTTAACGTCTTACCCAGGACGCAGATGTAGTTTAACACCTTACCCAGGACGCAGATGTAGTTTAACGTCTTATCCAGGACATAAATTGTATTATGACAAAAAGAAAAAAAGCATTTTATGATTAAATTTTGCACTTGTCAAAATATCCTCATTTAGCCTTGTTTGCTGCAGCACAAATTTTTGGTATTTGTTACAAAAGTTTCTCAAAGTATTATAATTGATTCTATTCTTTTTTCAATAACTCTAAGGGCTCTTTTTAATTTTTTTTTCACTCTTCTGTCAAGTTCATCCCATGCTAATTCTGGGGGTGGCATAAAAATTTTGAATTGTAGTATATAAAATATTTGTATATTTGTTAAATTCATTTACTTTTAAATTGTTGAAGTTATCTACAAAATTTTGTTAAGGGACTCACAATTAATTTAAATGGGCCTCATCATAAATATTAACTTTGGGTCCTCTTTTAAACTTTCTTGTAACATTTGGAATAAAGATTCAAACACAATGTTATATCCTGACTGGTCATGATGAAGCTGTATTGTTTTAAAAGTTTTCTTGAAAG
Source organism: Acanthosepion pharaonis (assembly GCA_903632075.3). Taxonomy (NCBI): domain Eukaryota; kingdom Metazoa; phylum Mollusca; class Cephalopoda; order Sepiida; family Sepiidae; genus Acanthosepion; species Acanthosepion pharaonis. The sequence continues at coordinate 524,929 of CAHIKZ030000522.1, read as the reverse complement.
ATTCTCAGGCTAGCTCTTTTCACTGACATGAAGTCGAATGATTATGCTGAATCGATTGCTAAGTCTGCTGTTAGGAACATTGGTTTACTATGTCATACTAGACAATTTTTTGCCAAAATCTATTTTATACCTTTAGAATCTACCATTCGTTCATGCATTGAATATTGCTGCCACATCTCATCTGGTGCTTCTGCTATGTATCAAGAGATTCTTGACAAAATCCAAAGAAGAATCTGCAATGTTATTGGTCTTGATCTGGCATCTTGGCTTCAGTCACTTTCCACCACCATAACATAGCTTCCCTTTGCCATTTCTATAAATATTTTCTTGGTAATTGTTCTGATGGGCTTTCCTCTTTGGTGCCTTGACTTTACGAATTTAACCACAGTACTAGATTGGCAGTTAGGTTTCATCATTTTACTGTTGAAATTGCTAAATGTAATAATTTCTCCTCTTACACTTCTCGCTTGTGGAACTTTCTTCTGGCTTTCCAATCAGTTTTGATCTTCAAAAATTTAAATTTCAACTGCCATCTTCTGCCTCCTTAATCCCTGTTCTTTTATTGTCCTTTCTCCTTAATAATGATTTTTAAAAAATTTTTTCACACTCAGTAACCTCTTTTGTCTTAGTGGCTTTATTACTTTACTTGGGGTGAAATGATTAAAAAATGTGGCTGTATTTGAATAGCCACTTTCCCAACCACACAACATTGCAAGCGTATTAATACTCTATCACTATTTCCATGACAAATGTTCAGATGAGCACTCCATTCATTAGTTTTACCAGTTCAAACCTTTACAAGTAGGACATGATATGCTACAGAGTCAAATCACCCACATCTCCTCCATATTCCATTTGTAAGGAGGAGATTTCACTCAGACAGCTTTTTCTCAAGAACTCACATTTAGTGAAACAGACTCCCATGTGGATGCTTCCTTGAACACTACAATCTTAATGTCTTGAAGTCAAGGGTCAGTTGCTGTCTATCTTCCTTATCCTTGTAATCTTCACTTTCTTCTACCTTTTCTTATATACTTATCACAAACCTCATTCAGTAGCCCTCTACCATAAGTGGCTCTTGAGCCTTGTATTGAGTGAACTTTAATATATAAAAAGCAATGTGTTGTGTTTTTAATTGAAAGGTTTTTTTTTTCTGCTAGTGTTCTTTTTTCTGATTGGCATCACTGGATAATTTGATGTGTGATTTACATGGAGGGGAAAGTCAATTCACCACATTTCCTCTATATTCCATTTGTAAGTAGGAGGAGCTTCTACTCAGGCAGCTTTTTCCCAAGAGCTGCTACGTTATGGAACAGACTCCCACTCTTAACCTCTTCAAGTCAAGAGTCAATTGCTATCTATCTTCTTTATCCTCATAATCTTCACTTTCTTCTACTTCTGCTTACAATTATATCACACACCTCATTCAGTAACCCTCTACCACGAGTGGCTCTTGAGCCTCGTATTAGGTGAATTTTATTAAAAAAACACTGACTTTGAAAATACAGTGTCTCTGTGTTGTGTTTTTAATTGAAAGGAGTTAGTTTTATTGCTGGTAGCATCCTTTTTTGATTGACATCACTGGATAATTTGATGTGTGATTAAGGGGGAGGGGAAGTCATTTATAAAGTGCCATCCTCCTTTTTGTTCAGTGGGCCAGGTTGTTTGGCTTCTGGCCAAAGCCAAAGCCAGCCTACTAGAATAAAACTTCAGACTTTGTTATTTCTGCTAAAAATACAAAAAAAGAAAAGAAAATTTACATGCTGAACGATGATTTTCAACTGAGACAAAGACCAGAAATACAACTGCTACAAAAGAGCGACAAATAGAAATATTAATTCATTGTTATCTCATCGCCTTGAAGGAAGACCACATCACATTACAGAGAAAGCAACTGGCCTTTACTAATTGTAACTGTGACCAGTAAACTCCAGAACTGAACTCGATTGAATTACCTGAGCATTATGGTGTTTTCTTAAGCAGAGCATAGATGTGATACAAGGCCAAAAATATAGGGCACCCAGTGAAGACCAAACTCACTACTCAGTCACAATTGTTCTAGCAAGACAAGTTTGGTAAACATTACACTACGTCAAGGTGCCCTTACCTGGGCATAATGTTCAAGGAAGATTTTTGAAAAAAAAAGAATCCTAATTAGTGTCAGAGCAATTTTAAAAGTTAATATTACAGAGAAACCTTGTTTCTCGAACATCTCACATGTTGAACAAATTGGTTTTCAAACAGAAAATTCAAGATGAATATATCTTGGTTATCAAACAAAATTTTGGTTCTCAAACAAAATTGCTGAACTGAGCCGAACCGAGTTAACCCGAACGGAATCATTTCTGAGTTGACTGCCATGTTGTATACATTTGTGGATTGTGCTGTGCTTTTCTTTTTCAATTTTATTGTACTGTAACTTTTTTTCTCTACATTGATTCTTATTGGAAAAATAGTTTTAGTTTACGAACATTTTGGGTTACGAACATTTTGGGTTACGAACATTTTGGGTTACGAACATTTTGGGTTACGAACATTTTGGGTTACGAACATTTTGGGTTACGAACATTTTGGGTTACGAACATTTTGGGTTACGAACATTTTGGGTTACGAACATTTTGGGTTACGAACATTTTGGGTTACGAACATTTTGGGTTACGAACAGCCTTCAGGAATGAATTAAACTCGTGAACTGAGGTTCCACTGTACTTTCTTTAAAGGATGAAGTAATCCCAATACTTGAGTATAAATATTTAATTTTTTTTGACTTCAAAAAAAAAAAAAAAAAAAAAAAAAAAAAACACAATCAGGAAATTAAAATTTAAATGCATTGTGGACATTTTTAAAAATGCTTTTTCTTTAATTACACAAACATTGACCTCCAGCATTTTCCTGGTTCATTTCAGTTGGATAAATGCTGGATAAGTTTTTAAAGTTTAAAAACATTTTTCTTTGTCATGTATGATTTAACTTTTTTCTCTGTTTTATCAGAAATTGAGCAGTTATTTCATCTATGCATTCACTTTGTAGTTTTTGAACTGATCTGTTTTTCAAAATCCTGCACTAATCTTTCAATTTTCACTTTTTTTTTTTTTGCACTAAATGTTTTATTGACTATTTTTTGCTGATATAAGTCATATTGTTTTTGTCCACTTTAAGATTGGCTTGTTTTCATGTCTATTTATAAATATATTTACTTGTCTGCTTTTTGCTTTCTCACAGAAACCTTAAAGCAAAAACTTCAATATCTTAATTTCTTTCTCAGAGCATCAAAATATTTATTTACCTTATTCCCTAGTGACCAAGTCTGGACACCTTGATTCTAAGTTTATAACTGTTTATAAATTAATTAAATAAAAGAATTACTTATTCTTTGTTCTATGAATTATATATTTTTTAAATTTGATATAATTTTTAAAAAATTTTTTAGTTGTTAAAATAACTTCCAAAAATTCTAAATTCTATTACCAAATAATCATTTTTTTCTTTTTCTAACAAATGTTTTTCAAAGAAATTTTTCAAATTCTTATTCTTGCAATGCTCAGTATACAAACTTAGATATATATATTTCACCCAAATATTATAGAGCAGGTTTTTCCAGACTTTATATAATTGGTCATCCACATTTTAGAAACATTTTTTGAAAACACAATTTTTCAACTTTGTTAGTTATGGCAGTTATATAATTTAAAATGTATATTAAAAGAAATGATTCAATGAAAAATTTAATTGATAATTAAAGAAAGAATAAGTAATTAATTTTATAAAACTGTCACAATATACCAGTATGAAAAGCTTTGTTATGGAGAGTTAACTCTAATGAGCTAATATAAAATATTACCCATAATTCTATGAAGTGAAATAATAGCCATTTTTGTGTATTTAAAGTTTTCACTATGTAACAAAAATTTATTACATTTTTTGAGCACTTTTTTAATAAAATTCCAAACATAAATTCTCTTTTTTCATTTAGTTCATAAAAAATGAGATAAATACTTTATGACTTAAGCTCAACTTATAATTTGTCCACATACCTTTAACACTTTTTAGCCTAATATTAATATAAAAATATTAATAATATAATAAAATAATGTAGTTAATAGTTTAAGATAATAATAAAAATATAAATAATTTAATAATAAAAACATTTTATATAATAATTTAACATAATAATAAAATAACTGAATTTATTAGATCTAGATTTTATGATAATAATATAATAATATAATTTAATTAATAATTTAAGATAATAATAAAATATACAATAATATAATAATAAAAACATTTAAAATAATATTAAAATAATTTAATTCACTAAATCTAAACTTTATATAATAATATAATGAAGTAATTCAGTTAATAATTTAATATAATAATAAAAACATATTATATAATAATTTAATATAATAATAAAATAATTTAATTTATTGAATCTAGACTTTACCTAAAGTCAGCAAATATAATTTACCTCATCTTTTTTCTTTCTTCTAATATGGACTTTTTTTTTATTTTTGTGGAGACTTTAATCAAAATCATTTTCTGTCTTTATACACAATTTGGAAGAAAAAGTATCTAAAGCCATTTTTCTAGAAAGAAAAAAAAAACTCTTGTAACAAAAAAATATTCAAATCTGAGTTTGGAAAAAGTTAGCCTCATTTTGAAAATAAACATTTCAAACTCAAAACTGCTAACAGATATATATTTTTTATCATGACAACAAATAAGCAAATAATTCTGGATAGCATTTCCATTCATTCAAACAAAAGAAAACTGAAACTCAAAAAAAAAAGTGAATCTGGTGTCCAGAATAAACCATTGCATAGCAATAGCTTCACCCAGCTGGATTTCCCACGACTCAGATACATGTCAGACAGTAGCCTCATGTCTCTGACTAATTCCTTTCACCAGATAAGCCTCCAGTCTAAACATGGGACGGTGATTTCTCAGAGCTCATCAAATTCATATCTATCTAAAGAGCCCAGTAACATAACGAGATATGCTAAACTGCTGAAAAAAAGGGAAAGATCCGTTGAAAGGTTGAAAAATTTCAGTCAATCTTTTCCACCTTATGATCCAGAAGCATACAATGCAGATGGGAGCCTACACACTATATATTGTCTTCCCTCTATGGAAGAACTGTGGGATCAGGCAAAACTTGCACGTTATTTGAGAACTCCAAGACAAAAGGAGGAAGAAAAAGATCTGCTTTCCAAGCAACTGTATCCCATCTTTAAATACCATCAGATGAAAGAAACAAAGCATAAAAATAAATTGTGAATATGAAGTTAATATGAAGTTAATATGCACCATCAATTTATTTGTTAATTTTAACAATTATCCACAAGGAGTACTGAAAAGTTCCTGGCCTGATCAGTCAGTAATTCAATAGACAAAGCTCAGAATACAGCCACCCACTACTTTATGATTTACTGTTTAATAACCCCCTGAACTTATGACCACCTATAAAATCTTATAAAATTAAATATTTAACCTTTAGCACTCTACATTTATCTATCTATATATATATATAATATATATATATATATCTCTCTCTCTATATATATATATATAAAATTCTGTGACTTCTGTTCATCAGTCTATCCATCTGTCTATCTGTCACACCCTCTAAAAATAGCCATCAATGACTGATCAAAACAAAATTTTGGGGAGAAGTGCAAACAGGTAAGAGGGGTACAGAGTACAAATAATTTTACTCGGGTGTATAGCAGAGTACAATAAATTTTCATTAATATTTTGGAAAAAAATTAAAAGTTTTATTATTTAACATAAAAAATTCTTCCACTATTTTAAAAACAATTTAATGATTAAAATAACAAATACTTATTTAATAAAAATGCAATATTGTTTTTTGCATATTTTTTCTTTAAGTTTTATATATACAAGAATCCAGTTTCCAGTTCACCCTACATTTGTGAGAACTATAAATAAATCACAAGGCCAAACACTTCAAAAAGTTGGAATTTGGTTTCAGAAATATTTACATATGACCAGTTTTATGCTGCATGCTCAAAATTAAGAAATCCTAAGAATTTATTCTTTGCTGTTAAAAAGGGAAAAAAGAAATTTTCTTAAAGAATATTGTTTACTGTGAAGTGCTATAAAATTAAAGAAATTATTAAACTGCAAAGTAGTTTTTTTTCAAAGTATTTTTCCAAACAAATCATCTTTTTTAAATTGATTGGTTTGTGCAATTGAATGAAATGTAGAGGTTGTAAATCTCGACAACAAATGTTAGCAATAACTTCAAAAATACTAAATACTGTGAGGATTTCTTCATGCATCAGCATATTTTAAAAAATTCTAGTTTTTAATGTTTCTTCCCTTTCTACGATATTCTTTTTCAAGGTGTTTTCTGTTGCCATAGCAGGATATGACAGTGCAACTATGAAATTCAAATAAATTCAAATTCAGAGATCAGAGTCACTTTCAGTGGCAGGATAAACTTTTTGCATGCAAATGAAGTCACATACAGAGTGATAAAGGTTAAAAAAAAAAATTCAACCAATCACTATTATATTGTGATTGTAATTGTTTCAAAATGAATCAAAATTAATAAAATGGATAAAGTGAAAAATAAATAAAACTCTACTTTTTGTCTGAATTTCCCAGGATATCTCACCATTTATCACAATTTGGTGATATAGTAATTATAAATTCAATCCCAGGGTCAGGTAGTATGTACTTTGATTTGTGAAAATGGGTGAGCAATAACTGAGCAGTACTAAAAATAAAAATTAGACGAGATATCTCTAGACATGGGCAGTGAAATGAGTCTAGCCCCTTAGACTAAATAAAGGGTTCAGTTCAGAATTCTTTGTAGGTTATCCAGATAGATATACACCAGATGAAGGTCAGAGGATACAACAGCTGACTTATTTTAAAATTTTTTTAACATATTGTCTAGCTAAATTTAAACCATTTTGTAATTCCAAATATAAAACTGATTTTTAATTTGTTTATTACATTTAGTATTTGACTGTATAAACATTTAGAGATAAATTAGAAATATATATATATATATATATATATATATATATATATATATATATATAGAGAGAGAGAGAGAGAGAGAGAGAGAGAGATAAGTGACTTATTTTAAAATTTTTTTTAACATATTGTCTAGCTAAATTTAAACCATTTTGTAATTCCAAATATAAAACTGATTTTTTAATTTGTTTATTACATTTAGTGTTTGACTGTATAAATATTTCAAGATAAATTAGAAATATATATATATATAATTATATATATATATATATATATATATATATATATAGATAGATAGATAGATAGATAGATAGATAATAAGTGACTTATTTTTAAATTTTTTTAACATATTCTCTAGATAAATTTAAACCATTTTGTAATTCCAGTCTGATAAAGCAGATATTAAAAACTTACCTGTTGAAAAAAATTTATTATTGTTTCTTTCAAGATGTGTTAAGTTTTTTCCTTTGATAGATATACATATGTGTGTGTGTGTGTGTGTGTGTACTGATATAGAAAAATTAACAATGACAGCCTCTTTAAAAAAAAATGGCAACAATTGAAAGAAAAGAGGAAAGAGAAAAAGAGAGAAAAGACTATGAAGTGAGTGAGAAGTGAAAAAAAAACAGGACGAAAAGGACAAATAATCACAACATTTTAGACATACGCACATCCGTGCAGACAGGCGCATGGCTGCATGCGCGTGAATGCACATATACACAATGAAAAAAAACTTGCTCTAGTGATATACAAAAGAAAAATCAAGAAGTATAAACAGTCAATTGCTGATATCCCTTAGTTTCTGTCCTTTGTAGCTCTTAATAAAGTTTACTATCTCTCCTAATCCCTGTTCTGCCAACCATTTACACAAACCTCTTCTGCTTCTTCTAGGTGCAGTGACATTTCAGGACGATGGAAATTATCGCTCTGCACAATTTCCTCTCCGTTATTGCTCTTCGTAAAGTTTGTCTTTTTGCTATCTCTCCTAATCCCTGTTCTGCCAACCATTTACACAAGCTTGTTAGGTTATTTGCTGCTTTCCTCTGTTCCACTTGCCTTCAAAATTTGGGATTTATTTTTAAATTTTTATTTTTTAACATATTGTCTGGATAAATTTAAACCATTTTGTAATTTCAGTTTGATGAGGCAGGTATTAAAAACATACCTGCTGAAATAAATTTATTATTGGATTTCTCATGATGTGTTAATTTTTTTCCTATATATATATATATATATATATATATATATATATATATATATATATATATATATATAAAAACTCTCTGCTCATTTCTATAACCTACTGTTTTACTCTTCAGTACTTGACTATATAAACATTTAGAAATAAATTAGAAATGTTACAAATATGAAGCTGGTTGACACAAACCTGTTACATGTTTATGATGCCTGAAATAGTAGACAAGTACAACTTCTCACTTAGTGACTATCTCTTTTAGTTACCAGGTTGTTAGAATGGAACCTGATCATTAAGTGAGGAGTTCTTGTATTCATTTTGGGAAGTGGGTCTTGCAAACTTTTGTAAATTTTTTTTAATTTCTTGTTTTTTATTTTAATTTTTTGTATTTTATTTTAATTAAAAATTAATTAAAATTGTCTAAGGTTTGAAATATATTCTGTTATGTTTTGATAAAGGATTAATAAATCTTTGTAATTATAGTGAAAATATAATTGTTTTATTAATACTATTATTTGGATCATTACCTGTCTTTCTTCAATGTCAGTCATTTGTTAATGTTGTCATGATGATGATGATGACCATTATCACTACCACCACCCCACCATTACTACCAAGAAGAAGAGGATCCTCTCCAACATTTTTGATACTGAGTCATTTAGGTTCTTTGGTGATATGCTTATAGTGCCTTAGAGGATTTTGTGTGGTATTTTTTGCAGTCTTTCTGTTACGGAAGTTACAGGTTCCTGATTCAGACCCTTCACTTGAATCACTGGCCACTGGTAGTGGTAGAGTATCTTCTAATTTTGGTATGTTATTTCCATCCAAATACAGTATAGGGCTATTTGAGACAATTGTAATTGCTTCAGGTTTGGAGATTGTCATTCCCTCCCCAGCAGGAGTAAGGTGACATAGAAATATCAAAACTTGGAATTTTGTATTGGTAAAAGATTTTCCTGAATTTTAATATTAAAATTTTGTTTTATTTTTTTTGATTTAAAGTTAAAAAATATAAAGATTTATTTTTTTTTATATCAATAAAAACTTCCAATATTTTGTTTTAATGTTTGATAAATATATAAAGTCATTTTTTTCTTTAGAAACTTATCAGAAATTATGTGTATATAGATTTCAAAACTACTAGACCACTCGTGACCTGTTGGTTCAACCTTATCGCGTTACTGTTTACATTTAGTTTCATCAAGAGTTTGTGAAAGTAGAGATACATTTATTTGCAGTTATTGAAGTTCCTTTCAACATTAAAAAATTTGTCTGTTTGAAGAAAATTGAAATAAAAATACTTACTATATAAACAAATCATATTTTTAAATCATATTATAAAACATTGAAGTTGCTTTCAACATTAAAAAATTGTCTGTTTGAAGAAAGTTGAAATAAAGATATTTAAAATATTGTTTATTTAAAGAAAGCTGAAATATAAGCACACACACAATCACGGGAAGGTGGAAGGAGAGAGCATTTTTTTTTCTCCATCTCCTTCTCTCTCCACCTGCTTCTTACATGATAATAAATTCATATCTTTCTTTCACCCACTCTCTATATATGACTTCTATCAAACACACAAGCAACGTTCACAGACTTTTATAGTAATAAAGATAATATTTTAGAAAGAATTGTAAAAATGCTACTTGTTTTCACATTGCCAAACTGATCTAAAGAAGAATATATGAGCCAAAATTTTGGCATAAACACAACAAAGACAAGGATACTAGTCTGCATAATTCTACAGAAAAAAAAAAGAAAGAGAGCACAGTACAGGTTTATAAATCTTTTTTAATGGATATTTAGTAAGGAATAGTACCAACTCGGTACCTGCAATGAGACTTGTAGGATATCCTACTTGACTTTCCTAAAATAAACGTCGCTAGAGGACCCTCCTTAAACTTATAAATAAGCAATGATACTCTCACTCATTCTCTTTCCTCTTTTACAACTCTGGCTATAAGATGTAGTTGCATGTGGAAAAAAGTGTCCCCTACAGTGGCATGTTCATTTTTAATGTCTTACTTTTCTCTCGTGACTTTTTGTAGTCTTTCAGACACTTATCTATCACGTAGACCTAGACAAACTTCACACGTACAAACACACATTCTCTAATTTAAATACTTTATGAAACTAGTCTTTAAATGTATTTTTCTTTTCTTGTAATTGTAATACTTTTGTTAATACATGCATTGTCATTTGTTTTATATTGTTTTGAGTTACTCATTTATTACTTGAACTCACATTCGGGTCTACAATAATTGTTGTGGGAAAAATAATACCAAGAGACGCCTGTTTTTCACATGAACACAACAAGCATTCCCATCACAGACTTTTTTTCCTTTATTACTAAAATTTGCTCACATTATGGAAGGTACAGTTGAAAATGACCTCCAATCAAGTTGGGACAAGACTGTTAACTGGGGCAAAGAATGGATTGTTAATTTTAATGCTTCCAAAGCAAAACTGCTATCTTTTTATTCTCATAGTGAATCATTTTTTTACATACGTTGACATACATCTTGTAATATAGTAACAACTCTAAGTAGACTAATTCAGCTTTAGTGCTGGAAATGTTTGTTTTTTATAGTGGATGATTATAAGCGAGGGGAGATGGATGTACTTATTTTATTACCAAGCATCTTCTTTACATGTTTTCCCATTTATCTTTAAGGTGATTTTTCTCATTTCACAATAAATGCACTTAAACCCTTTCAGCATTTACACAAACAACTTGTCCAAAAATGTCTCTTATAGCTAAGAAATAAGAGACAGACTGTAAATTGTTATTTTAAAAAAAAAAAACTTTTGAGTTTTCCTCCATTTCCTCTTACTTCTTCTCTGCCCTAGACTCCCCAGGGACACATCCTGATCACACTAGGGCCACAGCCCCACTACAGTGTTGCTGCTATAGTTTCTCTAACAAAAGCTACTTTTGGTAGGGTGATCTTTCTAACCCTATGCCTAACCAATTTTGAATTCAGAGCTGTTCTTCTCCTAGACTGGTCACCAATTAAAGCTATCTTTCCTACTATTTAACCCTTATATGGGAGTTATGTGTTTTAATCTACCAATAAAAAAAGTTCAAATTGAAAGTTGATTTTATGATATGGACAGTGATTCTTTAACTGGCCATATTAAAATAAACATGATTTTAATTTTAAACAAGTCTTTAATCCACCATCTGTTCTTATTTTTGTAAAACATGCATGCATATAAAATCCTTGATACAAAAGAGTGCTGACATTCTACTGCCAAGTAGTTTTCTAATGGCATAAATAATCTATTTTAACAAGAAACAGGTTGCATTGTTTTGTTCTTCATAATAAAAAACACTTTTTCTTTAACCAATGACAAAACACATTGTGTATCGCCTTTGTAAACTGCTGTTGGCCTAAAAAAAAATATAGTAACAATGTCAACCCCTAACTAATATGGAACAAACACTGGATGTCATGGTGACATTTCAAGAAATTAACCTTAATCATTAATCAGTCAGAGAATTATATGAGGATTCTTGTCAGGACATGTTACTGATTTTTCTTTATGTGCCTATTGATAACGATTGGTTTACCACTATGCAGTGCTATCATCCAACCTTTTTTTGTTAAATTTGAAAATAGCTTGTATTCTAATCCATTGTCTTTTTTCATTCTATTAATTACAACTGACTTGTTGGAACTTCTGTCATTAGGACAGTTTTCTGTTTATTCAAAGCATTAATGACTTTGTTCATCATCCAATTCAAATAATGTTTATTTATTAAACAGTATATTTTATTTATTTTCATCTACTGGCCTGAATATTTGTGTAATCTTATTAAAGAAAAATGTGTGTTCTAATTAATGCCTCACTGTCCCATTTTTGTGACAGTGAGCATTAATGACTTAATAGGCAATCTTGTAATATATTTATGCAGTATCTCTGCCTGACCCCCTATGAGTACCCTATGAGATCACTAAGTGATTCTTCTGTCACAATCTCATATCTGAAGGTAAAGATCTAGTGAAGTAAAAACATTCCATCAAGATAAGGACCAGGCTCTACTATGCTCTGATAAAGTAAAATGCTTAATCTCTTTATTCAAACACCATTGGCTTTAGAGCAGTCAAATCCTGATTCTTTCAATTGAAAAATAGGATTTTAGAAGTAAATTAAAAGTATTTTCTGAAACTAATAATAATAATAATAATAATAAAGTGAAAGCTTTTGATTTCAAACATTCAGAGAGAGAGAGAGAAGGGGTAAAACAGAATCTTTTGGTTAATTTTTTTAAAAAAAATATTAAGAAAGAATTCTCTTCTCAAACCTTTCTGCCCAGAACAAGGAACAGTCTAAAGCAATCCTTTCAAGAGTCAGAAATGGCTCCCCAGTGACCGCTCTGATTTGGTTTTCCCATTTCTAAGGTGATCTACTATATGGTCTTATGCCAGGTACTCTGTCTTTGTAGGATTCTAGCGGACCCCCGAGCGCCCCCGTATCACACAAGGGTGAATGAGGTCACAAGAGGCCCACTAACATTTTTGAAGACGTTAAATCTGACGGTGAAACAACATAGATGACAGAACGAGGATATATATGATATATGCTAATTTATTCTAGAAAAAGAAAATAAGGTGGTCGGAACGATGGAGGTGCAGAAGTTCTAGTGCAGGCATTGATGGTCGAGGTTGGTGTTGGTCGTTGCCAGGATCATCGCTGTTGGTTGTTGGAGTTGAAGCTGATGTGGGTTGTTGCCAGGATCATCGCTGTTGATTGTTACAGTTGATGTTGGTGTTGGTTGTTGCCAGGATCATCGCAGTTGATTGTTGCAGTTGATGTTGGTCTTGGCCGGGATGATCGCTGTTGGTTGTTGAAGTTGATCGTTGCCGGGATGACTGCTGTTGGTTGTTGCAGTTGAAGTTGATGTTGGTTGTTGGCAGGATGATCGCTGTTGGTTGTTGAAGTTGATGTTGGTTGTTGAAGTTGATCGTTGCCGGGATGCCAACTTGACATGTTGGGAAGGAGAGAAGGGCTGGCATCACAGGTCCAGTGCAGGCGTTGCGTGTTTTGCCGGTCGAGTCCGATATTAGTAACCTCTCGTAATAATTACTAACATAGTGTACGGGAAAGGTTAAGGACGACGTGCAGGCAGCCAGTAGGGATGGAATGCCGAGCATGGAACAGGACCAAGGAGCCAGGAGTAGTAGGCGAAGGAGAGAGAGAAAGGAAAGTTTCCAACTATCGTCAAGTTGGCAGACAAAAAAAAAATGGGAGCGTAACTTAATACGCAGCCCGATGATCGACGTTCCTGGCCGTGAAGGCCAGGGGCCTGTGTATCCGACCGTTTCAGCCGCCGACCAAGATTTATTTTGTAAAAATACAAAATTGTGGCACAAGGCTGAAAAGGGGGAGGGGGTAAAAGGCTGGTCTTCACTAACTATCTTATACTTAGCTAATTTGATTCACGACCCATTCAGACATTACAATTTACTCATTCACCATAAGAACTCGTCCGTCACCAATCAATCCTCCATGCACCGTAATACCACATCCACTCTAGGGAGACCTACAAAACGCGCCCCGTGTCATAGTAATTTTAATGATCCTAACACATATGTACAAAATTCTAAGATGAAAAAAATGAGAGGGGGGGGGAAATGAACCCAATAACGAACTAAAATATTAACATAAATGAAATTAAATGTTAACTGATGTTAGTAGGGCCCATCCAACCCTCAAAAGGCAGGAAGACCACTGTATTCTGCCCATTGGAACAAAATCAAGCAGCTCTCTCGCTAAGGGAGTGGGAAAGGTGATAAAAAATCATACGGGCATGGGGAAGTATAAAGCTGACCCAGTTGAGATGGAAAGTGGGGGGCCAAAAAACAAACTGGGGAGGTTGGGAATCTCAGGCTGGATCATGACTAAAGATGTGGCTGGGGGGCAGGCCGGGAACAACACTTACTCGCATACTAGGTACACCAAAGCTTGTCTAACCTAACCAAGGGGAGGACACCACAGGAAGCCACCCTGATGTAATGTAGGCTTGACCTAAAAGAGAAAATCAAGGCTAGCCCCGTTCACACGAACCAAGCTCGCCTCAGTCACCCACCTTTCACTGAAGACTGTCGAATGCAAGCGTTTTCTATCAGTTTTAATCTTCGTCTTGAGCTGATGCTCAAAGAATCGGATCAGATGCTGATGAGAAAGACGGTTACCCCACAAGACTTCCTCCTCTCGCGTCGTCCATATCACCATTCGGGCCGTGGCTAGCAGCATGAGAAACACCATCAGTTTCACCCCGGAATACGGGGGCGACACATTGTCACACGTGTATGCATGATCCATGGGCACAAGCTTTTCGGGAGCGAGACGAGCTGTCAGCTCGCCGACATGGTCCCATAAGGAATGGACCCGGGGGCAATGGAAGAAGGCGTGTGAAGTCGTTTCCTCTAGACCAAGGCCACACCGATTGCAGACTGGCAAGTCCACCAAGCCCCATATGAAGGCCCTGTCGTTGAGAGGCAGCCGATTCCGAGCCAATCGCCAGCTAAGCAAAAACTCAGGGTTACTGAGGTAATCCGCCGCTGGCGCCCAAGACCAGTGAGAGTGAAACTCATCGTCCGACATGTCGAGATCCTCGCGTAGGGGATCCTTTGCGACCCCCTCCACTAGCAAAGGATAGAAGTCCTTCCTAGGTCGAGAAAGGTCACTGGACCGAGGGACAGCCACCAAGGCCAACCGACACTCGCGAATGAAATCCGATTCCTCCCGGGGCCTACAATGGCGCTCGGCCCGTGAGATGGGGGGATTGATAGTAAGGGTAGGGAAGGCGTCCCTAACAATCCCCACCATGACCGAATCTCCTGTCAATGCATGGCGTAGGAAAGCCAACCTCGAGGCACGTTTGTGGCTCAGCAAGTGTGGCATTCCCAGCCCCCATGACATGGACGTTGGGCACAGACTTCTCTGTCGACCTGATTCCCGCGTCTTCTCCATAGAATGGAGGTTAGCAAGCGCTCGAGCGGTTTCCTGTGGTCGTCACAGAGAGGAAGTACGGACAATCGATAAAGGACAAGAGGGAAAATGTATGTAGCACACACCTCTGCCCTGCCCTTCACGGACAACCTCCGTTGACGCCAAGTCTGACCGACGGCATCGACCTTTGCTCGTACTTCAGACCAATTCTTCTCCAGCTGGAGGTCGGGTCCAAACCACACTCTGAGAATGCGGACAGGACCGTCTGTCCAACTGAAGGGCCCCGGAAGATCGACCCCCTTCCAGGCACCTAGCCGCAAGCCGGACGACTTGTCACAGCTAATCTTGGCCTCTGTCACCTTTTCGTACCGATCAATAAAGTCGCCTACCTCGAATTTAGTGAGAAGC
Source organism: Acanthosepion pharaonis (assembly GCA_903632075.3). Classification (NCBI taxonomy): domain Eukaryota; kingdom Metazoa; phylum Mollusca; class Cephalopoda; order Sepiida; family Sepiidae; genus Acanthosepion; species Acanthosepion pharaonis. Next base: position 509,355 of record CAHIKZ030000522.1, on the reverse strand, counting down.
CACTGTGCTAAGGGAGACCAGCATGTGAATTGGATAAGCTAACAGTAAAGTCTCTATAATAAAATACGTCGAGGTTAGCTAAAGGGAACTATGGCCTAAAAATGTCTAGAAGTATATTACAACTAGGTTTGTAATATAACTTAACTAAAAAGGGAACTTGCTAGTCTCTACCACAGGTTAACAGTGTATAGGGGGCACAAACGAGAGGTCAATGTCGAAATGACATGTTCCTCTGCCGGTTTAAGGATCGAAGGAGGAGGTAACTCCGACAGGATCTATAAACAAAGCTTCATTGTCCTCTTCTGATTCCTTGACCAAACAGGTTTATAATTCTTCTTCTAATCAGGTTAATTAAGTCAATCTTCACATCTTTTTCCTGATGGCAGTTATTCTGATTCTATTTTTCCCAGCCATGACAGTGAGGCAGTTGTTTTCACAGACGTTTCATTGTATGTCCACTTTTCTCAGTGTCCATGTTTTACATGCTTAAATTGTTATGGGGTGGATCAGAGCATAGTAGAGCCTGGTCTTTATCTTGATGGAATGTTTTGACTGCTCTAGATCTTTACCTTCAGATATGAGATTGTGACAGAAGAATCATTTAGTGATCTGATAGGGTACTCATAGGGGGTCAGGCAGAGACACTGCATAAATATATTACAAGATTGCCTATTAACTCATTAATATTCAGTGTCACAAATATGGGACAGAACACATATTTTTCTTTAATAAGATTTCACAAATATTCAGCCAGTAGATGAAAATAAATAAAATATACTGTTTAATAAATAAACAGAGCATCTACTCAAATATGCATATATATATATATATATATATATATATAGATAAACCTAGTGAGCCAGACAAACCTACTCAGGTTTCACCTAAACGGATCGTCAGGGAAAGCTGGCCCTGACGATCTGCTTAGGTGAAACCTGGGTAGGTTTGTCTGACTCACTAGGTTTATCTAGGTCTGCTCTACTGTTGTATTGAGCTCTTTTGTTGTTTACTCGTGTTGGGGTTTTTTCTTTGGGCTTTGAACCTGTATCTGTGCGATCTTTTTGACAGACTTTCATGTTTCTAGCTCTTTCTTTTTTTAACTCCTTTTTTTTCCCCTCAGGATTGATTTGATTATTGGCAAATCAAAAATTTGAGGGTTTTTCGAAACAAGTATAGTTACCTATATATATATATATTGGCATCCACAGACAGACTGTTTCACTGTATCACAGCTCATCAGTGTGGCTAGACATCTGATTGCCTCAAGCCAGGACTGAAGCCATTCCTCATCATATTGTTTTCTTTCTGAGTATGGGTCACCTTTTGACCTGTGTATTGAGCCTAGAATTTGTTTAGACAGCTGTTCATGGTGAGGCCAGAGCCACAATTTATGTCATTTATTCATCTCCATAATTTTCATGGCATACACCTAACAATGGTTTCCTCTGTTCAGAGTGCATATTTTTATTTAATAAGATTTTTTCGAATATTCAGGTTGATGGACGAAAATAAATAAATATACTGTTTAATAAATAAACCAAGCATCTGTTCAAATGTGGGCATCCATTAAAATTGCATTTAAGTAATAAATCTGTTGGATTAATAAATAAAAATCCATCATTTCATTAGAAATTGCTTTGTTTATGTTGGGATATGGAACCGAGCAGATATGTATATTTCTAGAGTCAGGGAAAATTTGCATTTAAAGGCACTATTCTCACTTTGCTTGATCATTGACAGATATTGTGTCCTGAGAGATCTAAATCATGTTGGATCTAATGATGGTTTCTTCTGCCCAGGGGAATGCAGGTTCAAATCCTACTGGAGAGCACATATTTTTACTTTAATAAGATTTCTCAAATATTCAGGCAGGTAGATGAAAATAAATGAATATACTGTTTCATAAATAAATGGAACATCTACTCAAATATGGGTACCCGCTAAAAAATAAAAAAAAATAATGTTTAAGTAATAAAATATAAAACTATAGCAATGCCAATGGGATGTTTAAGTTACTTGGATGAACCAGAATTTGTTGAGACTTGGAACCAGTGTTTTGTAGCTCAGGATAGGACTAAAAAATTGAAAGATAACCAGGCAAGAAAATGAAATAACTAACCTCTTTCTAGCTTCAGCAGGTTGTGAAGCTATAATGAAAATTTCTGTTATGGCACAGCCCAAACAATTGGTGAATACATCAAAAAAACAGTGGTTACTTTTCCTCATTTGAAATTGTATTTTCCATGATGAAATTCAAAGAAAAGTATTAGTTTCTAAAAGGTCAAACAGGATTTTTGTTATAATTGAACAGAACATTTCAGTTATATGTTATCATTTGTTCCTCACTTGTTTCTCAACAACAGCACAGTGGGAGTCTAGGCAGTTGTGAGAATGCCATACTGGAGGGTGTGAATTTACCTAATGAATAAATTACAAGATAAGAGGACAAAGCAAATAGCTGTAAATTCTGATTGTTAGCAAATCTTCTCACTTTCTGTTATTGCCCCTGGGATGTTTATAGATTACCTCCCTTTGATTTGCTTGCCACCTGGATATCACACTTGAATATAAAATGTGTGAAAAATCATAATATTGAAAAAGTCACCCTCAGTATACACACAATCTTTTATCCCCAGGAAGAATTTAAACCATAGACAGAAAAGTACCATTATTTGTGACATACAAAATATAAATGTCTATAAACAGTGACTTTTAAACAAACTGAGAAATTTTTTTTTAATCATTTAATCCCAAGTAAAGCAATAAAGCCAGTAATATGCAAAGGGTTACTGAGAGTGAAATAGAATGAAAAGACTTTATTGAGGAGAAAGAGCAAGAAAAGAAAACGGGCTCTAAAAGACAAAAAATGACAATTGATATTGCATTTAAATTTTTGAAAATTGTAGGTGGCTGGGCAGCAAGAAACCAAAAGAAATTCCAGAGGTGAGAAAAGAAAATTATGAGGGCTAACTGCCAATCTAGTATTATGCATAAATTCATGTAGTAAATGTACCAAGAAGGCAAGCTCACTAGAAAAATTACTATGAAAATATTTATAGAAAAGGTACAAGGAAGCCATATAATGGTGTTAGGAAAGTGACTGAAGTCAAGATACTAGATCAGGACCAATAACATTTCAGACACTTCTTTGGATTTTGTTGAGAATCGAGATATATAGCAGGCGCGCCAGACCATATATGGTAGCAATACTCAATGCACAAATGGACATTAGCTTTATAAATATCCAAGATTGATTCTGGTAATTTGTCTGGCAGGAGACAGTGAACCAACTTTCCTAGCAGCAGACCTAGCAGTTAATTCAATATAATAATTTCACTTCTTGTCAGTAGAAAATGTGAGACTAAGAAGGTGAATTTCTCTCCTGGATGTTAGCATCAGCCATGCTGATGGAAAACAAAAATGGTTCCCTATGAGGATAAAAAACAGCAGTTTTGTTTTGGAAGCATTAAAATTAATTGTCCATTTCTTGCCCCAGTTAATTCTTGTTCCAAGTGATTGGAGGTCATTTTCAAGAGCACATGTCATAATGTTAGCAAATTTCAGTAATAAAGGGAAAAACTCTCTTATTTCTCTAATTTCAACTCTCTTCAAACAGACAATGTTTTAATGTTGAAAGCAACTTCAATGTTTTATAATATGATTTAAAAATATGATTTATTTATATAGTAAGTATTTTTATTTCAACTTTCTTCAAATAGACAATTTTTTTAATGTTGAAAGCAACTTCAATAACTGCAAATAAATGTATTTTTAAAATATTTCTACTTTCACAAACTCTTGATGAAACTAAATGTAAACAGTAACGCGATAAGGTTGAACCAACAGGTCACGAGTGGTCTAGTAGTTTTGAAATCTATATACACATAATTTCTGATAAGTTTCTAAAGAAAAAAATGACTTTATATATTTATCAAACATTAAAACAAAATATTGGAAGTTTTTATTGATATAAAAAAAATAAATCTTTATATTTTTAACTTTAAATCAAAAAATAAAACAAAATTTTAATATTAAAATTCAGGAAAATCTTTAACCAATACAAAATTCCAAGTTTTGATATTTCTATGTCACCTTACTCCTGCTGGAGAGGGAATGACAATCTCCAAACCTGAAGCAATTACAATTGTCTCAAATAGCCCTATACTGTATTTGGATGGAAATAACATACCAAAATTAGAAGATACTCTACTACTACCAGTGGCCAGTGATTCAAGTGAAGGGTCTGAATCAGGAACCTGTAACTTCCCTAGCCCAAACACTGCAAAAAAATACCCACCACATCCTCTAGAATGCTCTAAGCATATCACCAAAAAACCTAAACAACTCGTTATCGAACACATAAAAAAAAGAAAAATTTAATTAATTTGGTTAAATTGTTTTTGAAACTGCATTGCATTTCTTTTGCCAAAATAAAGTATTCCAAGTTTACATTGTCAAAAAAAAAAAAAAAAAAACTTGGGGAGAATGTTGTATTCATATGCAAATCTCCACCATATAAATAGCAGTTGATATGGCTGGTGGCTAAACTAATTCTGACACTGAAGACGAAACTACTATAGAAATAGTAGTGAATACTTCTAGCTACTTATAGCTTACCACATTATGGCATTAATTAACACAAAGTGTTGAGACACCATAAAAGAAATTAATAAATTAATCTTTGGATCAGTATTGTATCTAAGGTAGTTTTGTTTTTAATGTCTCTCGGGTACTGTTTTTTCAGCTTCTAAATAAGATCCAGTATAGAATCACACCAATGAATTGCTCACATGAACTCGTCTTTACCCCAAAGTAGTGGGACTCAAGCACTAGCGTTCAACTTTCTATCTGTAATACTACTAAATGAATTTTAATAAATATTTGAAAATTCTTTTAAAATAAATTCTCCCTTTTAAGCATCAAAATTTATCCATGCATTGAACTGTCACAACTGGCCTTCTGCTTCTACTATGTATTTAGTGATTCTTGACAAAATCCAAAGAAAAATCTACAATGTTATCGGTTTGGACTTGGTATCTTGGCTTCAGTCACTTTCCGACCACCCTAAATAGCTTCACTGTTTTTCACCTTCTCAATAAATTTTGAGCTCACAAATACACATAGAGAAATCTTTTGTTCACAGGAAATAAATTCTGGCTAAACACTAAAAATAGTAAACGCTACTATATAATGAAAAGAAATTAAAAAATATCATATATGCAAAGTACTTAAGGTTGAGAATGGATGTAAAAGATTTTTAACCTTAAATTCCTCCACCAAGTTTGTTGAATAAATTAGTGCTAATTTGCTATATAATATCAATCCTCAAGTGCTATGTGTACATACCAAATATCACTAAAGATGCTGGAAAAATGGTTAGTTTCTTGTATTGCTCACCGATTTCTCCTGCTGCTATCTTCTACTTTTACAAGAGCCAAATCAGGCTGAAAATGGAGTACTGCTGTCATCTACAGGCAGGAACTGTCTGGTCTTTATTTACTTTTCAGTCTTCATACAGTCCTAAAGTGTCTCTACATCCTTGTGGCTGATGAATTATTTTCCACCCTATAAACCCTTTCACACAGACAAAACATTGCATGTCTTTCACTGCTCTATTGCTATTTCCATGGAAAGTGCTCAGATGAGCTACATTTCTTAGTTCCACCAGTTCTAAACTTCATGGTTAAAACTCACCATGCCATGCACATTGTAGCAAACCACACTCATTTTCTTTCATATTCCTTTGGTGAGATACAAGTTCCACTCGAGCAGCTTCTTCCCACAAAGCACTGCTTTGTGAAAGTGACTCCCAAGAGTATGCTTACCCAATCACTACAATTTTAACCTATTCAACATTAGGGTTAATTGTTATCTTTCACACATATCCCCATAAACTGTATCGTTTATTCTGTATCCCTCTACTTTGAGTGGTTCATGTACTTTGTACAGGGTGAAAGTTATTGTAAAAAACAATCCTCTTATATGGCAGTGAATGCTGGACTATTTCCTCACAGATGAAGAGGGATTTTAATGCAACAGATTGGTTCAGCAGAAGGTTTCTTTTTTACTGTTTTTTCTTTTTTATTGTTTGAACTGTTGTTCCCATCTTTATTGTTATATTTACAATGTTTTGGCCATTATACACTCCAACATTCTTCAGGTGATATGCATTGGAATTTAAAACCAAAACATGGGGGCAGATTGTTCTAGTTCTACGTGCCATGCCTTTTCTGGATATCTCACTTTCAGTTAATTTCTTTTAGTAACACAACTCTACAAGTTTTTTTTCACTTCTGCCATGGACTGTGAATAAAAGCATTGGCTGAAGTAATCCAAAAAGTAACATGATCCAAAGAGTTGTAAGTTCAAGAGTTTACAATACCTCGTCTTAGAAATATAGACAGGTGTAGAATGTTTCTTTATTTCAAAATATCTCTTGTCATACAAAAAATGTTTTTCTTTCTTTTAAATCACCTGGAAACATACAACAGTGTGGGATGCAGTGTTTCTGTTCTGCATCCAGGTGTAAGGTGATTTATGCATCAGTCATGTACCATGCGTGATAGATGCTTAGGAAATCATTTGATATATGACTGACAAAGCAGATTTTTTTCTCACAGTAGGTTGCCATTTCTTTCTGCGGTAGACCAGTTGCCATCCAAGGCTATAGAACCCGGTCTGTCCTGCTATTTACCCTTAACTTGAAGGAGAAGAAGAGTATTCATACCTTTCCCAAGGGTATTAGCACATATATGAATGTAATGGATTCCACTGGAATTAGAACTCAGCTCTCTGATTCCCCAATCTGAGCCACTATCCATTACTCCACTGTACCTCATTTATGCATCACCAGACTAAATCCATGTCAAGACTTGATGCTGTGCACTTACTTGATCGCACAATTTTTTTTAAATGTTAACTGTTATGTTATATCAATCCACCTATATGGCAATGAATGCTGGATAATTTCCTCACAGATGAAGTGAAAACTGAAGGCAGCAGAGATGTGGTTCTACAGAAGGATGCTAAGAATAACATAGAGTATGTGAGTAATGAGGAAGTTTTTTTTAAAGGAAAATGAGAGCTAAAAGGTAATTGACAGTTATAATCAGAAAGTAAATATCTGTGAAGCATTTTAACAGATGATAGAAAATGTAAATGTTATTTAATGTCCCCTACCATGTAGAAATGAATGTTAGACAATTTTCTCACAGCAGAAGAGAAGACTTGAAGCAACAGAAATGTGTTTCTACAAAAGAATGCTGAGACCTTCATAGTTAAGTCTCTCTCTACTCTATTGCTATTTCCATGGCAAATGTTCATATGAGCTACATTTCTTAGATCCACCAGTTCAGACCTTCATAGTTAGGATCCACCATGCCATGTTCACAACATCAAATCATCCCATTTCTTTTGTATTCTTTTCATAAGAAAAATCCACTCTGGTAGCTTTTCCTCAACAACTGCTACTTTGTGGAACTGATTCCTATGTGGATGCTTCACTGAACACTAAAAGTTCTTCAAATCAAGGGACAATTTTTATCTATTCCCCTTACCATTATGATCTTCACCACCTTTTTCAGTAATAATTCATATCATTTATGTGAGTGGTGTAATGGAAAGCAGCTAAGAATGAGAATTCAGAGAGTTGAGTTCTAGTTGAGTTTGTTACATTTACTTATGTGTAAATGTCCTCAAGAAAAGCAGAAATACATCTCTCCCACCACCCAGCTATGGGTTAAATAATAAGACTTGTATCTAAAAAAATGTTTGTTATCTCCCCAAATATATTAATGCAATATTCACTCACAAAAAAAAAAAAAGAAAAAAAAAGAGTTTTTACAATGCCCACCAAAATATATTGTGGTTTTTATTTCATGGTTGGCACTTTTTATAATAAATTTAGAGTTTATTTGCAGCACTTTGAAAACGATGTTAGGACTTCAAATGAAGCTATAAATCAACTCGTAAAATGTTGCTATTGTTTAAGTTGGTTATTATAAGCTTGGCATTTGAAGCCAGATTTTTTAATTGACCTTTGGCAGTTAATATATTAAATAACTCACAAAGTGTTGATAAGCCATAAAAAAACAAATCAATCAAACAACAATCTCATTCCTAATTACTATTTTAACAGTAAATTCTACTTTGAATGGTACTTTGCATTGATTAAATCATATTATTTAAAAAAAAAAATGTTAGTTTTAGTAATGTCTCAGTTGCAGTTGTTTGTCAAGTGCTTAGGTACAAAATGGATTTGTCATATTATAGACACATATGATAGCATGAGAGAACAAATGAAATAAAAATTTACCACCTGTGAGGCAGAAAGAAAAGAAAACACGATTTGTTAAGATGAAATTCTTTGTATTGCCAATATAGAGGATCAAAACAGAATGTCTCCTCTTGGGTAAGGGAAATGACCTGGAAGATGGGGAGAGTCAATAGGACCTGGAATTTATCTGTGTTGGATTGGTTGACCAGAGTCACTAATGGTGACACTGACAACTTGCCCACTTTCTGCGATTGTTTTCAGTGTTGTGAGCAGTGTCTTTAAAAGCAGACTGGGTGGATCATGACTCAGCATATTTTGTCATACTTTTGATTTAGTGTCAGTGTTTGTGATTGGCTTCTTTTAAATTGTATTTTTTTGGAGGGGTTTGTTTTGTGAGCTGGATGTGATATTTAGAGCCCCTGCGCTGAGAGAAAATTTATTTTTTTATTTTTGCTTTCTTAGCGTTTACATCTGGTTGATATATTTTGATATAGAGCAAATCAGAGAGAGATCTCATTTGAAACAGAGTGTAACGCTAATAAAGTCCATTATTTCTTTTCTTACATTTTTGCTCTTCTTTTTTTTTAGGGAATTAGAACTTAATTTCTTTGGTGGTACTTGGAACATTTGATAAAATATTTAAAAACAAAAAAAATTAAAGAAATGAAGCCCACCCAGATATTTAACCAATCATTTGATCTTTGCGAGAATCATCTTTGCCCACCATATAATTTGTAAGCTGATCTATATTTTGTAAAAATGGTGTCAGATTGTTTAGAAAGTTTTACTTACTTGGTCTTGTTGCATTTCCATCTACGTGAATTCCTGTATACATCTTCCGGACTGATGTACTTTACAATAAATCTGATCATGTTGATCAATTTGCTATTTAGTTTGTTCTTTGGGCTTCTGTGTTGCAGATTCAGAGACGTGTAAAAGGAGCAATCGCAATTGTTAGAATAAATGAAAATCAATGTTTAATATGGGAAAGCAGTCAGTCTGGCCTGGACGAAAGCCAAAGTCGAAGAGCATTTGAGAAAGCTGTAATATGAACAAAAGATGATGAATAATAAAAAAAACAACCCTCTCAAATAATAATAAAGAAAATAAAAGAAGACATATTTCATGTCTGGGGTGTTTGCCTACTTCACACCGGTGTCAGTGGCAGCCATTGATGCCAAGGTAAAGCCCAAATATTTTAGTGCTAATTTTTAACACAACCAGATACTCTCTTTTTCAAAATACAGCACAACATAATCATCTTACTCCTGTTTCCATCATTTTTTTTCTTGTGCCACACTTTCTTTCTCTTTACATGCCATGTCCCTTTAGGATGTAGGTGATCATGGCTCTCCACAATTTCCTGTCCTTTGTCACCCTTAATAAATTTTGTCTTTTTGTTATTTCTCCTAAACCTTATTCTGCCATCAAGCTCATTAAGTAGGTTATGAGTAGTTTTCCTTTCTCCATCTTGCCTTCTTGTCCTGGGTATGACAATAAACTACAGCTGGCTGCAAGGCCTCTGATCAGGAGGTTTTGAGGAGCATGAAACTACCTCTAAATAGATGCTGTTCCCAGGTCCACCCTGACCCAGGGTGGTAGCACCAGTTAGGGTCCCAAATGTCAAGCTTGGTCGATACCTAGATAGGTGATGCTTGGGAATACCAGGTGCTGTAATCTTGGATGTGAGAGTGTTGTAATGGACAACAGTCTAGAATTGGAAACTGGAGAGCCAAGTTCCAATCTCAGTTAGGTTCATTATATTCACTTATAAAATAAATACAGAAATATTGGATAGAAATGTATGAATCCATCTCTTCTCCCCCAGCTATGAGTTAATTAGTAAAACTTGTATAAGTAAAAACAGGATCTTGCTCAATAAACTGAGTGACAGCACTTTACCAGACAACGAGAAAAATGTTCACTGAGGAGAAATTTTAATAAGCTTAAATAATGACTAAAGGTTAAATCCAATTTGGCAGAAAGGGAGACAAGCTAATGCCACTGAGATCATTAGATTCACCGACAAATGAAACAACATGACAGCTTCTCTAAGTCAATACATTTGTATTTCGTTTTCTTTTGTCAACTGTGATTAAAGACCTTTACTAAATGTATGCTTTCTCTCCATATCAAGTACAAGTCTATATCGATAAACATTAAAAATAAGACTGTTTACAAAAAAAAAAATATATATATATATCTACAACTTGGTGCTCAGTAAAAATGGCAGCGGGAAAAATGGCAGCGGGAAAAATGGCAAAAGTAGATAAATAGGAAAAAATGGCAATTCGACAAAAGAAAATTATGACAGTTCGAGAAGGATGGGTCTAAGCTCCGATCCTTCTAGTTTAAAATGGGGCTAAGTCCCCCCTCAATATTTTAAAATAAATATTTTTAAATAGATATTTACTCTAGTGGGGGGGGAGAACTAGACTCCTTCTCCTCTTGTTTTAAATAGGGGCTAAGTTCCCGCTCCTAGTATTAAAAACATTTTTTTTTAATTTTCGATGTTGATTTTTAGAAGTTTTATTGGGGGTGGGGTGGATTTGGGGGCTAGGTTCCTACTCCTAATTGCAGTAAAAGCACAAATCATAGCTTGTTTAAGTGAATTTGATGACTATAATTAATTTTATAATTGATAGCTGACATTAGGATTAGATGTGTGTATATATATATATATATATATATATATATATATAATAAGTGTATTAGTGTTTATAAAATAAGTGTATTAGTATATATATATATATATATATATATATATAAAAATAAGTGTGTATATATATATATATATATATATATATATATATAGTGTTGGGATGATTAATTGGAATCGGGGGGATTGGAAAAATCGCAAAGGTGAAGGTTAAGAATCCCATTCACAGATTTCGTATTGACTCTCAGAGTCTAATTTAATTGGTAAATTATGGTAAACAAAGTAAATATTCTAGAGTTCACTTAGCCTATTCCCTCAGCAAACCTTTTGAATTTCTGTTCACATTTGCTAAATGTCTATATGATGCCTCTCAGAGACTTCACACTTGAGTATTAAAAGATTGAAAAACACATCAGACAAGATTTTAAATTTTACTGGCACCAGTCTGACCTGTTGTTGTCTGATAACCTCTGAAATAATTAATGTTTTATTGTTTTTTTTTTTTCCGGGTTTCCTCAAGTGGACCTATAATTGTTTTTTCCCAAATTTTTCAGTGTGTTCAGACCTAATCGCCTAAAAAGTAAAATCTCATGGGAGGGGGAAGCTTTAGCTGAATATTCTTTTTAATTTGACAAACTTCTCATGTTTTTCCATTATGTATTGTATCCAAGATTTTAATAAACTCATTGTGAGATATTCATCTATATTTTTTTCCTTTTGCCATTTTTTCTTATTTATCCATTTTTGCCATTTTTACTGTTGCCATTTTTACCTATTTATTCACTTTTGCCATTTTTACCGCTGCCATTTTTACCTAAATTCATACAACTTAAGAAAATCAATTTGTGTGTGTGTGTGTGGGGGGGTCAGATCTTGTAATTTTTGCTAAAACTGAGAATTAAATAGAAGACAATTTATCCTCTTTGTGTATGACAATTCTATTGGGCTCATCATTGTATCATTTGTCAAAAATTATTACAGTCATTATTTTTTAAATAAATCAGAAAATTTTACTTTTTGTTTTGTTTCTTTGAAACATTTAACTATTAAAACTTTTATATAATTCTTATATGTTGAAAAGTTTTATATGTCTTGTAGGGGAATTCTAACTCTGAGTAAATAATTATAAACCCTCCTTACCAGTGGCATAGCTAGGGGGCACTTTTGGTCTGTGGTGAGTTTTCAGAAAAAAAACAATAGCATGTTTAATTTCAATAATTTTTGCAAAAAAAAAAAAAAAAAAAAAAACAGTGATAAGAAAGAAGATATAGGTTTCAAATGAAACCAATTTGTCTTTAATATGGCTAGGCCCTGGCTCACAGTCAGCCAGCCAGCAATAAAAAAATTGTCTCCAATTGTCAGTTGATGGGGATAAACCCCTCTTACAAGATGTGAGCAAAAGGTGTGAAAAAATTTGAACATTTTTAAAGGGCTTGATGTAGTGTTGTTGGATTAAGGGAATTTAGTGAATCCACAGTTTTTTCACAACTATGTGAGAAGTCGAGACTTTAGTATCAGTTCTTTGATTTTGATTTTTCATGGCTGTGAACTGTTAGTAAAAAAAGAATTAAATAAATAAGTGAACCAATTGTTGTTTTTTTATCTTATCATAGGCCTAGCTTTAATATGGATATAAAATCATTACATTTCATAAATTATAAAATAGACAGATAAATAAATTGAAATAATTCCAATGCTTTAAGGATGCATTTCATTTTTTCTGGAAATATCAAGATATATTTAAGAGAAAATTGAAAATTAATATATATTTTTTTAAGTGCAGAAACTTTATTTAAAGTCCAAAATGGGTATTTTTTTTCAATTTTACATTACAGTACTAAAACAATGCAATGTTTTATTTTTTTGTTTAGATAGCTGAAGTTTTATTAAGCAAGCATAATAGACTAAGAATTAAAAGTATGATAACATTTATTTCAATTTTTAAAAGTGAAATTAATTTTCAAACTTTTAATTCTTAATCTACTAATATTAACTTCAACTACATAAAACAAAAAAATAATTTTAAAAAAGACATTGCATTTTTTTACATTGTTAAAACTTTTAACTTAAAGAAAACGGACTGTGTTTCTGTTAACGTGGCATTTAATTTATGACACCTCACTTGTTAGAAAGGAGATAAAAAAACTGATAAATTACAACCCGGATATAAGAGAGTTGCTGGGACCAGAGAAGAAGTCTCTTATATCCGGGTTTCTCTTATATCCGGGTTTGGTCTATTTTGTTTAGGTAAGTACGGGCTCTAATTTGGGACCAGAGAAAATCTCTCTTATATCTGGGTTACACTGTACAATGTATTTTTTCGTTTTTCTTTTTGAGTAAAAACAGAGGGTATATGAACAAAAAAGCAAGTTATCTTTCTTTCAATATGATAAAAATTTTTTGAAGTTTTTCTGATTTAGAATAAGTAATGTCTTCGTTTTTTGTTTTTTTTTTACATATCCCCAGTTTTATTTTTAAATAAATAAATAAACACAATTGTATTTTTACTTCATAATTTATCAGTGAGGAGTTATAATTACTACGTTGAAAGAAACATGGAAAAAACCTAGCATCATATAGGGATTAGATTCTGAGAAATGGATAAAAATATTAAAAAATAATTTAGTCGTTGACTATATATATATGTGTGTGTGTGTGTGTGTGTGTGTAGTGGACTTATTAAATTTGTGCTGTGTGTTCAAAGATATGTATCCTCAACACATTTATTATACTTTTAGCATCCCACTACCACTTTTTCATCAATGTCAATTTTTGTGCAAATCTGTGCAAAAAGCAGATCACAGAGCTTATCCAGCTGCATACATATTTTCAGAGAAAACTCAACTTCTAATTGGTCAATAAACACACAAGTGGGCAATGCAATCCACCCATGTACAAGTCCTTTTCCAGTGAATGATGAAGTCAAATTTTCCCGCCCAAAATTAGGAATGCTTCCAGGAATCGATTACGTTGATTATAAATACCAGACACAAGTTTGTTCTTCCTCTACTCTCTTTTGAGTCTAAGTTACTCTTTTTTAGTAGGTACACATCATCTCTCAGTTGCATCTCTGTCCTTGGACAGAATGCACTCGGGGGCTTCTCTGTCAAAGGACAGAGGGGCAACTGAGAAAATTATACTGAAGAGGTGCCCAGCCCTGGGGAACAGCTGCCCGAGGCTGCGCTCTCCCATTGCACCAGAGGGAGGGATCGGTGCTTGCACCGAGGCCGGCACAACCGATAGTTGCGGGGGCTGTGGGGAATTTTTGTTCCTGTCCTGAGTGTATGCGCTCAGGTCCCCACCTAAAAATAGACCTTGTGTCACATCTCGTCCTAGTGGGGGGACAGAGTAAATATTTACTCTCTTTTCATTTCATTTGCTTACAAAAATGTAGCTGTAAAAGAAATTGCATCTCGTCTCCTTGTGGGCGACCACTATGAAAACATATTCACATATGCACACATACACATATGTATGAAACTTAATTACAAACATTACAAGCAAGCATCAACTTATTACGAATATTCAACTACAAGCAATGGAAACTTAATTACAAACATATATGAACTTTCAACTAATCAACATATATGTGAACTTTCCACACTTTCACAGTGAGACAAAAGAAAAGTCAACCTGACACATTGTTGCCACACTAAAGAAATTTAACTTGGATACAGTATTTTCCCAATTCTTCATCAGCAAGAAATTACTTAAAAGAAAAGATTATTCCTGAAGCTACAAGTTTACTGAACACATTTTCAGCTCCTCAGGACATAATTCAAGAAACTTTCTCACTCAGTTCTATTTAATAAAATTTGCTCTTGGTGAACCTTTTTCTTTTAACTGTAAGATTTATTGTAATTATTTTCAGAAGTACAAAAACTAAATTTTATTTAGTATCAAACAGAAACTTCTTGAAACATCAACTAAATATTCAAAGTTCTATTTTACCAAACACATTCTCACAATATTACACAAAGCATTTAACTAATTCACAAAGAACATTTCTTCTAAAAAACAAACTCTTTCATTGTGAGACCTGATAAAAAAATTCTATCTTTCAAAGAACAATTTACAAATAATTAATTTCCTAGTTAAGGGTAAGCAACTCTTATTTTTGCATCGTAAAATTTCTGTACCAAAAGACACTGTTTTGAAGGAACATTTTAAATATTTTTATTTGTTCAATTAAACATTACTGAACTTTGAAACTTAGTTCAGTTTAATATTTTGAGCAGTTTATTCTTAATAATTGTATTATTTGTATAAATATTTTGTTATTGTTTTATGTATGCTGTCATCTTTTGATTGCCTTGTTAGCCTTCTTGTGCCATACATCAAAAATTAAATGTTTGTGGAGGAGTGAAGTTTTACACACGCAGCCGACTATACGTAACTAAAAAGACTTCTGATCACTTTTCAAACCTTTTTCACCTTCTCCTCCGCAACATACTTCAATGAAAATAAACAGAAAAGCATAGAACAATACTGAGAAAAGACAAAGGCATTTATATTGAATAACAATCAATTTTCATTTATATTGTATGAAGATTACAATGATATGTATTGTAATAAGTGTAGATTTTTGAATGAAATTGCATATTGCTTGTTAGTTTGATTAATGTTAAACTCTTGATGCTTGTGAGTTTAACTGAGAAGAAAAGTGTTTAACTGAGAAGTATTGCAAAATTTGTGATGAAAGTTTCACAAAGTAGGATGTAATAATAAACTGTTGATAAGAAAATTAAACAGTTTGGGTCAAATAATAAATTTTTAGTGTTCCACTTCAGTTTTAAATTTCTTCTAAACAAATCATTGGTTAAAAAAATAATGCAATGCAATTACTATGTCTTGTTAAAAAAGTGAAAAATTTTGTGCAAAAAGTGGATCACACAGACCTTGCTATTTTTCTGATTGCTGATTGGCTAAATAATAATAAATATGAAAGATGCCTACACAATCAGGTTTTACTGCCAATATTTTTGAATGGCAGTTTGAAGCCAATCATGCAACACAGAACCAAATAAATAGGTAATGCGAACGTATCCCATCAGTGAGACCTTTTAAAAGTCAACAAGACACATGGCTGCCACGCTAAAGAAATTTAACTTGGATATTCCAGTTTTTTCCAATCCTTCACCAGCAAGAAATTACTTTAAAAAGTCTTCTGAAGCTACAAGTTTACCACACATAATTTCAGCTTTTCAGGACACAATTCAAGAAACTTTCTCACTCAGTTCTATTCAATGGAATTTACTCTTTGGTAAACATTTTCTTGTAGCAGCAAGATTTATCATATTTATTTTCCGAAGTACAAAATCTAAATTTTATTTAGTACCAAACAGAAACTTCTTGAAACATCAAGTAATAATATGTTCCTTTTTTACCAAATACATTCTCACAATATTCATATTATGCAAAAACATTCAACTAATTCATAAAGAACATTTAAAAACAAACTCTTTTTCATTGTGAGACCAGATAAAAAATCTCTTTCAAAGAAAAGTTTTAATAATTTATAATTATGGTTAAACAACTCTTATTTTTGCATTGTAAAATCTTGTATCAAAAACACTGTTTTGAAGGAACATTATAAAACATTTTAATTTGCTCAATTAACATTAGTGAACTTTGAAATTCAGCTTAGCTAAGCTAAACATTCTGAGCAGTTTATTCTTAATAATTTGTATTATTCCTGTATAAATATTTTGTTGTTGTTTTACATTATTGTTGTCATTTTTGTATTGCCTCGTTAGCCCTGTGCCATACATCTAAAGTTAAATTTGTGGAGGAGTGAAATTTTATACATGCAGCTGACCTTGTATAACTAAACAGCTTTTTGATCAATTTTCAAACTTATTCAACCTTCACCTCCACAACAAATTCAAATTAAATTTGTGTAAATTTAGTTTGAATAAAGTTGTCTTCTTTTGATTGCTCTAGATGAGACTTGAAGTTGGAATGTCCATGAAAATTTGGAAGATGATTTCATTGTCGAAAAGTTATTTGCTTTGTTTGAATGAAGTTGCAATGTTTATTCACTAGCAGGAATGATTATGAGCTGCTGGGTGAATGGATTGATGAGCGAGTGAAATTTCTGGAAGTTTGTTATATGTTTGCAAGTAACTTTGAAAACTTCAGATGAATGACATAGGTTTGTGTAGCAAATAGTTTGAAGTTATAATGCTCACTGGCAAAGTGAGTGAGTGTTCTGTATTTATTTACTTGTGTAGACTCCAGAGAAACTGGCGCTAAAAAGTTTAACTTGATCATGTGATGAAAAAAAAACTTGTGTGTGGGTGAATAGCAATGCCCACTTGTATGTTTGTTGACCAGTTAGAACTTGAATATTCAAAAAAATATGTGCAAAGTTGGATCTATTCAAAACATTGCTGCACAGAAATTGAACAAATTATTTTTAGTAATTTGTAAAAATGTAGAATTAGAATTCTACATACATACATATAAACTTTAAGGGTTAATATGCATTGTAATGTTGTATTCCTTTTGGGGAGGGGGTGGCAAAAACACTAGCTATGCCACTGCCCCTTAAATGAGAAACAGTATAATGTGGAAACAATAAAATGAGTATTATTCATCATCTGGTGTTGGAGACACGAGAGACAGTAATACTTAGTAAAATTGTGAGTTTGGGTTCAAATGTAAATCAAATATGGATTGAAATTCAACAGAATGATAAGTAAGCTGTATACAATCTTTATCGTATGTTTTTTTTTTTTTTATAGATGTGTGCAATGAGTGTCAAGCTAATTTAGTTGGAAAATACAAGAAGTGTTTGGAGTTTTCTTACTTTAAATTTTTGTTGAGTACTAAAAAGGAAGAACAAAAATTTTGTTGATGCACTTGTTGACAGCCTGTCTGTGTTGACTGCCTGTCTGTGTTGACAGCCTGTGTTGATTACCTGTTGGATAGTTTGAGCGTCACGTGTGTGTGTGTGTGTGTGTGTGTGTGTGTGTGTGTAAGGGAGAAAAGTGGATTTGATTCTCATTGGTTTAGAATGAGTGAATTAATGATAATTATAATTGTTATAATTATTTTATTATATTTATTTTTGACACTATAATTAATTATTATTTATCCTTTTTTATGGACATGACACAGCAACAGTATAATTCATTTTTTATTTATGTATTTCTTTATGGACACAACAGTCTCATTCTTGAAAATAAGTAGAAGCAAAAAGAAAAAAGTGTATTTTGAGTACACATTTCTTTTTATGCTTTCAAAACAACAAAAATGTTTGCAGTAAGATAATAACTATATAAATGTTCATTTTATGGGAGGATCAGATAAAAAAAATTACTTATAAAGTGACAATAGGAATTTCTAGGGCACATAATGAAGAAAGAAGGCTTGGATAATTTAACACTCACATGACATGTTGAAAGCAAGAGAAACAGGAAATCAGAGAATAACCTACTTAACAAAAATTAGGAGTGAAAGCAAGAAGACAAATGTTGCTAAGAGCTACAAAAGACAGGAATTTGTAGAGAGCCATGATCGCCCACGTCCTGAAGGGATACGACATATAGAAGAAGAATGAGTTTGTGCAAACAGTTGACAGAACAGGGATTAAAGGAGATAACAAAAATACAAACATTGCTAAGATCTACAAAGGACAGGAAATTGTGGAGAGCCATGATCGCTCACATCTTGAAGAGACACAGCACATAGAAGAACGAGGTTGTGCAAATGATTGGCAGAACACGGATTAGGAGAGGTACAAAAAGACAAAATTAACTAAGATCTACAAAGAACAGGAAATTGTAGAGAGCCATGATCACCCATCTCTTGAAGAGACACAACACATAGAAGAAGAAGAATGAGTTTGTCTAAATGATTTGCATAACAAGTATTAATAGAGATAGCAAAAACACAAACATTGTTAAGAGTGACAAAGGACAGGAAATTGTGGAGAGCTATCATCACTCATGTCACATCAAAGAAAAAGATGATGATGATCTGATTTCTCCCCTTCCACTTTTAACATCTGATTTAGAGTGTATTTCATTAATTGGTGTGAAACAGATCAACCAAACTCAAGTAATCTTCTTTGCCCGATGTGGGCCAATTAGAACTACTTTCATCGGGGGGGTATGAAGAAATGTTGGGGAGACAAAATCCTTTAATTCTTCCTAATTACAATATTTAAAGCCTATCAGAAGTATAACCCGCTCCCCCAAAAAACCCTTTTCTATCCATAATAATCCATGTAAATGTATTAATTGAAAAATAATGAAGATTTTTCAGTAATATATGCATATTATTTGGAATGCACCTTTTGAGTCAAAGAGTGGGAATATTGACTGAAGCCAAGATGCCAGATCAGGACTGATAACATTGCAGATTATAAGTGGATCAAGTTTTGATGCTTTTCGAACATGCTCGAACTGTCCTGATTGGCCCTAATTTACTATTTATAATTTGATTTCTTTTTTCCTAACACGACTAGAACTAATGACTTGGGGAAGAAGACTTTTTCCACACCCTACAACCCCTTTCCCACAGGTATAATATTGAAAGCCTATTGTTGCTCTCTCACTATTTCCATGACAAATGTTTAGATAACCTCCATTCTTTAACTTTATCAGTTTAGATATTTACAGCCAGGACCCAGCATACTACTCCCATGGAGCCAAAACACCCTTGTTTACTCTGTGTTCCAAAAGTAAGACAAAATTTCCACTTATTGTTTTTTTTTTTCTCCAAAAAGTGCCATTTACACGATTTACATTGTTGTACTGGTCTTTGTTGCCATATTCAGGACGTTTTGGTTGTTGTACTCTCTGACCTTCTTCAGGTGATTGGAATTTTGAACTGAACTCTTTATTTCATCCACTGGGTAGATTGTTCTACTTCCACGTGCCATGCTTCTTCCAGATGTCTCAGTTATCTCTCTTTAACTCAATTCTCCAAGTTTTTGTTCACCACTGCAGTAACCAGGAATTGAACTCACAACTCTTGGGTCAAATCACTGGATCCAATCAACACTTTTATCCACTAGGCCATGTACCATGTACCATGTCCCTTCAAGATGTGGGTGATCATGACCCAGTGGACAAATTATGCTATGGCAGTAGGAATGTGACTGAAGCCAAAATGCCAGATCAGGACCAATAACATTGCAGATTCTTCTTTGGAGTTTATCAAGAATCTCTAAATACGTAGCTGAAGTACCAAACCAGATGTGACAGCAATATTCAAAGCATGGATGAATAGTCGACTTATAAATGTATAAGATTGATTCTGGTGAGAAAAATTGTCTAGCATGACACAGTGAGCCAACTTTCCTAGCAGCAGATTGATTTGATATAATGTTTCCATTTCATATCATCAGAATATGTTAACTAGAGAAAGTGCAATGATTCACTCTATTATTTTACAATTAATACATTTACATGGATTATTATGCATGGAGTTTATTCTTTTTTTATGATGGGTTTCAAATACTGTAAATAAGAAAAATTAAAAGATTTTATCTCCCCAAGGTTTCTTTTTTCCCACCTTGAAATGAAAGTGAAAAAAAAAAATTGGGATTTAATTTACGGGATATATATGGTATGCTAAAATGAACTCTGACTTCAAGTAGGTATTTATGCAAATTTAAAGATCATCAAACTGTACAGAATAGAAGAAACATAATTATATTTAAATTAACAAATATATTTAAAAAGTAAATAAAAAAAAATCTATTGTAGCCTGCC
Source organism: Acanthosepion pharaonis (assembly GCA_903632075.3). Lineage (NCBI taxonomy): Eukaryota > Metazoa > Mollusca > Cephalopoda > Sepiida > Sepiidae > Acanthosepion > Acanthosepion pharaonis. The sequence goes on along the minus strand of CAHIKZ030000522.1, from coordinate 488,696 downwards.
GTGACCAGGATTCGAACCTGGGTTACCACGGCCACAACGTGGGGTCCTAACCACTAGACGATCACGGCCACCGGCTACAAGCGAGTGCGAAGACTGCAAAATCTCATCAAATTTCTGGGTTTGACAAGAATGTGAGAGAGATTTTTTTTTCACACTAGTTTTTATTATTAGATTCGAAACCAGAGTGCTTGCTTTAACTGGCGGAGTGCCTTCTCCTGCTACAATTGTGGTAAACTATGGGACACAGAACAAAGAGATCGTCGATTCATCAACTTATATGTTGTAAAATTTGTCAAATAAATCTGTTTAATTTGATTTATTTTAATTATCAAACTGTCTCGTTCTTTTCGAATCGATACAAGTGTAAGTGCCAACACACATTAATAAACAATATACCTTGACGAAGCGTGCAAAGACACCAACCTAGAAAATTCAACACATTTTATCATTCGCGTTTTCGCTTGTAGCTGGTGGCCGTGATCGTCTAGTGGTTAGGACCCCACGTTGTGGCCGTGGTAACCCAGGTTCGAATCCTGGTCACGGCATGCTACAATATTATTGATTTTTTTTTTTTTTTAATAGCTTATCATAAGTAAGTCTTTGAGAAGTTAAATAAAATAAAAACAAAGTGTCGTTTTTTTTTTGTGTCTGTATATTTTTTAAGTTGGTTGGAAACTAAAAGTTAGCTTTTAAAAATAAAAATAATTGAATTTATAAAATAAAAGTACTGAAACTAAAAAAAAAAAGTAATTTATACTAAAACTAATTACTAAAATAACTAAAAATTTATTGCTAATTTTTAATTTTTTAGGAGTGAGAATTTTTATTAACGAACATAAAATGACGTTCTGGAGAATTATGAAAATTAAAAAAAAAAAAAAAAAAAAGATTATAAATCTTTCTTTACTTTGAACTTTGACTTGGTTCTTGCCCGGATAAAGCAACATTGTCTTGTCACTATTATTAATTTTAGTATCTTCAGGTATTGTTAAGTTTAGCGTTTTAAACGATTTCTCACTTCTGCATACAGCATGCAAAGCAACAAAAACACAATCCACTTTACATTTTTGTTGAACGGATTTCATATTGTGAGCCCTCTTTAAATAATTCAGTCGACTGTTTGCCTACTGTTTAATATTTTTAAAAATGCAAGCAAAAAAATCATTTTTAGATTAAATGATTTCTTAGTTATAGCCATGAAACTAATTTTGAGTAAATTATGAAATAAACAAACGAACAAAAACAGTTACGAAACCAGAAGGTACTAGCCAAGAATTACCATCCTATTTTAAAACAAGGACATTTTTTCTGCTCCACTGAGTTTGATTTGCCTCAAAATTATGTTCCCAAAATTCTGTGCCGATTTTTTTCACTAAATTAAGTTTCATTATTGTTTTCTTACGGAAAAATTGTTGCATTTTGAACGCTAATTTCCGTTTTATTTCTGATTTTCTTTTCAAAGCAAAGGAAAAGGTCCATCATTTTTATTATTTTATTTTTTATCTTCACAAATTCTGAAACGTACTGGTTATAAATATTGATTTTAAATGTTATTTTAGTGGGGAAAAGTGGTAAAGAATTTTCGTGTGAAGCCTTTCGTCCATTTAGGACTTTATTTAGGTAGACGGAGGTAGATAAATAACGCACTGTAACACATCTTACCACAATTTCGAAAAGTGCCAGTCTGATTAAAAAAAAGACAAAAGAAAGAATTTACTAAAAATGCATCAAAAGTTTACTGATCTTACAATTCTCTACACTACACAGTCAATCTCAGACCGAGCTTATGTACCATAAGATAAGAAGAATATTTTTTAGCACAATTACGTAGTTGAAACAATAAAAGAGATCTACTCGGAGTGGGCTAAATTTTCAAAATCAGAAAATGTTAGTGTCTTCAGTCCATAAAACATCAAGTAAGACGCAAAAATCAATAAAAAAATGAATGTTCTATTGTAGCTTGCTGTGACCGGGATTCGAACCTGGGTTATCACGGCAACAACGTGGGGGTCCTAGACGATTTCAGCCACCAACTACAAGTAGACGGTAATTTTGTTCAATATTCTGGGTTCTTAGAGTTAAAGTTCATGTTGGCAGTTTAGAAGTTTTGTTTTCATAATACTACAACTTGATTTCCAAGTTACAGAGAAAAAAAAATTAACTTTAAAAGAATCCTTTTAGGCTTCCTTACTTTTTTAAAAAAAAAATATTGACGTTTTAGACTGACGAAAAAAACCCACTTTTCATAAAATGAACACAAAGTCAGTGAATAATTTTGTGTTAACGTTGTGACATAAATCAGTGATTCCAAAGTTTTTAAAATTTTAGATTATCGACTCCTTCATAAAATCCTTGATTTCACATCCAGCAGCCATATACAAAAATTATCAATAAAAATTACTTTTTAATTTTATTTAAGAGTTTAGAAACTCCTTTGTTATTTGTTTATTGATAAGATTTATTTTAGCTTTACCTACATAGAACTATAAAAAATCCCAACAAAACTGAGAAAAGTGGGGGGAAAACACTTCTGACTTCATAAAGATCCCCACTAAAAAATAACAATGCAAACTCTCATAATCAACTTGTATCAGAAACTGATTGACATTTCATTTAAATTTTTGAGAATCAAAGTTGACTGGACAGGAAGAAGAGAGTTCCACAAGTAAGAAGTGCAAGAGAACTTATGGTTAGCCATTTCAACTGTAGAATGATGGATGACCTTGCCACCTTAAATTCATAAAGTCTAGGTACCATAGAGGAAGGTTCATCAGAACAAATAGCATGAAACAGGGAAGCTACATTATGTCAGTAGGGGAAAGTGACTGAAGCTTAGATGCCAGGTCAGGATCAGTAACATTGCAGATACTTCTTTTCATTTTTTTAAAAATAATCAAATATCAGATCAGATGTGACAACAACATTCAATGCACAGACAAATGCCAGACTTATAAATATGTAAGATAGACTCTGGCGAGGAAAAAATTGTCTAGCATAACACAGTGAACCAACTTTTCTAGAGGCAGACCTAGCAATTGGTTCATCATATTCTTTCCACTTCCAGTTTAGGCCATAAATATTCACCATCCAAAGTGATACTAAGATACAAGTATATAAGTTACTAAACCAACCATAAATCTGTTAAGTTCCTTTTAAAAGTAGTTCATGATACAAAATGATGAGGTAACCATATTATCAATTTTATTAATTACATATATTTTAATTTGGATTTGCAATACATGTTATTGTAATAATTATTATTACTCACATTAGACAATATTACTTAGATCAATCACAATAATAAATAATTAATAATTTTTTTTTTTTGACATACATACTTGTTTCTTCCTCACAATTATTTCAAAATATGTAACGGCAGCAAACCAGCGTGCATCTATTTACTTAATTACCATCAAGTCATATGACACAATTTTCCTGCCAAATAGATTATGTTTTACAATGACACACCCACAAAGTGTTATTACCTATTAAATACTTACCAAACACCCAAGTTATTTGTTTATAAAAAAAGTTCTAATGTAGTGAGTTGTATAAATATATGTTGTGTTATGCATATCTAAATTTATTTAATAATGTTGATATAATGTATTATGCATGTTTATTATTTTTTGCACACATAATAGGGTAGCGAAAGAGAAAGTCACTTACTGAGAAAAAAAAATGCACATGTGTTCTGTACAATATGTTGAAGACAAAATAAAAACAAGTCAGTCGATGGTGTTGCCATAAATGCAATATGCTAATTTTGTTTGTCCTCATCAATTATCGGCCAATGAAAAAATTGTTCTGTCAATAAAAGTGGTTGGTGTTCATGAATTGGGAAGTTGATTTTATTTTGCTACCTTGTCAGTCAGCTTGTGTGTAACTGTTGGCTTATGCATTGGATTTCTTAAATCCAAATATCAAGTTTGGAATTTTTTACATTTGATACGCAATTCATGATTTTGACATTTCTTTTTGTCTCTGGATCTTGAGTTTGTGATTTGTTTATTTCGATATGGAATTCAGCTGCCATATCAATTTTCGAACAAATAGCTGGAATATAACATGCAAGTGTTTGTTTATATAGGTGGATTGATATAAGAATACATATAGAAAACAAATAAAAATGCCATAAAACAGCAAAAAGGCCCTAGCTCAAGAACCTCTTGTCTAATATTAATGAAATTTGGTACCTGCACTCAGTAGGGGTTCAAGATACAATAGGTCCCTAAATTGGTTCGGGTATATTATGTATCATTTAAGCTGTATCTTGGGAACACACATACATACATAAAAGATTAGTGTATTATATAGATAAGTATCAATTTGTCACTGTCCTCACTTTCTGAGCGAACGGTTCGGTTTAACTCTCTGCTTTCGGGCGGGAGGAACCCGAAGGAAGCTACGCCGAAGGGCGGAGTCTCCTTCGGGGAGGTAAAACCGGCCCTGAATCCTTTTATACGGGTTCAAATGGGCTATTTTTTGGTTAAAAAGGCCTTGTGCCACATGACGCCCTCGTGGGGGGACGACTAAATATAGTCCGATTTATGCTCTTATTATCATATATATTATTTTATAATAATTTATTAATTTATAATTAATATTGGATTTATTTTGAAACTTATAATTAATATTGGATTTTTATAAAAAGTGTAATTAAATATCAGATTTTCTTCCTATAAACCTCTACTTAATATCAGATTTTTATTAGCCTATGATTATTTTTAGAGAATCATAATTTGTAAAGGCTTTATATTTTCCTTTTTATAATTAATACCAGGTTTTATAGAGGACATTAATGGGTTGAAATAGAAAATACCCCCATGATAAAAATAATCAAGAAATAAATAATTAAAAAATTAAACATAAAATAATTGAATAAAACAATTTAAAAAAAAAAAAAAAGAATAATGAAAAGCTAAATTGTCAAAGGAACTTTATAATAATTTTTTTTTGATAATCCCTTATGATAATCGTATATGAAAATTCATTTTTTGATAATGCCTTATGATAATCAAAAGATGAATATACTTTTTCGATAATCCTTTGTAATAATTATCTACAAAATTCTTTTATGATAATGTCAACAATGCTTGTTAAACTTGCAAGATTAAATTTCAAAAAAATATTGACTGCATTAATTTTTGAATAATTTTGGGCTCCAGATGTCAGCATTGAAAATAAGATTTGAAATAATCTTTTTTTTTCCACATAAAAAATATTAACATCATTGTTGCATTTGTATATTGCCTAGAACCAGGTAGACAAAAATAAGGTGACAGATGTTTGAAAGTTTTGTCTATAAAACAAATTTAATTTAATCAGATTAAAATCAGTATTTTCCAGCAGAACCATATCGGTTGCTTTTTGTCTTACTTTTTTTTTTTTGTTATACTTACTACAATGCATAAAAAAACTTTTTGAGTTTTTGATTGTTATTTGGTCAAATGAAAGGATACAGTAGAACTTCTAAATTTTTATCTCAAGTGGTCACATGTTATGTAGTCATATCAAGATGTAGAACTTAATTTTTAAGGTATATGGTCATAAGTGACCGTATATGTAGTCACATCATATGTGGTCATATTAAGGCATAGAAGTTTGTTGGTTGATTTTGTTTAGCGTCATATCAAACTCTGAGTTAAAAGCCAAAATCTAATTATTTTTAATGCAATTTTATGCTTTCAACTACAGATATTTTGTACACAATTTTATACTTTCAGGGCAAACATGTTTTTTAGATATATATACTTTGTAGATGATAAAACGTATTCGTAATTTTTAAAAAATGTATTGCTGGTAATTTTACTATAAAAATGTATTTTTATACTTTTTTTAGTGTTGTATTGTTGGTCACTTTGCTATAAAATGTATTGCTGATCATGTTTCTATAAAAATGTATTGTTAGTTATTTTACTATAAAAAGTTATTTATATATAAACTTTTTTTAGTGTCGTACTGATTCTCATTTTCCTATAAAAATATATTGCCGGTAATTTCATTACAAAAATGAATTGTTGGCATTTTGTTTTTTTATAAAAAAATGTATTGCTGGTTTTATTACAATAAAAAAAAATGGTTTTGATCTTTTTTTAGGTGTTCACTATTTGCCCAGTGCCCATAGTTGTGACTAACAGATGCTACCACCCCAGATCAGGGTGAACCTGGTAACAAGAGCTATTGAGAGGTGGTTCGATGTCCCTCAAAACCTATAATCAGAGGCCTTGCTGCCAGATGTAGTTTATCATCATACCCAGAATTATTAGGTATAGAGCTTTTCAATCTTTATGTCATGTGGTCATATGCAATCACATATGAGGTCATAAGTCGTCATATATGTTATGTGATCGTATAAAGGTGTAGAGTGGAGCTTCTTAATTTTTTTTTATTTCATGGCTCATTTCTGATACTAAATCTGTTTAATTATGAAATTCATCCAGAAATATTAATTTTAGTTTAAAAAAAAAAAAAAAAAAATTCCTGCTGAGGGCAAAAGGACTTTAGTCCCTTCAAAAGTATTCCCTTTAGAATTTTGTACATTTATCTTGACATCTCTCCCACTTTTTAAAATAGTTTGTAAAATCCTCTTTTGGGATCAACATCAGCTGCCTTGTCACAGTCTCCTTAATCTCATTCACCAGGTATTTTACATTTGAAAAAGAAAGAGGAAGCAAAACTGGAGCAAGCCATATCTGGACTGAAGTGGGAGCCAACAAACCTGGGTGAGAGGTGATACTTTACAAGACAAAGAAGCTGACTTGAGGAAATCTTGTGTGCAACTTTCAAGTTTGTTTTTTTTTTTGGTCTTCAATTTCCATAAGCATAGATTTCCATTTTACTCCATCAGCTGTTTCAGGACCTTTTTTTTCTCAGTCTCAATGTATTGGTTGTATACTGTTCCGGCACTGGAATCACTACAGAGATGAGCCTTAGTCATGGGAACATTCTATTTGGTCATAGTTGTGGGTGCTGGCACCCCCAACTATGGCCAAATAGTCCATGATAATGTGCTGTGTGACCAGAGTCTGTGGTTTCATGTCAGTGGAAATTTCCTTATTGATTGAGAAACTTCTCTCCACTGAGGCTTGTCCATGAGAGAGTACCAGCAATCTGTGAACAAATTTCCTAACTTTTTGATATTCTATGTTGCTCGACAAAGAAGAGTAGAACAAAGTGCCAAGACGGTCTTCATGCTTGCTGAAATTCTTGAAAGCAATATTTCCAGCAGCTTTCTCAAACTCTTTGTACTGGCTGATGACGTCATCACAATCAGACTTGCTGACTTGTTTTCTATCCATAATGTAAGAAAGACATCTTTTTAGACTGTCTTCCATGGCAGATTTTTTTTTCATAAATGAACCTCAGCTTCAGCCATGGAAGTGACCATACAAGATAGTATCTAAGGGAGAGTTTTTGCCAGAAGATTTTTCAATGATGATGGTGAACATTACCTTGCATGCAAACAGATCTTTTGTTGACACATTTTCTTTTTTGGATAAATTTTGCAAAGCCCTATCTGCCAGAAATTCACACTTGATCTTTGCAGCATCTTTATGCATGTGCATGTTTGGGTTTGACAAAATTCTTACAAATTCATTCAGTTTGAAAAATGTAATTATCTTTTTAGTGTGCTCTTCCTTTATAAATTTTAACAGTTTCATGATCACACTGTGACTAAAAAGATCATCTGCAAGGAAAAGAAGCAACAGTTTATTGCTCTGATATTTTATCAGAAACGGTTCAATCTTTTTCGAAACAGACAAAAATCCAGTTTATCAGCACTGCAGAAAAGGACTTGGTCTGGGGACATTTTTCTGGAATTTTTTTTTTTTTAAGTTCACGAATTTGATGACACCTAATCAAATGTCTAGATGTTCAAAAGTTTGTACATTTTCTAGCCTTCTATGGAAGGACATGATACCATTTTCTAGACATCTATAGTAAAAGGGCAGGGTTACCAGATTTAAATTTTAATTAATACAAAGCCAAGCAATAAAACCAAATAAGTTTTAATATATTTCATCATTTTTTCACACTTACAAAAAGCTACAGGTCATTATTAGCTGGTAAGCTTTAAAAATAACATTCTTATTTTTTCAATGGCACATTTTCTGTCCTATCTTAAGTCACATCAAAGGTACATTTTCTATTCCATAATGCTTCCCGTCTACATTTTATTTCAGTCAAATTTGATTCTTTTGGCAACAATTTACAGAAACGTAGTTTACACATAGATACACATTGACACGGATGCATAAAGTATGTTTATTTTTTTTTCAGGATGAACTTATCAACTGCTGACTAGAGATTAAATTTAAAAGGACTTTTACCTTTGAAATTGACATGCAAAGAAAATTTCTTCAATTATTCAAATTTTAAAATCACTGAAATATTTTTTGAGATTCTACTAAATGTAAAATAATTTATTTTTCTTTCAACTACAAATTTAATGAGTATGAATTATCTTTGACGGGGATCTCGTCTCTGACGATTTTTATCCTTACTTTTCCTCTTTTCTTGTTGAGTGAGGGTAGCATCGAGAAGACACACCCTCATATTTCTCCCTTTCTTTCTCGTCATCTAGAAGAGAAAATATAGAAGTAATTATGAGGTCATGAACTTGTTCTAATCAAAAAAATAAACGTCCATCTATATAATAAGTGCCAATGTCAGTATTTCACATTTTTTTCAATTAAAGGGACACAACTCTCATTAGCTCCATCTTCTGTATAATAAATCCCAGTGTCAGTGTGTTAGCATCACACTTTTTCCACTTTACTACTAGAGGCCATGGCTCAACATACCATTTTGGAATCGGGCCGACTCCATGAGCAAAATAAAAAACATTCTAGGCCAGAACTACACCCACAATCCTGAAATTTTAAATTCCTAAGTTTTCATTATTGAGATCCTTTTCAGCGAATTTTTACGAAAAAATTTTTGTATAATACCTATTTTTATAACTTGGAAATAAATTTGGGAATAACTGAAATTACAAAATCCAGCAAACGTCACCCATGAAATAAAAATAATTGTTTGTTTGGAAAGTAAGGACCTATGTAAAAAACAAAACAGCAAAGAAGGAAAACATATTTCTGAATGATGAGCCTTCCTTGGTACCTTATACATATGGGAACTAGTTAGGACTTTGAGGTATAATGGTGTCTGTAGTAAGAATGGTAAGTAAGAATGTGTTTTGATTTAAAGAATACTAGTATGTTTGGGTCAGTAATCGTAGCTAGCTAAGTTTATGATAAGACAGATTGAAGACCAGCCTTCCCCTATCCTCACTTATGACCTTGTGCCACATTTTTGTATTATTCAAAATAAATATTGCTTTCTTTGATATCTTGGCTTAAAGAATTCAAGTGCAATATTAGATTGGCAGCTAGGCCTCATAATTAAACTGCTGTAATTGCTCATTGTAGCCATAAGTTCTATAATAATATCTTCTCTTGCACTTCCCATGTGAAACTCTTCCTGCTTTTTTATTAGCTAAGATCTTCAAAACATTAAATGCAATGTCAATTGTCATTTTCTATCTCCTTGAATGTTATTTTTTTATTGCTCTTTCTCTTTTTTTCACTTTCAGCAACACCCCTGCATCCTAGTGGCTTTTATTGCCTTACTTGGCGTTATATGATTAAACTTTTAGCATTCAACGTACTCAAACCCACCCTGTAAATATAGGCATCTAATGTTCAACCCAGCATAATCATAAAAAGGATTTGTCAAAATCTAGTTGTGACACTATTTAGCTATGAAAATTGATTAACTAATTAACAATAAAAATTAAACAAGAAAATACTGAAAATGGAAAAGAAGATAACCAGAAATTTTATTTTTACTTTTTAAAAAAAAAAAAAGTTACTTTTTTCAAAAACCCAAAAATTGGGATAAACAGTGGACTCACGAAAAAGGCCATATGCGAGCTTTTGACAATTGATTAATGATGTTTGTAAAAGTACTGGTTAAAAAAAAAAAATGAAAACAAGATATCATCATAAGTACTGGCAAGGCAACATGTTAATTCTAAAAATTTTGGCATGAGAAAATATTTCGAAGTATTTGTCAATATGGGGTAGAGAGAATTACCCTTGTTTATTTTTCCAAGATATCATTTTAAGTGCCAGCAAGGCAAGGCCATATGTTAATTATAAAAATTTTGGCATGAGAAAATATCTCAAAAGAATTGCCGATTTGAAGATGAAGAGATTTATTTTTCTTTACCAAGAAGCAAAGGGCTCCCGCAAACCCTGACAAATGATTGATGTTGTTTGTAAAAGCACGGGTTGAGAAGACGTAAAATAACTAAGAGTGTTAAAAGATATCAGAGATTTTAAGAGACAGGGCTATGTGTTTTTTCATAAGAATTTTGGCCGGTGAGAACGAGAATTTTGTAAACAAAAAATTATAGTTTATAATTAATGAGGCCAGCTTAGCCACACCCGCACGGCTGGGATGCCATTGGTTGAGTGGTAGCAATGGTGATAGGCGGAGGTAATTTGATGAGAAAAATGGGGAAATTGTTAACACCCACTGAAGGGATTTGGTATGAGGTACCAATGTGAGAAGGAGGAATTTAGGAGGATAGCTATCCTGCAACCTCTCCTCACAGACAAAGGGATCCCCCCAAAAATGTAAAGTGATTAATTTTCCAAGATGGGAAGTAATCAATTTTCCTAGCCAGACAACAAAGAGGTTTATTGTCAGAAATCGAGAATTACTGAAACCCCCAGGCTGTTTCTAACCCCACACCGGGTTTTGGCCAGTGTCCAGATAAGCGAGCACCCTCGGGCAGTTGAAGTTGGAGCAGTTCGAGTAGCAGGAACCTGAGTGTTGCCTCACAGAAGCTGACCAAGAGATTCCACAACCTCCGACTTCGCCTATTCTACCAACAGCAAGTTTACTGACAAATGAAGCTAAGCCAGCACTTAAAAACTAAACCAGTTGACTTAGAAGACCAGAACTTGCCTAAGAAGCATAAAAGTGTCACTTTCTGAAAAAAAAAACAAAAACGGATTGGGAGAAAAACTTACACTCCTGTATATAACAGACAGATAAAAGTTAATTTGTTTCTTTTAACATATTTGAACCTCTTGGGTTTTTATTTGCTTCTTTTCTTTACGCTTGTGCAATATCGCCTCCAGTTTAGACTCATCTTACACTACGGCCTGATAGCTGATCGATCTTGTCTACCTAAGGACAAAATCACAATGTGGGTAGGTTAAACTTGAGATCGAAGTAGTTGCTTTGGTAACCAGACATTGGAAGTGAGCTGAGAATGACGGAACTGGTGTTGAACTGGTTGCATCTGGTGTGAAGCTGTTTGAAATCGACTGACCATCCCACTTGGTACCCTGACCAAAGGATTCCACCAGGTAGTGACGACCACCGATCGACCAGGACAAAGGTTGGTGACAGCAACTAAGAGTCGACCCCAAATTGCTGGTAGAAGAAATATCACAGTTTTGTGCTGTGATTTGGAGTTGACCACGAGCTGACAACTCAGTGTCACATCTGACCCTGAACTGATCAGTGTCACATAGTAACCTTATGGTAATGGCAAAATTATCCATTTCCTTATAAGGAAACATTCAGCCTTCATCGACTGAACAGTTAGCATTACTCTAGCTGAAATTTATATCTTTCTCTTAAAACAGTTTTTCAGGAAAATAAGTTCCTCAAGTCTACTATTATCACTCTTTCTAGTACAGATGGGAGTTTCCTTCCTGACTTTTTGTTTAAGTTAGTGTGGAACATCAACATCTTGATTATATCATTGTTTTCCCTTGTAATTACATTGTGCTATCCATTTTAGTTGTTGCTGCTGTTGGAAGTCTTCAAGTGATGTGATTTTTTTTATTTGGTAATTATTTTTGTGATTTGGTTGTAACAATCTATAGGGCCTAATGGAGGTTTGTCCTCTAAGATCTAAAGGATTCATTTGCAAAAAGCCAATTTTAATCATGCACCTGAGAAAAGAGTTGTATATTGTATATAGGTGATAGTTTAGAAATTACTGAAGAAGTTGGATGCCATGCATGACAGAAAAAAAAAGAAAAAGAAAATGAATACTGGTACTTTTCTTTGTTTTATTTTTTGTCAAATGTATAAATGGATTTGTCAAAATCTAATAAGATCAGCTGTTTCCTTATAAGAAAGCATTTTGTAATCATTGGCCAAGCAATTTGCATTACTGTTGTTTGAAATTGAGAAAATCTTTTGGTTTTTCTTATCAAGTCCACTGACTTATTGTTCTTTTCTGTGCTGAAAGGAGTTTCCTTCCTAGTCTTTTAGTTTTTGGCAGTTTGGAAATTCAACATCTTATTCATTATTTTCCCTTCTAATTACATGTGTTATCCATTCGAGTTGTTGTTGCTGTTGAAAGTCTTCAGGTGGCATGGGGGTTTCAAGATCAGATGAAAGATTGTCTTCCAAGAGGATTCATTTTCATGAAGCCATTATTAAGCCATTATCATCATGGATCAGAGAAAACAGTTGTATATAGATGATAGTTTGGACATTACTGAAGGAGTTGGACATCATGCATAACATGCATATGAGTATCTATCTATATTTCTGAGATGAGGTATTATGTACATTATTATTGTCCTCATGTTTGTTGCCATATTTATCACAATGTTTCGATCGTTGTACACTACGGCCTTCTTCTGACATTCCAACCACCTGAAGAAGGCCAGAGTGTACAACAGCTGAAACGTTGTGATAAATATGGCAACAAAGATGAGGATGATAGTCCAAATAATGTAAATAGTATCCATATGAGTGTAGATCTGACAAGAATATGACTTGAGTTTTCTGGTCGTAATTTTGGTTTTTTAGTACCATATAGTGCTGGATAAAAGAACTCTTAGTGCAATCTCTCTCCATGCTCAATTTCCTAAACTAAATTTGTTGTAACTGATCCACAAACCAATATATTTAAAATATTTAGTATTTACTAATTCCATTATGAATTTTTATGATAGATTCAAATTATGTTCCATGACTGAATTCATTCTAATTCCAGTTTTGTTTTGAAATAGGTTTTTCAAGTCTACTGTTATCACTCTTTCCAGTATTGATAGTAGTTTTCTTGCTTTATGCTTGGGGTAGTGTGGAATGTCAGCATTTTCATTATATCATTCTCTCTTTGAGTTACATGTACAACCCATTTTAATTGTTGCAGCTGCTGGAAGTGCCCAATTGATGCAATTTCTGTTATCTGCTATGTTCTTTCTTTATTTTGCCCATCTGCAGTTTTTGAAGAAGGGTGCTCTATGCTAGGACCTACCGGCTTCATTCACTCATAGCCATTTTTAATCAATGATCTAAGAAAGTGGTTTTATGCAGGTTAGCTATTTCTGAACATGTTTCTCACCATGCATAATATCCATATGAAAAGTCTACATCTGACTGTTTTTAAGCTAATGTTTTGTAACACTTTACAGTGTTAGGCAAAACTACTACTAGCACTGCCTATCCTATGTGCAAGTTACTTATCTCCTATACTAAAGTTCCTATAATGCTTAGTATTTACTAATTCTACATTCTGAATTCTTCTAATGGATTCACGATATGTGTCCTCATTGCTTTCATTTCAAGTCCAGTTCCTAAAAGGAATTCAGAAACATTTATCATAAGTCTTACTTACATTTAACATTGACCAAACGGTTTGCATTAATGTTGGTTGAAATTTAGAAAATCTTTCTCTTAAAACAGTTTTTTAGGAGTTTCTCAAGTCCATTAACTTATCACTCTTTCTAATACTGATGGGAGTTTCCATCTTAATCTTTTGGTAGTGTGGAATGTTATCACCATGGTTATATCATTATTTTCCCTTTGAGTTAGATATGCTACCCATTTTAATTGTTGCTGCTGTTGAAAATCTTCAAGTGATGTGGTTTTTGTTATTTGGTACAGTTCTTTTTGACTGTGTAGCATCAGACTATAAGATCTGATGAAGGATTAATTCACAATGAAGTTATTTTTAACTATTGATATGAAAAAAACAGTTGGATATATATGGCAACTTAGTCATTTCTGAAGGAGTTGGATGCTATACATGATGTCCATAAGAGAGTCTAGACCTGATGAGACTATAGAAGAATATGACTTAAGTTTTTAGGTTAATATTTTTGCTTTGTAGCATCTTACAGTATTAAACAAAAGAATTCAGAGACCAAATTATCGCGTATTTGATGTTATTTTTTCAGCTACTAAATTTGCTAAAAAGGAAAATAATCACTTCTGAGAAATTAGGCATTTCCATGTTGCACCTGCAAAGCTACAACAAGCAGATTTATCAGAAACTTTCAACTGGGATGGAGGAGCGGGATTGCCTTGGTTTGCTGACTATTTGTATTTCCTAAATTCTGCCTTTGCAATTGATTGCCGATGCACTTCATCGGGGCCATCAGCCAGTCGCAGAACCCGTGCCCAGGCAAACATGTTTGCCAGTGGCAAATCAGAATGAAGACCGGCTCCACCATAGGCCTGAAAAACAAAACAACATTTCTTTAAAATAGAAAATTGAAAAAAAATGAATGGAATTAATCTTTATGAAGAAATAAATATTTTATCTATACTATTGACATTGTTCAGACTGTTGCTCTCATCTTCATTGCTATATTCAAGAAGTTTCTTCAGTTGAACAATCTACCTTGGTGGATGAAAATAAAGGGTTCAGTTGAAATTCCAATCACCTGAAGAAGGTTGGAGTGTACAATGGCTGAAACTTTGTGAATATGACAACAAGGATGAGGACAACAGTCCAAACAATGTAAATAGTGTAAATAATTACAATAGCTCATTGCAGGAATATGGTTTGGTTTATTTTGTTTAGTGGCATATCAACCTCAATGAGTTATTTAATGCTGACCAGATTTAAGATGGATTTGTATGAATACAATATGCATAAATATTTTTTTTTTTTTCAAAAATGTGATGCTGGTAATTTTTATTTATTTTTTACTATAAAAATCTATTTTTATACTTTCATGGTGTTTTGACCCTAGCTTGAGAGTTAACTATTTGCACATAGCTGGGACCCTAACAAGTGCTATCACCCCAGGTCAGGGTGGACCTGGGAACAGCAGCAATTAAGAGGTGGTTCCATGCCCAGGAAAACCTACCAATCAGAGGCCTTGCTGCTGGATGTAGTTTATCGTTATACACAGGATGCATCTCAGAAATGTAGACAGATAAAATATCTTAGTTGAAAGCCACCATACAGTCATCTGTCAGTTGAACCTGAAGATTCTCTGAGGTATATAGTGCCACAGTCTTACCACAGGTTGTGCGGCTGTGGATTTAGTAACAAGTGGATTTTAAGGGTTGAGTGACTAGCCCTAAACCCCTACCAGTTTTGAATTCAAAGTTTTCCTTTTCCTAGAAGTACCAATCATAGACAGTCCAGTTTGCCCTGTTATTTAATCCTATTGGAGAAAAAAAAAGAAAAACAGCTCTTAGAGTAATTGAAAAAGTAGTGTGTGCGTGTGTGTGTATGTATATATATATATATATATATATATATGATTAGGATGACAGTCTTGAATGACAACCTTCCTAGAGATGGTGTCTCAATAAAAACACTGTGTTCTTGAACTACCATGAGCGTCAGAGTTGGGCATCAGCGAGAGCATCTAGCCTTGTAAAACCTTACCTCAAATCATTATGACAAATCCTTTGTCAGGCATGACTCACCTTGCTTTGTGCAAGATTAAACCTGGTCCTGCTTCAACAAAAATAAACATATCCATGTATGTACGTAATGTTTTGATTGTTCCTGTGTTCTGCATATTGCAGATGTTCTTTGTTATATATTAGACCCTTTTTTGCTTGTTTTGGCTTAATAGCTGTTGGATTATTAATAAACAAATATAACTAAAATGACCCCAGTAGTTTTGTGAAGGAGTCATCTGGGGTGTGATGAGACTAGGTTCTGCCTTCAGGTCATTTGCATATACAACATAGACTTAGTGAGTAATAGTTAATCAATGAATCATGTTCACTAGTTTCTTCTTATGTCCTGTTTTCCTTCAGGATATGAGTGATCATGGCTCTCCACAGTCTCTTGTTCTTTGTAACTCTAAGCAGTGTTTGTCTCCTTACCATTCTTCCCAATCCCTAATCTGCCATACATAAACTTGTGATTTTTTGTTTTCCCTCTGCACATCTTTTTCACTTGTCCATAAAGATGAAAGTAAATATTCATCAGAAATTAATAATAATGTGTGACAATGCTTCATCTAATCAAAAATGAACATGAAAGTAAATACTAGTCCAAAATTAATAATAATGGCTGACAATGCTTCATTTAATAAAAAGAAAAATAATACTGTTGCAATTAATTATATGAGTCTAAAAACAAATGTCCAGAATGAAATATAAATTTGTCCTCAGCTGCATTTCTAATATATTCTACAAATCTCCTTCCATAGATTTCCAGCCTGAGTAAAAGTTGCAATAAAATGCAACTAAATATTTTAGATGAAAATAAATACTAGGCAAAATTTATAATAAAAATAGTTGAAACTTATTGAAATTTTGAGGAAAACTGAAACACTTACCTGAATAGCCCGGTCGATCACACGTAAGGCCATGTTTGGGGCAACAACTTTAATCATGGCTATTTCAGCTGCAGCTGCCTGTATTTATTAAAGAAAGATAAATTGGTTGAGAAAAAAATTTCATGACTTTGAAAGCAATACTTAGATTAATTTATCTGCTCATAATAAATATATAACAAATTTTTGGAGAATAAATTTTATAGTTTAACATGCATTAGTGTTTCTCAACCTTTTAAGCAACGGCACATCTCGGAGCAAATGAAAATATCATGGCATGCTTAGCAAAATTTTTCAAGGGTATACATTTAAATGTTATGAAACATTTTATTAATAACCATGTTGTTAATTTAAACACTTTGTATTAATAATTTATTTCTGTCCTTTGTAGCTCTTAATCAGTTTTGTCTTTTTGTCTCTCCTCTACCCTATTCTGTCATCCATTTACTCAAGCTCACTAAGTAGGTTATGTGTTGCTTTCCTCTGTCCATCTGGACTTCCAACTGTCCTGTGAGTATTTCTGATATTAAGTATAAATTTCCTTTTTGTTTCTATTTTCTCTAACTTTGTTGATGCTCAAATGTTCAGTCCATGGTATTCTCAGCATCCATCTGTAGAACCACATTTCTGTTGCTTCAAGTCTCTTCTTCTTTATCTGTGGGGAGATTGTCATTCACTGCTATATAGGAGGACAGATATAAGATCAGAATTTTGGAAATAGACCAGGCTGAGAAATTTCTGTGCATAATATGAGGTTAATTGATGACAGAGTCCATTGATGTCTGGAAAACTATTGAGTGCCAACCTGTATGGTGGTAAAGCAACAACTGAATGATAAACAACAACCAGTCCAAAGATGAGAAAGAAAAAGAGAGAAAGAATGAAAAGTGAGACAAGAGAAATAGAGATATATAGACATACAGTGTACACCAGGTATTTGAGAACACATCTTCAGTGGGACATAAATGGAGAAATAATACCATAATACAATCCAAGATGAACCAAATTTCAACATTCTCATCTGTCTATCCAGTGTATTGAGTGCATTGACATGGCATCTTTCATTTTGACACAAGAAAGGAAAAAGTACCACCATATTTTGTGATACTAGCCACCAATCACATAAACTTGTATACAGTTTGGTTTGGTTGCGACATAACAACCTCAATCGGTCATTTAATGCCGACAACTTTTTTCCTGGTAATATTTTTGTTTTGTCAAAAATCTATTTCTGGTAATAATTTTTTACAAAGTATTTCTTGTATTAAAACTTATTTCTACACTTTCAAAGTGCATTTTACTTCAGTTTTGGGGTTAACTATTTGCCCATAGCTGGGACCCTAACAGGTGCTACCACCCTGGGTCAGAGTGGACCTGGGAACACCAGCAATTAAGAGGTGGTTCCACGATCCTCAAAGCCTCCTGATCAGAGGCCTTGCTGTTGGATGTAGTTTATCGTCTTACCCTGGATGCAGATGTAGTTTATCCCTATACCCAGGATGGAAACTTGTAGACAGAGAGTGCAAGAGAGAATGCATGAGTAAGAGAGAGAGAGAGAGAGCATATGGGTGAGTGCAAGCATGTACAGGTCGCATCAGGTATTTGAGAACATACCTTTAGCAGGACATAAATGGAAGGTTGCCTATACCACATGTATCAAAGTCTCATTCCTTTTTCAGATCTAAACTATCAACTGTATACAACTTCCTAAGATCAATGGTGAGAAAAAGCTTTGAGCAAGTAAAGCCTGAGGGTCTTGGCAATGATTCTCCTTCTGAAATGCTGAATTGTGTTCTCATCAGATTGAGACTTTCATATCAATGTCATGCATAGCACCAAACTTGTTCAGAAATATCTAACCTGTCAGCTGTATACAACCATTTTCTAAGATCAATGGTTAATAATGGTTTTGAGTGAGTAAAGCTTGAAGATCTTTAGCAAAAACCATCTTTCTTTAAACCTCATGGACTGGTGGTGGTGTGACAGAACTGCAAACAAAGAACTGTGGCAACAACTAAAATGAATAACACATGTACCTCAAAGAGACGATAATGACCTAATCAAGATGTTAACATTCTACAGTACTTCAAATAAAAGGTTTTGCGAAACACGTGTGGAGAAGTTAATTTGATTTTTCAATTTCAACTGAGAAGGGTACCTACAAGTATCAGTATCATATTATGAAATTTATATGATCTTATTTTTATATTAATCTCAGTTATGACATTTTTCCATAAATGAAATATCAAAATTAATAATAAAATGATTGGAAATACAAATAACACAATAAAATGTAATAAATATACATAAAATTATAGTATTTTATGTACACTTCTGATAAAATTTCATAAGAAAGGTACCTATAAATTAATTAGATACCTTTCTTATGAAATATAATCTCACTCTTAATAGTCCTATTTTAATTTCTTTAGAATATATTTTCCATAAAGCATTGTAAACGTAAAGGTGAAAGCTAAGTACAAAAAAAAAAAAAAAATTAGAGCGCTGAAAGTTTTCCTTAAAAATAATGAGGTAAATAATTTGTTCACTTAAATGTAAATTATTTCACTTTTCTTCTTCTGTAGAACAAATTAGCCTCATGGAATCTGTTAATATGTCATTCATCACCTGTCGAGTGACACGAAAGTTTATGATCTGCTTTGTTTTATTTTCAAATTACATCTTTTCGGCGCAAAAGCTAAGTTAAGCTTGGTTCAAAATATTTTAAATAAACATTATAATTTCTGATTTTCTTAAAATAAGTTTTGAAAAAATGATAATTGATATTTAAAAGAATTTCAAAGTGAGATTTCCAGTCTTTTTATAAAATGGAAAAAAAAAGGTCAATTTTGCTGACTCAAAAAAAAAAAAAAAAAAAAAACAAGATTTTTAACGAAAATTTCGGATGTGCTAGGAATGATTAAAAAATGGAAAAAAATACCCCAAAAATACTTTGATCTTTCCTCTTAATAATAACAAACATTTAGAAGATAAAATTTTGTTTGGCGTCTTTTTCATCATGCTACACTCTTTTTTTAGTGATCTCGTGGAGGTACCTAAGTTATGTCTACCGGAAATGAAATGAATATCATATGTATACAGACACATTATATAGTAATAATACATTTAATTTTAAAACAGCAATACAATAGACTGTTCACCTCAAAAAGGAAAGAAAACTAAAGGTATGTCAAAAATTTAGGGATCAGTTTGACATATTTATATTGTAAACAGGTCCCCCCTATCTAAAATAATAGAAAATTGTTTTTCGATTCTTACAAATTGCTTTAGTAGAGGAAGATTTGAATGTGGAGCAACAAAATTTATCAAGAAATTACTAATTAATTTTCGTGTCGGAAAGTAAAGGATCGTTTTGACATTTATTGTACATAATTTTTTGTTTCAATAGTTATATTGATTTTATGCTGAAAAAGTTTTTTATTTTGATACATTAATACAACAATCTTGTCCTTTTCACAACATATTTTTAAGCTAATAATGTTGTATGGTTTGATTTCTTTTTTGAAAATGTTCTACTGCAATGTATCATTGTTAATAATTCTAGTTATCATAATCTATGGTATTTTTCAATAAAAATATTTGATTTTAAAGCTTTTTTTTGCTTATTTTTATCAATTTTTTAAAGATTTTACATTAATATTACTTTTTACATATAAAAAACATAAATTTTGCAAATTCAAAAAAAAAAAAAAATGTTATAGGGACCTTATTCATTGCTGCGGAGCCCTCAATTTTTAAGAAGACCACCAAGTCAATTTTTGTTTGCCCCTATCTTAGGCTAAACGCATCCATGTGTGTGTGTGTGTGTGTGTGTATGTGTGTATGCAGACACAGACAAGGGGTTCTAAAAAGTTCTTGGATTCTTTTTTGGGAAGTGGGTTAATCAGAGAACTTTTCAGCACCTCCTTGTCTGTAGCCATCCCCAAACAATCCCTCTTTCTAAAACAAACTATGCCAGCATCTAAAAAATAATAATAATGATAAAAAAAAAGCAAAAGCAAAAATTTTTGTTATGATGTTTCATATATTTTTACTGGCCTTGTTCAGACTGCTGATCACGCCAGATTATGCGCTCTCTCCCAGAAACTGTAATTGAAAGGTCCGTTTAGCATAGTTGCAGTTTAAACCACGGGTGGGCTCTGTAGGTGTTGAACAAACACAAATGTGCCTGAGCAGGCGTCTGCAATAAGGATTAGCTAGCTGCCCTAGCAGGAAGGCGTATATGAGTGGCTAGCCATTACTTATTATCCTCAATCAAATTTTTTATAAGAGAGGCACAAAATTGGTTAATTCTGAAAAATTTTTTTTTTTTTAATTTTGATGTTTACCTTTCTCTTGCTTTTTAACTCCATATTTCTTTACCATAATTAAGCTCTGTTCTGCTAACGAAATCACTAAGAATAAATTCAGTATTACCTTATTTCCAACAGTATCCATCATATGGGCAGCTTTCAGTACCAAAAGTCGAGCCTGTTCTATTTCCAACCTGGACATCGCAATGTCTGCCTGAATTGTTCCTTGCTCAGCAAGAAGTTTCTGGAATGCAGTGCGACTTTTCACCTGTGAATATGTATTTTTTTTTAAAAAAGAAAAACAGAATTAAAAAATAAAATAAATTATGAATTCAGGGTTACTTTTTTTTTAAGTGTTATTGTTTTCACAGGGTTTCGGGTTACTGCACCCTGTGGCCTTCATCAGGTGTATATTGATCCGGGTAACCTACAGGGAATTCCAAACTGAACCTTTCATTTAATCTACAGATATAGACTGTTCCTGTTCTACTGCCCATGTCTAGGGATATTGTCTATTTCTTATTTTAGTACTCAGTAGAAAAAGGTGAGTAATAACTGAGCAGCACTAAAAATAAGAACTAGACAAGATATCCCTAGATGGATGTAACGGGAAAAGTCTACTGCCTGTAGATTAAATAAATAGTTCAGTTCAGAATTCCCCCATAGGTTACCTGAATCAATATACAGCTGATTCAGGCCTGAGGGCACAATGACCAAAACATTGTGAAAACAACAACAACAAAGATGACAATAGTCTAGACATGGGCAGTGGAATGATAACAGACTATCCCTGTAAATTAAATAAATAGTTCAGAATTCCCTGTATGTTACCCAGATCGACATACAGCTGATGAAGCCCAGAAGGCACAATGGTCAAAACATTGTGATAACAACAACAGATGAGGACAATAGTCTGAAGGTAAATAGTGTAAATAATGACATAAATTTGTTCTCATGAGAGAACAAATTTAATTTCTGTCTGAATTTCTGAGATGAGGTGTTATCATTATTTGTATTTTATTTAAAATTGATGAATGTAAGCATAAGTTCTATTTGAATTGTTTCTTCTCTGCACTTCTTGCCTGTGGAACTCTCTTCAAGTTTTCTGCTTTCCTATCAACTACAATCTTCAAAAACATATTGCAACATTAATTGTAATGTTCTGTTCCCTTGAATACTGTTCTTTTTATTGTACTTTTTCTTCGGTAATGTTTTCTTGGATTCTTCTGTTGTCTTTCATCCTCAGTAACTCCTTGCATCTTAGTGGCTTTATTACCTTGTTTGGAGTGAAATTATTAAAAGAAATATTAATCATATAAATAAAAGATAAATACAAGTTGGGCAGCAGATTCACTGATCCACACTTATAAGAAGCCACAACCACGAGAAGCCTTTTTCCTTCTATTTTCATTTTTTGCTCATTTCTCTGGCTTTTTAGCTCTGGAAGTAGTCATTGCACAGCACAAGGTTATAAAAATGTTCCAAAACGGACTCACCCTCTGAATCATCAACTCAAGAGCACGCTCAGACATGCCGATGAGACGCATGCAGTGATGAATTCGACCGGGCCCCAGTCGACCCTGGACAATTTCAAACCCTTGCCCTTCAGAAAGCAGGAGATTAGATGCAGGGACTCTCACATCTTTGAATGTCAACTCCCCATGGCCAACTAGCAAGAAAAAAAAAACAATTGATCACTGAAACTTGTATGACAAAACATAAATACTCTATTTGAAGATATATATATATATATATATAGTTTTAAGGTGTGCTATATTTATGGGATAAATTTCTCAATATCAGAAATAGAGCATCTGTAAATATAAATATAAAAGTGAACATTGAAGTCAACACTCAGAGGCGACAGGCTGTTTCATGCTGGATGCAATCATCAGGCTGTGAAAGCTGGATTTTTCCTTGGCTATTTATATATATGGGTCAGTGGTGCATTGTGGGTAATCTATTCTAGCTGTTATTTTTTATATATATATATATATATATATATATATATATATATATATATATAGTTTGATTGAATAAATTAAAAAACATGTTTGCTTATTTTTATCATAATCCTTTCATATTCACAAATATTTTTCTGTATATTACAATTAAATAAGGCAAGAAATGCACTATAACAGTGAAAATCACTTTTGTTTCTCAAGTACTTTCCATCTCTTTCTGAGATCATCATCAGGGGTGCAACTAGTAAGGCAAAAACTATATGTAGCTATTCATTACTACACATAGTTTTTTGCCTTACCAAGTCAGCTGCTAAGTTGATTCACTATGTCGTGCAAAACAGTTTTTCTCTTTAAAATCTATCTGACATTTCTAGAAGTTTACCATTCTTCCATGCTTATAATATTGCTGCCACATATGGTCCAGTGTCCCTGCTATTTCCCTAGAGCTCCTTGATAAGATCCAAAGAAGAATCAGCAACATTATTGGTCCTGATCTGGCAGCCTGGTGTCAGTCACTTATCCACCACTGTAAGGTTGCTTCTTGATGTTTTTTCTATAAATAATTTCATGGTAATTGTTTGGATGAGATCTTTTCTATGGTACCTAGACTTTTTGAATTTAAGTGCAGTAATAGACTGGTATTGAGATCTCATCAGTTTAGAGTTGAGGTGGTTAGATGCAACCATAAATTCTATGCTAACAGTTTTTCTTGCACATCTCCCTTCTGGCTCCATGCTTTCTAACCAACTTTAATCTGCAAAAATTTAAACACAATGTCAATTGCACTGTTATCTACTGTCCTCCTGATTACTCTTTTCTCTTCCTGCCCATTATTATTGTTTCTGTTCTTAATTCATCCACACCTGGTAACCTCTTGTGTCTTAGTGGCTTTACTGCCTTGCATGGAGCCGTCCTGGGTATGACAATAAAATACATCCACGTAGGGTCCTAGCTATGGGCAAATAGTTAAACTGGGGTCAAAACACTATGGAAGTGTAAAAATAGGTTTTAATATCAGAAATATGTTTTTGTAAAAATTATTACCAGAAATACATTATTACCAGCAATACATTTAAAAAAAAAAAATAAAAAAAAAAAATTATCAGCAATAAAATTTGGTCGACATTAAATAACCCATCGAGAATGATATGCCATAAAACAAACCAAACCAAACTTGCATGGAGTGATACGGATTAAAAATTATCATGAAAAAAAAACTTGAAACAAAACTGTCATAAGATGTGGGAGAAAAAATGTCGGCTTAAACTGGCATAAAGAGAGTATGGGTAGGGGTTAAGCCAAAAACAAAAGTAAAAGTAAAGGATAGTAGGAGTCAGGTACTTACTAGAGCGGTACAGAGAACCAACCATTTTTCTAGTATTTTTAGTGATGAATCGTGTTATAGAAAAAGAAAAACTAACTATAACTCTCCAGGCAATATTTTTTTTTGTTTTTGTTGGTTCTTATAAAACTAAGAAAAAAAAGAAAGAAAGAGGGATTTATAACACTCTACCTGAATATCTGCTTCATATAAAGAAAAAAAAAGATGACTTACCTGGTGCATCATCATAGCCATAAACATTGAGTGGACGGATGACAGAGACACCTGGTGTATCCATAGGAACCAAAATTAAGCTTTGTTGTTTGTGGCGAGCTGCAGTCAGTGATGTTTTACCCATGAAGATACAAAGCTTACAACGTGTATCTAAGGCTCCTAAAAAATTAAAAAACAAAAACTAATCAAACTAATGTGAAGTTCCTGACCTCTTGCCAAATTTAACTTTACAGAAAAATATTCAATCTTTTTCCAACAGGTGGCATGATTCCAAATATAAAATGGTCCATTTCTTCACCTATGAAGCAATCATTTTAAAAAAAAAAAAAAAAAAAAAAAAAAGAGAGGCAAATATTTATACACATCATCAGAAACATCAGGAAAATCTAAGATCACCAAATTTATGATTGTCAACATAAGGCACACCACCATGACTTCTATGCACGATACTTTGAATGTGAAATATCTAATTACAAAAAAAAAAAAAAAAAATAACGAGACAACTATCATCATTACCCCAAAATCTAGTTAAACATTATCATAAATTTTTATTGATATATTTAATATCTATATGTTTGTTTACTATAAACATATTAAGCAGGTAAACACATATGAGCTGATATTCCTGTTTTTTTAACCAGTGCTAGCCTAGAGATCAAAGGTATTAATACAAAAAAAAAACATATCTATCAACAGGAATCAAACTGACAATCCCTTTTTAATCGGGAGACTGCACTCAAGTCAGGTGTGCTTTACCATTAAACTACAAGAAACCATTACAGCAAAGCAAGTCCTATTTAAGAAAACCATTTCATTGAGACCTTTTGAAATCTATATCTGCTATTTTTATGCCCAAGACATAAACAAAATGGTATAAGTATGTATAATCACTGAATTCTTCCATGTGGAAAGAACTGCACACTGGTATTCACTGACATCTATAGAATGTTTGCAGAGATCACATAATGGACAGAAGCTCAGTTAGGCAGTGGGTAATGTATTTCAACTGTGACAACAGCCACAGTCCAAGTAACTTTGCAAAACTGTTAAACCAATGAAACATAAAGTGAACAGGAAACTAAGCTAACCCACAAAGTATGAAATATGGTCCACTGATCTAATTCCCAACTCCCTACCTCCACAATTAAAAGGGAACCATTTTGGAAGACTTAAATTTTTGCTTACCTGATGTCCACCATTTGTGGCCATTGATCACATAATGATCGCCATCTTTAACAATGGAGGACTGAATATTGGTCGCATCAGAGCAAGCAACCTAAAATTACAAAAAAAAAAAAAAAAAAAAAAAGAAAAGAAAAGGACAAAAATGTTTTATAAAAAATAAATGTTTGATTTGTGTGGACATAATTACTAGAGGCAGTGATATGCATGTTTCATGTTGTAGTTTTGTTGAAGTTATATTTCTGGCCATTGATCATATAATGATCACCATCCTTAACAATGGAGGACTGAATATTAGTCGTATCAGGGCAAGCAACCTAAAATTACAAAAAAAAAAAAAAAAAAAAAAAAAAGACAAAAAATATTGACCATTTTGATAAACCCAGTGAATCAAAATATGTTTTCTACCAACCAACTCTATCACAACTACAAATGAAATGAATTTATCTAAGCTAAACATAAAAAAAATTATTACAATTACTTCTAAAACATTACAAGAATTAATACAAAAAAAAATATATATAAGTGAACATTGAAGTCAACACTTAGGGCAACAGGCTGTTTCATGTTAGACATGATCGTCAGGCCTGACGATTGTGTCTAGCACGAAACAGCCTGTCACCTATAAGTGTTGACTTCAATGTTCACTTTTATATTTTCACACACTATCTCTGATATTGAGCACTTTATCCCACAAATATAGCACACCTAAATATATATATATATATATATATATATATATATATATATATATATACACACACACACACACAAGCATAGACATTAAAATTCATCTTACCTCAGGCTCTGTCATGGCAAAACAGGAGCGAATGGTACCATCAAGTAAAGGTTGCAGCCAAGTCATCTTCTGTTCCTCATTTCCATATTTCACCAGAACTTCCATGTTTCCAGTATCAGGTGCACTACAGTTGAACACCTGATGAGAGAAACGGTCATGTTTCAAATTACAATAAGAAAGAGAATTAGATTTTATAGTTTATGAAAAAGAAAAAAAATAAAGATTTGCTATACTAGAAGCATTACACAAACCTTGCATCATTTGAGATTATCTGTTTGTCTATTTTGGAATGTGTTGATCCACTACACGCAAATCTTTTAACTCCAAATCCTGTGGGGATCCACTAATTGCTGGAGTTTTGAGAAATTACAAAATGAGCAGGAGATTCCTATGATCCGACTGCTTTCTTTGAATTGTTGATTGTTTACATGTCAAGCTTGTTGGGTGCCTCGGGTACGACGATAAACTATATCCGCGTCCTAGGTAAGACGATAAACTACGTCCAGCAGCAAGGCCTCTGATCAGGAGGTTTTGAGGAGCATGGAACCACCTCTTAATTCCTGGTGGTCCCAGGTCCACCCTGACCTGGGGTGGTAGCACCTGTTAGGATCCCAGCTATGGGCAAATAGTTAACCCCGAAACTGAGGTAAAAAGCATTATAAGTGTAAAAATAAGTTTTAACACCAGAAATACTTTACAAAAAATTATTACCAGAAATTAATTTTTGAAGAAAAAACTATTACCAACAATATATTTGTGAAAAAAAATATTACCAGCAATAAGTTTTTGAAAAAAAAATATTACCAGCAATACATGTGATTGTACTCAAAAATATGAGTAATTGAAAAATGGTTCAAATATATGTGTATACATACACAACTTTCTTACCAAACTATTGCTATGAATCTATTTAAAAAATTTTGTTGGCATTAAATGACCCACTGAGGTTGATATACCATAAAACAAAACAACCAATCTTGTTGAATTTGATCAACAGGAAATAATTTTGCTATAAAATACATTTTCAATGATCTATTCATGAGAATGCACTGCCAAAGATTTTACTATGAAACTTTATTGCCAATGATTTTACTATGAAACTTTATTGCCAATGATTTTACTATGAAACTTTATTGCCAATGATTTTACTATGAAACTGCATTGCCAATGATTTTACTATGAAACTGCATTGCCAATGATTTTAATATGAAACTGCATTGCCAATGATTTTACTATGAAACTGTATTTCCAATGATTTTACTACGAAAATGCACTGTCAATGATTTTACTACAAAAATGCATTGCCAAATATATTGCAACAAAAATGCATTGTCAATGATTTTATTAAAAAAATATCTTCAAAAAGATTTTACTATGAATATGTATAGTAAATGATTTCAGTTTAGGTTTACCAAATTTAGTATGGGGGCACACAGTTAGGATCAAATTCACTATTCTGTAATAATGGTCAAACTAGCCTTATGCTTTACTAAGTGTAGGGACACAGAAGAATACATGAAGTGACATAAGCTGGATAATAGAAAAAGAGTCCAAGTGCAAAAATGTTGCACATTGAAGTCATTCTTATAACTGAATATATTTCCTAATTAATATCTTAAATGCACAAATAATTTAGATTTGAAATTAGATCATCTTGTCATCAACAAAGTGTCAGGTACTGAACAAATAATTGAAAAACACACAACTGGCCCACTGGTTAAGCAATTGTCATATCTTTAAAACACTGATGGGTAAAATCTCAAATCAAAGTCTTTCCCATATTAAATCCTTTGTGATAAATGTTACAACAGGTCTGTCTGAATCTACCACATTTAACATATTAATGGGGGTGCTAACCTGTTTACATTTCCCTATTATAAGCATTATTATATCCATAATATAGTAAGGCATTAATACGCAGTTGGAATTGAATAGCTGAAAGAATGACATGACAAATATGCCTTATACTCAAAGAGATTTTTACATATTGCTACGTCATATAAGAAATTATATACAAATATATACTTGTTACTAATTTATCGCACATAGAGAAATTATAACATGAATACAACAAGTAGAGTGAAAAGGCAAGAAGTGAGAGGGTCTTACGTGTAATATTTGGGCTTGTTCTCCCTACTGCTGAGGACTCGAGATGATGTCTAATGCCTTAGTGGTCTATCATCATTAGCATGGGCAGATACGTCTTGCCTCTATGTGTGCTAACTAAATAGCAACTGAGGTTTTGCCATGCCCATAAACTGATGTCACCTACTGGCCATTACATAGCCCTTGTGACTGCATCTTAAGCAAAGGGAAATAATTTCTCTTCAGATTCCTACAATAAATTTCCTGAAAATTATACTCAGCCTTCATTGGGATGGCTTGTCTCAGGATCAACACTTCACAGATTGATTATTTTCCCCAAGGCTTGAACACTGACCACTGAAAATGAAATAGTCTCTTAAGTAAGCTGTTCTTATTAATTGTACCATTACCTACCTCTGGTGCAAAAAAACAACGTCCCATCTCTTCACATATAAAGGCGTATTCAACATTAGTTAGTCCAGAACCATATTTCACCTCGGCATCACTTTCTAAAGGAAGGAATAAATTCCACAGACCCTCTGATTTGGCTTTTTCCTGAAGGAAGACAAAAATTAGTCATTAAATAATGTAGTTACAATTAGTCGGGCACTAATAAAATATTTTCAGTATACCAAACTTTATTTTTTTTTATCTTTATCATAAAAAAAAAAATGCATTGTTAATGATTTTACATTTAGGATGTGCAGGTAGTTGACAACAGGAGAAGTGTAATTAGCAAGCTGAGTTCAAATTCCAGGCTACTCTGTTGCATTCATTGTCGCACTAATGCTTATCTAATTCTGTAATGTGTTGGTTTGTTGATTACACAACCACTACTGGTCACAGTTCTGTTCAAAACTGGTTGTGGCTCATTTGAAAGTGGATGCTCAGCTGTGATTGGTTCTTTCTGGCTAGAGTCCCAGGTCATTGGTGTTGTTTTAGTTTAGAACCGATGATCAGCTTCACTCAATAGTCAGATGTTCCTTTGGTTCCTTCTATATTTATTTCCACCTGGTGTTTCTACAATGTACGTTCTCAGCTGATGTCCTTTTTTTTGAACTACTCAACAAGATTCCATGTTATTATAGTTAATGTGCAGATGTATAGGGGCCACCAAAATCTTTTCAGTGCTTAGTACACAAAAATCTTTTAAATCCTTAAGATCCCTATGAGTCTTAATCTGGCCCTGACTTATGTTGATACAAGGATTATCCAGAAATTATCAACCCATTTAATATTAATGATAAAAGAAAATAAGCCAACCTAAGGCAATGACACTTTAGTCTAATTCTAAGTACTCTCTTGAGTACTTATCCTAACATTTCCCCTCTTTTGGGATTACCATCAGCTGCCTCATCACATTCTCTTTAATCTTGTGCATGCCATTTCAATGGTAATTTTCATTTTTGGGAAACACTAGGACTCACAGAGTGCTAAATTTAGACTGCAGAAGAACTGACACACTTTGTCATTGTGAATGCAATTGTCCCACAGGAAACACATTCATGGCACCTCACTGCCAATTGAGTAACCCCATGGGAGAATTTCTGTTCACACACGTACAGTAAGGTCCTCTCAAATTAGTAGCCATGGTTACACAACTAATTCTCCAGATATTCTTGAGAGACCTCATAGACACACCAGGGATAAAGTGTCTAACCATAGAGCACTGATTAACAAGATGGTTTCACAAACCATCACTATCATATTGAATCCAAAGCTCTCTGAGTGCCCGACACTGAAGATCTTGTGCCAGACTTAAACTAAATACCAATACAACTAAAGAAACTGAACAAAATGGTATGTGAAAATGTAGTAATGAAGATACCATTCAAAAAATGTGCAAAATAAAAAAAAAATTGGCAGTGTTTAAACTTTTTGCCCACAAAAAATAAAAACAATGTGTCAAAAGGACAGTTATTCCCTTGACACTGCTATTATTGTATAGCTTACAACTCTTGAGGTAATGTTTAATGTTTTAAAAATCAAAATATGTAATATCATGTGTTTATTCAAATTTTCTTGTACATTGATAAATTTATAAAATTATGAATAAAAAACATGTTATTTCATGATCACAAGTCCTATGAATCTTTAGTGTCATAGGGGCACCATATGTACTGCAGCTATAGCAGTAGTGGTAGTTTTTAGGCAAGATAGCCTGACAGAGCCCACTCTACTCCAGGTTAGTTTGAATTCAGAGTTTTCCTTCTCCTAGACTAGTTGCCAACCAAGGCTGTAGGACCAAATGACGGATACTGAGATTACCATAAACAATTGATCATGATCACAAATTCTATAACTCATTACAGTCGTAGGGACACCCATGTACTGCAGCTGTAGCAGAAGTGATGTGCCTTGGGAAAGATAACCTGATGGAGTTCAACCCTCTTCAGGAGGGTCTGAATTCAAAATTTTCTTTCTTGTAGACTGGTTGCTAAATAATCAGGTGTCCCATAACCAATTAGGGTCATAAGGGCACCACATGTACTGCAGCCGTAGCAACAGTGGGGAGTCTTGGGCAAGATAACCTGATGGATCCCAACCCATTTCATGTTGGTTTGCACTCAGAGTTGTCCTTCTCCTAGATTGGTTATCACCCAAGGCTATAGAATCCAGTCTGTCCTACTATTTACCCATAGCTGGGGGGAGAAAAGCTGAATTCATACTTTTCCCGAGGGTATTAGTACATAAGTGAATGTAATGAACTTGCCAGGAATTCAAACTTGGCTCTCCAATTCATCAAGCTGAGATGTAATCCATTATTCTACAGTACCTCCCATAATAGTTATTTATAAAATGGTACATAATAATAAATATTGCATTGTAGTTGGTTTAAGTATTTTGATAATTTTATAACTTTTATAAATTCTTAAATAAAAAGATTTCTTTTCACATTTATTTCTTTATAAAATGGTAATAAATATTGCATTGTAGTTGCTTTAAGTATTTTGATAATTTTGTAAATAAACATTACCAAAGGAATCAAAAGTGTATACAGTAATAGTTCCTTTTGACACACCATTTTTTTGTGGGGGTGAGATGCTTGAGGTTAAATATGGGCGAAATTTCATTTCAGGAGTTCAAAAACAATACCTTTAATGTTTTAACTTTCAGATTCATTTCTTGGAGAAGGAAAGAAAAATTTAGAAAACTACTTGTAAAATTTTATAGTCAACGAACATGCACTTAACATGGAGTTAAAAAGGAAAAAACATAACAAATATCAAATCTGACCTTGAGAGCTTCTAAAGGTTCAAAGGGAGACCACCGCTTGTCTGATTGTATGTGTTTTATAAAGTCTCCTTCAAGAGGCATGATGGACTGACAAATCAATTCTTTTACACGTTGGTGCATTTCCTGCACACGGGGTGAAAGACTCTTCACAGAAACTAGAATAAAAAAAAAAAAATTACATATACACACATTATATATATATATATATATATATATATATATATATATATACCAAGGAATAGAATTGGTGCACGGAATAAATTCCAATAACCAAAAATACTATTCTTAAAAGAGTCTAATACAGAGTAAGAAAATATAATTTATTCAAAAATTATAACATAACTATGTTATAAAATCACTACAAAAATAGCCATTTTCTTTCAACACTTCTGGTGTCTTATCAAGTGTTGAAACAAAATGGCTATTTTTGTAGTGATTTTATATTTTATGTTATAATTTTTTGAATAAATTACATATACATACACACACACATATATATATATATATATATATATATATATATATATATATATATATATATATATATATATATATTATTACTTAATGTTATTTCTAATGAATATCTATACTTTTTTTTTTTATTTTGTTTTTTTACAGCATGGTTCACCCCTATAGAAGGGCAGAGTCTTGGGGTACTTGAGGTAGAGAGTTGACATCAAGAGGTAGTCTAACATTTTCGCCCCAGCCCCTCAACCTCCGATGTCTTACTCTCTGGGTTGAGGAGTCTACTCGGACTTAACCGAACTTAAGGGAATGGCCATAGGTCCCCTGAGCATCCATAGATCATTCGACCAGTCCACTGGTTTAATCCTGTTTCCTGCCCACGTTGTGTCTGGTTTGATCCAGAAAGCAGAAGTGATGTTCATCCATTCACGGTCAACTGAAGACTGGAGAGTCTGTGCTAAGAAATTTAGAATGCACCAAAAAAAAAAAAAAAAAATATATATCTGCAGAAAGCTAGACAAAAAACTATTCAGTGGTTGAATTGTTAATATCTTTTATATAGCAGAAAAGAATAGTATGGAAAAGAAATGGGTTACAAAAAAGAAAAGTAATTGATGTAAAAAAAATCATGCACTTAATTCTAGACAGAGAGAGAGTGGGTTGTGATTAACTTGTTAAATCATCTCAAAATGATATACGACTCTTGCAATGGAGAGATAAAGATTTCTGTGCGTGGCTTAAAGTTTGTAGTTGTGTTCCTCCTCGGCAGTGGTAACTGTAATAATAATCTTTGTGGTAGCAGAAGCAGCGGTACTTATATCAACAGTACATATTAGCGGGGTTTTGTTCCAATCTCTGACATCACTTCTGTACTTCTTCGAGCCTCCAATTCAACTTTGCTCACTTTCAATCTCTGACATCTCTCCACCCAGCTTGATCGAACTCGAAGACAGACGAGCAAAAACCAACCACTTTTTTCAGCATAACTACACGTTTATATAGATAAACCAGGCTGATCATAATCGACCCTTGGCCCTACTACTTCGCATGCAATTATTACGGGTACTGGCTACTTTCAACCAAAATCATGTGAATTCCAAAGTTCCTCATAGCTTACTAAGTTCTATTTATAGTTTTAACTGATAAAAATTATTTCAACCATTTCCATTGACTTTGTAATGACCAAATTCCAATGGCCTAGATCATATTTCCCATCAGTAAACAAAAATGCTCTGATCTAATTTTGCTACTCGGATCCATTCCAATTTCAATAATAAAAAAAATATGTGTGTGTGTGTTTTTCCCAACTCTCTTCTCTGTCACAGTAGTCTATGTGGATAAGAGAGGAAGATAATGGTTAAGGCTAGACTTGAATATGTTAAGATAGTAGTGATTGGGGGGAAACATCCTCTTGGGAGTTGGTTCTACAGAACAGTGTTTTTTTTTGGTTTTTTTAATAGTAAAGTTCAGCCTGTACTAGACCCAGGGGCCACTTGAAGTAGAGGGTTACATTAAGAGGCAGTTTATGTGGATAGGAGAGGAAGATAATAGTTAACCCTAGATGTGAACAGGTTGTAGTGATTGGGGAAACATCCTCTTGGGAGTCGGTTCCACAGTGTAGTGGTTCATGGGAAGAAGCTGTTCAAGTGGAACTTAGTTCCCATTAATGGAACACAGAGGGAATGTCGATGGTTTGCTACAATGTGAGTGGCATGGCGGGTCTTAGCTGTGAATGTTAGAACTGGAGGAGCTGTTTAATAAATAAACAGAGTGTCTACTTAAATATGGGTATCCAGTATAAATAACAATTAAATAATAAAAATCTGTTGGATTAATAAATAAACAATCTATCCCTTTCTTTAGAAATTACTTTGTTTACATTAGGATATAAAACTGAGCAGACATGAATGTTTTGAGAGTCTAAAAAAGATTTGCATTTATAAGGCATTATTCAATTTTGCTTGATACTTGATACACTTTGTGGCTAAGATGGTCTAAAGCATGTTGGATCTAATGACGGTTTTTCCTGCCAAAAGGTATGCAGGTTCAAATCCTACCAGAGAGCACATATTTATCTTTAATAAGATTTCTTGAATATTTAGGGTGGTAGATGAAAATAAATAAATATACTGTTTAATGAATAAATAAAATATCTATTCAAATAAATTGTTACATAAATGGCATTTTCTTTTTTACAAAGGGGAATACAAGTTCAATCTCTGCTGAACACATTTTATTTACTTAGATTTCTTATATGGCTGATCAACATATTGCACACTGTTTAATAAATAAACATGGAGCGTCTACTTCAAATAAGTGTCCACTATGATAACATTTCAGATTAAGAATAAATACATTAATTCTTTAGAAATTATATATAGATTCAGGTATCGACCGAAAATAACATATAATAAAATCTGTCAAATTAGGAAATAAAATTACATAGCTTCTTTAGGAATTGGTTTGTTTATGTTAGGATATGGAACTGAGTGGATATGTATATTTCAAGAGTCAGGAAAGATTAGTTTTTAAAAGGAATATATATATATATATATATATATATATATATATATATATATATATGAAAATTTCTCAGAGTTAACCTGTAGAAAAGACAATATTTATAAATATAAATGACAATAGGGAAACTGTAGTTATTGTTGATGTCATTTTGTCCAATGTGGACTTTTCATTGGACGAAATGCGTCAGCAATAACTACAGTTTTCCTATTGTCATTTATATATATCTGGTATGGAAACTTGGGTATGTCATTACAGCCATGAGCTAGTATATGTGTGTATACTTATTATTATGGAGATATATACATATGTATATGTTTATGTATTTATTTGTATGTATTTCTGTGTGTATGTATGTGTATATATATATATATATATATATATATATATATATATATATATATATATATATATATGTATGTATGTGTGTGTGTATATATATATATGTGTGTGTGTGTGAGGTGGACATTGAAGTTACCTGTGGGTGTTGACTTTGACGGCCGATTTTATATTTACATACACTATTTTAATATATTAAATAATATTTTTTAATCATTTTTATCTCTGTATATTTGCTCGCTTAAGTTATATTTCAGTAAGTGCTGAGCATTTATGTCATGACACTTTCAGTCTTAAATATTTATTGGTTGTTGTATCTGATTGTCTGGATCAATGTCTGTGGATGTGTGTGCATGTATTTATTATTGTCTATGATGAAAGTGCATTCACTTTTAATAGTGTATGTATGTACGTGTACGTTGGTTTCTTTCCCTACCCCCCTTCTCTTTTTTTTTTTTTATACGATCATGGTGATGTTCTCTGTCTCTTTTTTTTGTGTGTGTATATATATTTAAATATGTCTGGGTGCTTATATATTATAATCTGATTGCGTTTGTTTTACGCTTGAGTTTAGGACCCCATTCACACACTCTTAGGATTAAAATGGATACATTGTCAAAAGACCGGATATAAAATTAGCTAAAGTAACTTCAATGAAGAAATAAATTGAATAACATATATATTTCTTCTTTTCTCCTCAGTAATTTTATAGTTGTAAACTTAATAGCGATTAAATTTTTGATCTTGAAAT
This sequence comes from Acanthosepion pharaonis, assembly GCA_903632075.3. NCBI lineage: Eukaryota > Metazoa > Mollusca > Cephalopoda > Sepiida > Sepiidae > Acanthosepion > Acanthosepion pharaonis. The sequence goes on along the minus strand of CAHIKZ030000522.1, from coordinate 452,912 downwards.
TAGCAGTTTTTAATTTTAATATTAAATTTTATCATATAATTTAGTAATTATTGGTTAGAATAAATTTTTTTAATACTACCCATATTTTAAATATTTGAATAGCTATTATAACATGACTTCATTGTCAAGCTTTTTGAATTTTCCTATACTTGTATTTTGATTGGTCCATCTAGCTTTTGTAACAACGTTTTTCCCCTTGTGAAGGATTGTTAATTAATTCAAACTTTTAAAAACCATTTATTTTACATTCAACATCATCACTTGATAAGACACTGAGAGTGTTGAAACAAAATGGCTATTTTGTAGTGATTTTATAACATATTATGTTATAAATTTTTTTTATATATATATATATATATATATATATATATATATATATATATATATATATATATATATGTGTGTGTGTGTGGTGGCAATAAAGTCACTATACAGTTACAGTAACAATTAAGACAAAGTTGCAACGATTTAGAACTGGTTTGGTGTCCAGGTGCATGATAAGCTTACTAGCAGTGTTTAACCCCTCACCCTTTGTTATGATAACCAACTAGGAGGAAGAAAACTTTACAGCATCCAATGATGTCGATTAGTTCTTCTTTTTGATTACATTATGTTCTTGCTAGGAGAGTTGGATTGACTTTATTTAATAAACACTATATTTACTCAAAAATGAGTATCCACTTAAAATAACATAAGTAATAAAAATCTACCCCTTTCTTTAAAAATTACTTTGTTTATGTTAGGATACGAAACTGAGCAGATGTGAATGTTTTGAGAGTCTGAGAAAGATTTGCGTTTATAAGGCATCATTCAATTTTGATCGATTTCACGTGGCTGAGTTGCTCTAAAGCACATCAGATCTCAAGGCAGTTTCTCTTGCAAAGTGGGACACAGGTTCAAATCCTGCTGGAGGGTACATCTTTTTCCTTAAGATTTCTTGAATATTCAGGCCGATAGATGAAAATACGTATATTATTTAATAAATAAACAGTGTCTATTCAAATATATTTTGGGGGACTTAATGAGTGAAACATTGTCCAGATTGTTGATTCCAAGTGCTTTCAGTTAATCTGTTAGCCATTTTCAAGTTTAGTTCTACTACTATAATAAATGTTGCATAAGTGTTATTGAGGGAGTTGAAAAGTTGCTGAAAAGTTGGACATATTCTTAATTTCCAAATACAACCTGAATATTGTGGCCAAGCTCATAATTGATGTTTGGAAATTAAGAATATAATATTTTTAATATTAATGTTAGGAAGGAGGGCTTGGAGAATCTGATACTCACAGGTCGAATAGGGGGAAAGAGAGACAAGGGAAAACAATGTGTGACATACCTGGCGGACTTAAGCAAGTGGATGACAGAACGTAGTCTGGGAGAGGAAGCAGAGGGAAGGAACATGTTGAGAGCTACAAGGGATAGAGGGAGGTGGAGAGCCATGATCGCCCATGTCCTGAAAGGACATGGCACATAAAAAGAAAGAATACTAATGTTCCCCCAATACAAGGCCCAAAGAGAGAGGATTACTGTGTGGGATTGTATGAGTGTAAGAAAAGTGCAGTAAGAAAGATACCAGTTAACCTTAGACGTTAAGAGGTCAGGATTCTTGTGATTGGGAAAACATCCTACAGGGAGTCTGTTCCACAAAGCAGCAGCTCTTGGGAAGAAGCTGTCTGAGTGGAACTTATTTCTTACATATCAGAGGAAAAAAATATCCATTTGACACTCCATTTTTTTTTCCAAAATGATGGTCTAAGATTGCCAAAAACTTTTTTTATTTGATAAGCTGTCGGATAATCTGCAGCTGATTAAATCTCAACAAAAGTACATATCAACCATACAGTAAACCAAATAACAATCCACTTTAGATACAAATTTCCTCCAACCACCTACCAAACAATCAAATAAATCACAATCTCCCTCAGCCACAGATTAATTAACACTTTTCTCTTTGTTCATGATGGAAAAATCATCCTGTATTCACTGCCATAATAAAAATTAAACAATAACAAAATTTTCAACTTACATGGAATGTAATTTTCACTTGATTTCACAGCTGAGGTAGAGAAAGACCGTCTATTCAGATGATTGGTACCTGAGATAGGGGACTGAGACTTGAGAAGGTTTGAAGAACTTTTCTCTTGCTTCATAAATTGAAGACCCATTTCAGCCAGAATTGTCAAATATTTGCCACTGGCTTCTGCTTTGGGATTGGTCCCTTGACCTACAAAACAAACAGTTCAAATACTTATGACAACATAAAAACCAGCATATACATATGCATATATAACTATACACACCTACACTCATCACAACACAAAGATGCACATACACAAGAGTGTGTATGTGCATGTACACACATATCAACATGAATAAAAAAAAAAAAATTAAACAACAGATCAGGGCCTCCAGATCTTACCTCTGACCCGGAGGGAGGGGGAATGTCGTACTTTTTAGGATCCATTATAGCCTCTGCCATTTTTTTCCAGCACCGTTTTATGGCCATTTGCCATTTTTTTAAGACTAACGTTACATTGTCAGTCATCAACTAATAATATACATTGTGTATCTGCATGGCCGGTGCAGTGCATACTATGCAGGAACCTTCAACAAGGTTGGAGCCCTAAAAGGTCTAGATTCAGCAGCATTTTCTTTTGCTTTTTGTACTTCTTACTTTTCTTTTACCTAAGTTGATGTCTGACAATATGTCAGACATCAACTATAATAATCGACAGGGTTGGTGCTTACTACCATGAACCTCTTAACTGTGTGGGGGGGCCCCATACCTACTGGGGAGGGAGACTGGAAGTTATATTTCAGTAGCGCTTATTTTTTAAAATTGTAATATTATATATATATATATATATATATATATATATATAACTGAATGGGTAAATATAGGTAGGTATATGAGTGAGCGATCAAATACAAATACATATAAATACACTATAGTGTAAGAAAAAACAGTGCTCAGTGTTAAGTAACAGAGCTGTTTAATATATATATATATATATATATATATATATATATATATATATATATATATATATATATATATACGTCACACACCATGAAATGGACAAAGTCTGACAATTATTTTTATATATTTTATTGTTATACGTTATTTATAGACACACAAATATTTAAGTAAATGATCTGTTTATAATAAACAATATTAACAACATTTACTGACCTGAATGAGAAATTTTTATAGAAAATATGTATCCTTTGACAGGAATCAAACCTGTATCCTATATAGAGCCATTATATAGCCTGATATACTATACCAGTTTAAGTTTCTTGGATTCTGGTGAAAGTTAAATGTAAATTGTCCCAGGTCTCAGGAATTGTGGCTTTCAAAACTATTTGATGATGGCTTATGAAAGTTAAAAGTACTGAAACATTGAACTATTTATATTTAAACCCTCTGGAAACCAAGAAAATTATCCACTCACACAATGGGAGGTGCCTGACAAGCCTCCTGCACAAGGAGAACACTGTCCATCGCGTAACAATGTCAGGAACTTCTGGGACCATGCTTCTGCGCTTCCACTGCAATTCATTGTGTTCCATCCCAACAGTCAATCCCAGCACCCATGCACCATTCTCCAACCTTTCTGGATCTTTGCATTCCAGTCCAAATTGAGCCAAGTGTTCTCTGATGTGGATCGTGGGAACAACATCTTCATTGACATAGATGTTGTCAATATAAGCTGATGTCGCACAGTCAATATCTTCTTCCTACAACATCACTGTGCTGACAATAGCCTTCATGATAAGGGGGGCAACATTTAGGCTAAACCCCAAACGTGTCAGGCAGTACTGCTTCCCTTCAAACTTTACAGTCTGGAATGGCCACAAAGTCTCGTGGACATGTACTTGGAGGTACACTCTCTTGAGGTCCAACAAAGATATGTTCGAACCTTTCTGCTGCCATTCATGTAGTTTAGCTGTACAGACATCTGCATTAGCAGTGAACACATCAATGTGATGGTTGAGCTCCTGGTAGTCTATCACAGGACGCACCTTTTCTTTATTCTGTTGCAGCACAGCCATCAGAGGAATTAACCCTTTGGAGGCCCCAGCCTTCCTTCCTGGCATGGCACGAGCCAACCATTATCTATCCATGTGTAGAGCTCCTGCTCATAGTCGTCTCGGATCTCTGTAGTTACCACGTATTCTGACACTCCATTTTACAGTCCTTCTGGTGCATGATTCTCTGACCACTTCCATGCTGCAGTCCACATTCAGCTCTGATGGTTGAAGGTGGCGGTGAAATCAGGTTCATTGATGGAAATGGCTGCGCACATAGTGATCTTCCCGTTGCCAATCTGCGCTGATCCTGTTGGCCCAACAATGACGCCTCCCAATGCTTTTATTACATCAATCCCCAACAGCAGGTCAAAACCTAGTGGTTTGCCACGCACCACTAGAATATCAACCTTGGCAGAATCGCCCTTGTCCGTGGATATAGTGACCATTCTGATACCGCAACACCCATTGGACATACCTGCAATTGTCCTGATGTCCAACCTTTCCTGCCTCCAGGATCAGCACCAATCTGCATCTACTATTGTCTGCGACCAGTGTCAATTAGCGCCGAACACTGTATCCTGTCAAATTAAATGTTCGTCTCCAGGAGTGCCCTGTTTATATTTTGGTGGGGGAGAAGGCTGGCGCTGATGCCTCATCCTCTGGCTTGTTTCCTGGACAGGCCCGAGCCCAATCTTGCTGCATCGATAACAACGTGTTCCATGCCTTTTGCAATCCTTTGCTGTGTGACCGTTGCTGCTGCTGCACTTGTAGCAGGTTACACTGGTACTGGGACCGCTTTTGGTAGGGGCCATGGTGGGCACACGGCTGCAACCACCTCATGAATTTGGTTCCCAGCAGTCGTCAGTAGTCATACTTCCACTATCATGTCTGTCATCAGTAGGGTGTCAATGTTTGGCACCTGTTGAAGTCCGATGGAGATGGCATCATGGAACCCGGTGAAAAAGCAAGTTTGGTGAGCCTTTCCAGCCCTACTCCCTCGAACCCAGCCAACTGCCTGACCCTGTTCGCGTAGACATCTACCTGCTCACCATCCCACCTGATCAGGCTTAGCTTTCTGTAGGCTGTAAACACACCTTTGGAAAACACCTCCTTCAACCGGGCCTCTATCTTATTGGCATCCCTTTTGTCATCTTCATCCATCTCCATGTAGAGGGCTTGCGTGTCGTGTGCCACATACAACGGCAGCAGACTTGCGACATCATCCAACAGCTGAAGTCTTGATACTAGCCTCACCTTTTTCAACCATGCTACTATGTCTCCTTCACCAGTAAATGGCTTTATCATGTCCCTGCTTATGCACACCTTTGCCATGGTAATGGTGCCGAAATAGCTTGTAGCAAAAAAGATGTGATTCAGTAGTACAGACACTGGAAACACCCTAGCAATGAATTCTGATTTAGTATGCAACAACGTGAATTACAATGAACGCACAAAAGTCCTTCTGCTGACTCAACAAGAACTTGACTTTTTTTTATACGTTCTTGCCGAGCCAGAGAATTTGCATATTGGACACACTGCCAGCCTCAATCTGACACACTGATGCATTCGCCTCGTCATTCCAGCACCAGTGTTTGGAGAGTCTGCATCGCTAGCAATTTGTTCGCACATATAGTCTACGCTACTCTAGCCCTTTTGGACCTACGAGGTAATTCTCCACACTCTGAAGACCAAGAAAAAAAAAAAAAAACGAAACAAACAAACAAGAGAAGTTAATCCCCCACCACAATGAATTGGTCTATTTCCTTGAAGGCACAGAACTCTAATATAAATATTTTACAATACGTAGCTGAATTACATGAAATCAGGAATTTTTTTTTACTATATTTAACAGACTGCATTTTTTTTCATTTATTTATTTATAATTTGTATGTCACATTTATTCAAAAATTGTTCGCATATTAAATTGAGTTTTGGAATAGATGGGAAAATATCAAACCAAGGGAGGTAACTTACCAGATATTGCTCTCTTGTAAACACCTTGCAAAATGGCTGCATACCTGAAGAAAGTGTACACAATGTAAAAATGCCAATTCGTTATAGGAGGAAGGTTCATAATTTGGGTATATTGATCCAGGATTTGCTGCACTGTTGGAATACCATACTGGCTAACGTCTACATCGCTGATCCCTTGACACAATGGGATAAAAAAAAGAAAAGGAGACAGGTTTCATTTAAAATTTTCTAAATGTAAACAATAAAATGCTGATCTTTGACAGCAAAGTCTGGTTGAAAAAGATCAAGTCTGCATGAAACAGAAAATAAACAGACATAGAGAAAACATTTTATTTCATCATTATTGAACTGCAATTCTGTTGATAATTGATTTCTATGAAGGTAATGGAATTTTATCTCCCTGTCCTTATTTTTAATCAGCATGTTAGACACTTTGAAATAAAATACAGAAAAAAAAAAAAAAACATGACAAAGTCTAACAAATGGGACTGCAAAAAAGATGTGTTCAAGGAAGAGGTTTTCTCTCAACACCAAAGTATACACTGACAGTAATAGACTGTCAGTGTATACTTTGGTAATTTTTATTGTTTTAAAAAGCTATTTTTAGAATTTTAAAACATATGAAACTGGATTTATATAGATTTTATTTTTCTTGAGAATTGACAACAAAATTATTAAACATTATTTATTTAGTTATTAGATTGTTTATTTACGAAAATAATTTTATATTGACAAGCTGATAAAAATATGTGAACCAACTACAATGCAGTATTTATATTTGCCATATTATAAAGAAATAGCCATAAAAAACATTTTTTTTTTATGTATAAATTTATAAAAATGCCAGTCTATGATTAAGAAAATTTAAATAAACACATAATAATGAGAAACAGTAATAAATTTTGAAAAAAAATGCTTTTTCTGGGCATTTCTTTCATTTGCTTTTGCCACATAAAAATCACTAAAATAGGCAGAGACATTTAGTTTCATATGTTGTGGTTCTAAAAATAACTTTTTAAAACCATAAAAAAAATTGTCAAAGGAGTATATAGTGAAAAAATCCATCCAATGACATTTCTTCTATGATATTTTACTACAATATTAGCTTTTCTTACATGCCATTAGGTAAGATGCTACACAAACAAGCATCCAGGGCTATATTGCTACAATACATCTACAAACCAAACATTGTCACGTACTGATCTGGCTGCAGTGTGTGGCAAATGTTCAAAGATTTTACTTCACATAACAAAATAAAAACACACATTTCCTTATGACTCTTATGCTATTTTTATTCTTTGTAAAGCATACATGTTTATTTTTAAAATTATTTTAATTTTCAACTATATCAACAGTTTTTTAATATTAGTTACATTAGTTACCAGTTTCTGTTTATTAACATCAGGTTATTATTATTTAATTAGTTCTTATTTTTAATATTTTAATTCAATATTATTATATTACTTTATTAATATTGTTTTAATTTAATCCTATATCATTATTTAATATCACTTATAACCAGTCTATTATTTTGTTAATATTTATAATATAATTTTATATTTTAATATTACTTTATTATCAGTTTTATTTTTAATATTATCTTAATTTTATATCATTTTAATATTTATTATAATTAAGTTATTCATAATTATTATTGATCTTTAATATCATTTTAATTTCATATTATTTTATTAATATTATTTAAGTTTTTATTATTTTTTAGTTATTCTTTTTAATATAATTACATATTTTATTTTAATTTTATATTAATATTATTTATTATCAGTTTATTATGATCAGATTATTATTTTGATATTATTTAACATAATTTTATTGTCAAAGATAAAACTATATTAAATAATGATTAACAGTGGGTCTAAAAATCCTCCCAAAATTGTTTTTGTTAAAAGTTGGATGAAAAAGCTTAAGAGTATTTCCATCTATTGTATCTGGAATTAAAATTATTTTCTTTATTCAATTTGCTATTTTCATTATTTAATGAGGTTTCACAAACTGTCGTGCTTTTTGGCCCAAGTAAACATTCAATGACCATACCTTTTTTCAGATTGATTTGTGGACGAAATGAATAATGACAGTTTAAATTTTAACTTGTGAATTTTTAAATTGATCCATTGTTTGAAGAGACACAAACATGCTCTTTGATATTCTCACAAAACAGATGAATGCACTGTACACTGACTTACAAGAATAGTTTTTTGTTATTTCTTACTTATAACAGAAAAAAAGGTCAATAGCACGAAGAAAAATTCAATTCGAATCAAAATGAATTATCTCCCTTGCGTTGCTATAAATACTAAATTTGTAAGATGTGTTTTTATTCGTTAATTTTTTTCCTTTCCAAATCTTCAAATTTAGTTAAACGTCATAAAGACATCTCAGTTACAAGCGCAATAATAATAAAAAATCGAAACAAAACGAAGAGAAACTAAAATAATTGAAATTGTAAAAAAAATATTTCACTTACAAAAAAGAAAAAAAATCAATAGAACTAGGCGAAAAGCAGCCCTATCAGGCGGAAGTTTCTTGATTGGGCTTTCATCACAATGTGTACGGAGGAGTAGATGCGATAGGGAATAATAAACTACAGAAGAACTGAAAATTGATCGCAGCATTTGAGTACTGCATTAATATTTAAGCTTACCTTTTAAAAGTTCTGCCACTTAATTTAAAAAGTTTGATGTACGTAGGTCCTTACTTTCTGTACAAACAATTATTTTTATTTCATGGGTGACTTTCTCTAGATTTTGCAATTAATTTTGATTATTCCCAAATTTATTTTCAAGTTATAAAAATTGTTATCGTACAAAAAAATTTATAGCAAAAATCATATTAAAAAAAAAATAAAATAAAAAAATCATTGTCCAAAACAATCATAGTAATGAAAACTTGGGAATCCAAAATTTCAGGATTGTGGGTCTTGATCTGGCTCAGAATGCTTTTAATTTAATTTGTTCATGGAGTTAGCCTGATTCTAAAATAGTATGATATGTTGGGCTATGGCCTCTAAGAGTAAAGTTGAAAACTGTGACAAACTGACATTCGCACTTATTCTATAGATTAGTAGAATCAGTCCCAGAAGACAATGGCTATGATACCTACTAAAGTGGATAGCTAAATCCCTATTTTAAAATCACCCACAGAATTTAGTTTATACTGAGTGGACCTTAGTTAAAAATTTCCACAAGTGAGCACACAATTTGGTAAGAATTGAACAAAGCCAGAATGCTCAAACCTTTGCTCATGGTGACTTGCAACTTTGTATTAGCATAACTACTGATAGCTTATGAACAGTTTTACCTAACCAATATGTTCCAATCTGTGGTAGGGTTTCCAGGCACTTCAAAACGGTGCCACACAGATCATCTGAGGGAGAAATCATGAAGAAATATAGAACAGAGTTTGAAGAAAGATGGTAACTGATGATTATTGATGAGAATCCTGCCTGATTATAACAGTTTTAATAGCCTAATTGGTTAAGCCATCATCCCTGAAAGACAAACTTCCCATGTATGAAAGTTTTGTCTGAAGTGATATTTTAGACTTATCAGAGGTAAAATGAAAAGATTGATTGATTAAAACAAAGAAAAAACACCATAAGAAAAACTTATTAACTTGTAATAATGCAATTATAATGACTATATTGACCGATTATTAATAAAAAAAAAATTTAAATAATTTTTAATATAAAACAAATTTCTATCTGAATTTCTGGGATGATGAGTTATCATTAATGATACTATTTACACATGGACTATTGTCCTCAACTTTGTTGCTATCATGTTTCATTTATTGTGTCTGCTGGACTTAATCAGTAGTTGGTTGATCTGGATAACCTACATGAAATTCAGACAGAAATTATCGAATCACTACCCCTGTAGATGAAATATGACCGATTTGTTTTTTTTTTATGGCTTATCAACCTTTTACAGGTTATTTAAAGTAAGAAAATATTTTTAGATTGTAAGAATTTTTTGGAGATGATAATGATTTACTGATAACAAGCCCTAGTAATTAACCATAGCTGGAGGGAAAAGAGGTGGATTCATACCTTTCCCAAGAGTATTTGCAGGGAAGTGATTATAATGAGCCCAAGTGGAACTGGAACTTGGTTCTCTGGTTTCTATCCATTACATTGCTTACAGATTCCAGCCTACAACATCTGATATTCCTAAGCAGTCACCCATCTAGGAACTGACCAGGCTCAATGTTGCTTAACTTTGGTGATTGTACAAGAGCCAGTGTATAACTTAATAAAGGGTTCTGTTTGGAATTCCCAGTATGTTACTTGAATCAACTTATACCTGATGAAGTTTGGAGGGCACAACAGTTAAAGCATTATGATAACAACAACAAAGATGCAGACAATAGTCTGTAATGTAAATAATAAAATCAATTGTTAGACAATACTAAAAAAACAGAAATGTCTTTGTCATCCTTTTTATACATAGCATACATGGGGCATGAAAAAGCATACATGAGCTACACAGGAAAGCAATAAACAAAATATTAAATAAATAAAATATAAGAAAAATGATACAACTTTGATCTGGAAAACATGATTTTTAAAAAAATGAACATAATTTACTCAATGATATCGAGATAATATAGGCAAAGGGAGAGATGTGTAGAGAGAGGGGTTTAAAAAGGCAGGGAGAAGGTCAGAGAGAGGTGTGATTTATCTTCTATGATATTTTTTTTTTATCCAATGATTTTACTTTTATGGCATTTTTTATCCAATGATTTTACTTTTATGACTTTTTTTTATCCAATGATTTTACTTTTACATTTTTTTATCCAATGAATTTTTTCTTGCATCATTCTATGCATTAATAGGTTACTTTTACTTTAGATGTCAGTTTTCAACAATGACTTATAGCCCCTTTGCTCCACTTAACATAATAGAAACTTCTCGTGATATAACTTGACAACTAATCAAAAAAGAAATTGCTACACATGCAAGAAGAGACACTGTTCTATAGTGTCACTCAATCAGCTGTTGAATGAGCTTGTCTACTGAGTGATTGATTATTGCATTCACAACAATTGTCTCAAGCAGGGATTCAGGGCAAAACATCATTTCACTCAAACCTTTCAGTGAAAGCCTCATGATCACAATGTTGATCTAGAAAACATGATTTTATAAAAAAATCACTATAATTTACTCAAACAAAGAGAGCAAAAGAGAGAGATGGGTAGAGAAGCAGTCATAGAAAGAGAGAGAGGTGTGTAGAGAGTTAGGCAGACAGAGGTAGTGATGTGAATCAAGGAAAGAGAGAGAGGTGCATAGAGAGGCAGACAGAAAGAGAAGTATGTAGAGAGGCAGAGAGAGCGAGAGATGTGTAAAATGGCAAGTAAAAAGAGAGAGGTGAGCAGATAGTCATCCAGAGAGAGAGGGAGAGGTGTTTAAACAGGCAGGCAGAAAGAGAGATGTGCTTAAAGAGGTAGGGAGAAAGAGAGAAGTGTACATAGAGAGGAATATTTTGGTAGGTAGAGGGTGGTGTGTACAGAGACACAGAGAGAACTGTACAGAGGCAGATATATATATATATATATATATATATATATATATATATATATATATATATATGTCATTCACAGACAGTAGTTTCACTGCATCACAGCTCCTCAGTGTGACTAGATGTCCAAAAGCCTCAAGCCAGGATGGAAAAGAGAGAGGTTTGAAGAGAGGCAGGAAGAAGGAGCGAGGTTTGAAGAGAGGCAGGAAGAAGGAGAGGTGTGTGGGAAGGGAGGAAGAAGGAGAGGGTGTGGAAAGGAGGAAGAAGGGAGAGAGGTGTAGAAAGGGAGGAAGAGGGGGTGTGAAAGGAGGAAGAAGGAGAGAGGTGTGTAGAAAGGGAGGAAGAAGGAGAGAGGTGTGTAGAAAGGGAGGAAGAAGGAGAGAGGTGTGTAGAAAGGGAGGAAGAAGGAGAGAGGTGTGTAGAAAGGCAGACAGTGTGTGTGTGTAAAGGTATATTGTGGCAGGCAGAGATGGTGTGTACAGTGACAGAGAGAGATGTGTAGAGAGGCAGGCAGAGAGAGAGAGAGTGCACAGAGAAGGAGGTAGAGAGAGAGTGCACAGAGAAGGACGTAGAGAGGGAGAGAAAGAGTGCATAGAGAAGGATGTAGAGACAAAAAGAGGTATATAGTGTGGCAGGCAGAACGTGTTGTATACAATGACAGATAGACAGAGGCGTATAGAGAGGCAGATAGAGAGAAATTGTTACTAGATGAGTACTGAGGCACATAGCTTGTCTCTGCCATAAAAGGGCACCATATCTCAAAATAAGCCATTTTGACATGGCTGCCTGTATTCCTCCAAGACTCCAAAAATCACTAACCTTGTAAAAAGGGGAAGTTGGACGGGATATAATACATAAAACAACATGTTGCTAAGTCAGTAAGTGGATCGCCAAGGGTGGAGAGTTCCCAATCAATAACTGCCAATGCTTTTTGGTCCAGAGAATCAAAGATGGTGTTATCAAGTCTGGAAAAAACAAAACAAGGAAAATTGAACAGATTAGATGTTATTCATATGCAATTTTTTTTATTTATTTACATATCAAGACTTATATTAAAAAATAATGTTTTCTATTATACTTATTATGCATTGGTTGTGTATGTTCAAGTCTTCAAGCATCCACTCGGCAGATAGTCTGTTTTAATTTTTGGTGACAGGAGGACCTTAAACCCTATGCAGGGGACACCAATAAAGTGCTCAATATTTGACTTAAGTCCTGATGAGGGAAGTGTGAGAAATTATGAAACCCAGAGTTTACATAATTTGTACTGAAATGTTTCTATTGGAGCTTCTGGTGTGAATGCCAAGCAGTACAGTATGCCATTTCCAAATTTCTGGTGGAGTGAATTGTGTTATGGTGCTTTTTTTTTTTTTTTAATTTTTATTTTTTTTACAGATGGTGCCCAAATGACCCTACTATGCTGTGCAGTCAACAAAAACAAACACATGAAATAAAAAATATAAAATGGCGACAATTTACCCATTGAACCCTCTGTGTGTGTGTGTGTGTGTGTGTGTGTGTGTGTGTATGTATATATATATATATATATATATATATATATATATTGAACAATAAAAAATATTAAAAAATTAAAATCTTTAGACACACTGGGTTGTATATTAATATTCTTTCGCTTTTATTATCATTTCATTTAGATTCCTTGACTAGTTTCGGGCAACATAGCCATCATCAGGAGAAAAAAATTTTCTGCTTGCTAGTATACTTGGAGATATATATATATATATATTTGTATATTTAGGCAGCAATCCTTCCTTTATGCATTTTCATTAAAAACGACAGACAAAATACTACAGTTGAGCTTTTTATTTAATTTTTTCTTGTGTTCTGACAGTTTTCTTTTCTGGACAAAGAGTGTGTAAGAACTGTCCGAATGTTCTGTGTTTCAGACAAGGTATCAGGATGGTTCAATTATCAGCTTAGTAGAGTGTGTGTTCTATGTATTTCGGTGTTTAGTGATGTTTTAGTTTCCGAATTTGCAATGTTGTTTGTTCATAGTTGATATTGTTAAAGTTGGCTTTTCTTTTTTATTATTAGAGCTTCCATTATTTTTTGTCTTTTTTTGCAAGTGGATGCAGTTAATATATTAGTGTTTTCTACTAGTATGTTCCCTAATAGTGTCAGGTAAATCTGAGTGTGTGTTTAAATGTGTTCTGATGGAACTGTGATCAGATAGGTGTAATGTAAGATGTCTGGATAAACATGTGGTTGTGGCGATGTAATTATTTATGAGTCCGGTTTGGTGAGGAACGAAAGTTCCTTAAAGACATTGAACTCATAGATAATTCGCTCTTTCTTTTGAATTTTGGTGGCTCGTTATTTTTTGAGGATAAGGTTGGCGTCTTAAATTTTTTATAATAGATAATAAGTTTGATTTTTATCCGGGTCAATAGGAGTAGTATATTTCTTTATAATATGTCTTAGAGCAGATTCATCTTGCTTGTAATTAATATGCATTTAGTTTTTGTAATAAATGTGTATGTGATTTTAGTTGTGTGTTCGCTATCATTATTACTTGCTTTGGGAGAATAATATTCTAATTTGTTGGTCTATAAAGGTAGTTAGGGAAACCGTTGTTAATTAGTGTTTGTTTAACGTTGTTAAGTTTTTTGAGAAAGAGTAGTCAGAGGATGAGTTCTGGTAGGCTCTATTTAGAAAGTTTTTATTACAGCTATTTTGTACCTAAAGTGGACGATCCTTTTTGAAATTAAAAAGTTGTACGAGTTTTTGCTGGTGGGTTTTGTATAATGATGTAATGAAAGTGTTATTATTATGTTCAACGAGGATATCTAGGAGAATGGTAGTTTGTTTTTTTGGCTAAGTTCATATGTAAAATTAAGACGGAGTTTTTCTCAAATGTGGTCTTAAGTGTCTCTGTTTCTTTAATGTTATCAGCTAAAATGAATATATCATCATCATGTGAACATAGATTTTCGGTTTGTGGACCTGTAAATATGGTATTTTCCTACGTAGGACATATAATAGTTAGAGAAGCATGGACAATGGATTTTACATACTAACACCATTAGTTTTTGGGTATAAATATTGCCATTATGGTCATAGAGGGACTTTGGTTGTGCATGCGTGTAGTAATTTTTTTTAGGATAGGTGGTTTGATGGATGGCGGAGGGATGGAATTTATTGTGTATTTTGAGGATAATATCGATAGTTTTGTCAACAGGGACGTTTGTGAATAAGTTTTCAACGTCCAGTGAGCTATATTTGTTCCGTTTGTAGTTTTTAAAATTTGTAGGAATTCGTGGGTGGAGGTGATGCTGTAATTGGTAGGTGGTATGGATGATGATATCGTTAAAGGAATTTTGAGGTAGTTGTTGGTATCTGGGAAATAATTGGTCGTAGCGGGTATCCTGGTTTATGTGTTTTATGTTTCCATATAGGTATCGGTTGGTAATCTCCAACTATTTTTTGAATTTTCAGGGAATCGACTTCAGGTTGTGAGCTGTTATTAGCTTGTTAACAGACCTTTTTAAATTCTCAGTGGGATTTCTTTCAATTTGGTGAATTTAGATCGGTCATCGACGATATCTTTTAATTTTTGCTGGTAATCAGCTTTGTTGACTATAACATATGTGTTAGATTTATCAAAGTGGTCTGATGACAATGTCAGTTGTTTTTTAAATCTTTCAGCGTTTTTTAGTTTTGTGTTAAAATATAATGACAAATAATTACAAAAAACTTTTGTAAATTATATCAAGGAAATATTTTACTACCCAACAGTGAAGACAAATATTTAAATTTATCCAACCATAAATTAACAGATGACCAAAAGAATTTCTAAATTTAGGTCCAACTGCCACATCCAACCCAAGTTTGACCTTATCACAAGACAACCGAAATTGAAATTCTATACCAATCACTATCCTAACTTTCATGCGTGGTGACATAGCAGTACACCTGACCTGAAAGACTTACTCAAAGCTGAGGGTTTGAAGAACCGATCTCTCACCAACCATAGTAGTATTTTAACACCAAAACTAAAAAACGCTGCGAAAGATTTAAAAACAACGCTGACATTGTCATTTCTAACATATATGTTATAGTCAACAAAGCTGATTACCAGCAAAATTAAAAAGATATCGTCATGACCTATCTAAATTCACCAAATTGAAAACGAAATCCCACTGAGAATTTAAAAGGTTGTTAACAAGCTAATAACAGCTCACAACGCGAAGTCCTTCCTGAAAATTCAAAAATATGTTGAGATTACCAACCGGGATACCTATATGGGAAACATAAACACATAAACCAGGATGCCGCTCGACCAATTATTTCAGATACCAACACCTATCTACGAGCTATCAAAATTTCCTTAACGATATCATCACTCCATACCTACCTACCAATTACAGCATCACCTCCACCCACGAATTCCTACAAATTTTAAAACTACAAATGGAACAAATCAAGAGGTATAATGGCGTCACCGGACGTTGAAAACTTATTCACAAACGTCCCTGTTGACAAAACTATCGATATTATCCTCAACTCTATATACAATAATAATTCCATCCCTCCTCGCCATCCATCAAAACCACCTATCCTAAAAAATTACTACACGATGCACAAACTAAAGTCCTTCTATGACCATAATGGCAATATTTATACCCAAACTAATGGTGTTAGTATGGGAAAATCCATTGTCCATGCTTCTCTAACTATTATATGTCCTCACGAAAATACCATATTTACACAGGTCCACAAACCCGAAAATCTATGTTCAGGATGATATATTTCATTTTAGCTGATAACATTAAAGAAATTTAAGACCACATTTGAGAAAAAAAAAACTCTGTCCTTAATTTTACATATGAACTTAGCCAAAAAACAAACTCCATTCTTAGATATCCTCGAACATAACAATAACACTTTTATTACATCATTATACAAAAAAACCCACCAGCAAAAACTCGTTGCCACCTTAATTTCAAAAGAATGTCCACTTAGGTACAAAATAG
The DNA here is from genome assembly GCA_903632075.3 of Acanthosepion pharaonis. Lineage (NCBI taxonomy): Eukaryota > Metazoa > Mollusca > Cephalopoda > Sepiida > Sepiidae > Acanthosepion > Acanthosepion pharaonis. The sequence goes on along the minus strand of CAHIKZ030000522.1, from coordinate 436,372 downwards.
CTGTAATAAAAAAAAACTTTCTAAATAGAGCCTACCAGAACTCATCCTCTCGACTACTCTTTTTCTCAAAGAACTTAACAACGTTAAACAAACACTAATTAACAACGGTTTCCCTAACTACCTTATAGACCAACAAATTAGAATATTCCTCCCCAAAGCAAATAATAATGATAGCAGAACACAACTAAAAATCACATACACATTTATTAAAAACCAAATGCATATTAATTACAAGCAAGATGAATCTGCTCCTAAGACATATTATAAAGAAATATACTACTCCTATTGACCCGGAAAAAAATCAAACTTATTATCTATTATAAAAATTTAAGACGGCCAACCTTATCCTCAAAAATAACAACACACCAACGAAGTCAAATTACAAAAGAAGCGAACATTATCTATGAGTTCAAATGTTCTTTAAGGAACTGCGTTCCTCACCAAACCGGACTCATAAATAATTACATCGGTTTATCCAGACATCTTACATTACACCCATCTGATCACAGTTCCATCAGAACACATTTAAACACACACTCAGATTTACCCGACACTATTAGGAACATACTAGTAGAAAAACACTAATATATTAATTGCATCCACTTGCAAAAAAAAGACAAAAAATAATGGAAGCTCTAATAATAAAAAAAGAAAAAGCCAACTCTTAACAATATCAACTATGAACAAAGCCACAATGTGCTAACTTATCTGAAACTAAAACATCACTACCACACACTGAACATACATAGAACACACACTCTACTAAGCTGATAATTGAACCATCCTTGATAATGGCTAAAGGTATAGCCAAAGCGCTCGGAAACACAGAACATTCGGACAGTTCTTACACACTCTTTGTCCAGAAAAAGAAAGCTCTTGTCAGAACACAAGAAAAATTAAATAAAAAGCTCAACTGTAGTACCTTGTCTGTCGTTTTAATGAACATATATATATATATATATATATATATATATATATATATATCCATCCAAGTATATGATTGTGTGGAAGGAATAAAATTTCAATAACCAAAAACACTATTCTTAAAAGAGTGTTCAATACAGAGAAGAGCAAATATTATTTATTCAAAATTATAACATAAACATGTTATAAAATCAATAATAAATAGCCATTTTTTTCAACACTTCTGTGTCTTCTCAAGTGATGATGTTGGAATGTAGAAGAAAGAGTTTTAAAAACTAACTTTTAAAAAACATATTCAAAACACTTTATTCTACATTCAACACCATCACTTGAGAAAGACACCAGAAGTGTTGAAAGAAAAATGGTTATTTTGTATTGATTTTATAACATGTTTATGTTATAATTTTGAATAAGTAATATATATATATATATATATATATATATATATATATATATATATATATATATGGAAAAGGTTTTGTGTGAAATTTAAAATTCTCAGTGTCCCTTGCCTTCATATGCATGTGTAGTCACATCAGCATAAACATCAATTTAGTCTGATTAAGTCCTAAAAGATGAAACACACACATGAAAAACTTTTCAACTTTGTCATACTTTTTCCCTAATATATATATATATATATATATATATATATATATATATGTGTGTGTGTGTGTGTTTGTATACACACAGATTTTCTCAAATCCTCCCTTCCCAAAAGTGGTCTATATATCATTAATGTTAATGTATGTCATACTGATGTAAATATTCCATCAGCAACAATAAGATGACTTTCACTGCCTTCATCATTATCTACTGTTTTGAATTGCAATCCATTTTCCTGCCAGAGTAAGGAGATCCAAAATTTGCAGACATTACAAATTTCATTAGAAATCTATTTATGATGTTTCTTGATGAGTGCTGCCATTTTTAAGTTCAGTTTATAAGGTAGTCTTCAAATCCTTTTTAACAGATGTAGGTATAAACATGACCTTGTAAAAGCATCTCACTCTTTCTCTCTCTGGTTAAAATACAGAAAAATTTCATATACAATATAAAGATACAACATCAGCTGGTTCTAAATGTCTAAACAAAAGATAGAAACAGAAGTAGGCATAAAGAGAGATTAGCATGTAGAGAGGCAGGCAGAGGAAGAGAGAGTGGTGTGTAGAGAGGCAGGCAGAGAGAGAGAGGTAGGTAAAAAGGTAAGAAGACAGAGAGAGAGTGGTGTGTAAAGAGGCAGACAGAGAAAAAGAAAATAAAGTGTATTCAGAAGAAAGCTGAAAGAGAGGTGAAAAGACAGGAGCAGGCAGAGAGAGAGAGAGAGAGAGAGAATGAACTGTGTATCGCGAGAGAGAAAAAGAGGTGTGTAGAGGGGCAAGCAGAGTGAGTGAAAGAGATGAGTACAGGGGCAGGTAGAGAGAGATAGAGAAATGTGTAGAAAGGCACAGAAAGAGAGAAAAAGAGATGTGTAAAGGGGAAAGCAGAGAGATAGAGAGAGATGTTATAGTAGGAAAGTAGAGTATGAGAGAAAGTGATGTGCAGATGGCCAAGCACAGTGAGAGTGAAATAGATGTGTAGAGAGGGAAACAGAGAGAGAGAGAGAGTTGTAGAGGAGCAAGCAGTCAGAGAAAGAGAAATGTGTAAAGGGGCAAGTAGAGAGCGAGAGATGTGTAGAGGGTCAAGCAGAGAAAGCAAAAGAAAGATGTGTAGAGGTACAAGCAGAGATAGAGAGAGGTGTGTATAAATAGATAAAGACCAGAGTAGAAAATTAAAATAACCATTAAGTTTTGAATTAGATTCAATTTTAATCCTGGGTGTGTACTTCCAAATATTTTACTGAGCAGGTTAACATACCCACCGAAAGTCTCCATGTATCACCGTCGTGGTCTCGTTCTCAGGAAGATTGTCTTTTATCCATTCCATCATTTCTGTCATGGCTGCAATATCTTTCGTCTTAGTAGTTTCATACTGTTTTGCCCAACGTGTAAAATTCCTTTTGACATAATTACCTAAGACAGTAACAAGAACGTTTCAAATTTTTTAAAAGTCGAAATAAGAATGAATCTCTTTGTATTATATATATATATATATATATATATATATATATATATATATATATATATATATAAGCAGGAAAAAGTTTTTTACTTGTTGAAATAGGAATGTGCTTAAGGAGATTGTCAACTTGTAAAAAAAAGGAAAAACATTTTTAGAAATAATTTTTACTGATTAGAATTCATTGGACCATCTTTGAGGTGAGACATCTGTCAGAATAAAAAAAAAAAATATTGATTTTTTTTATCATTTTAAAAGGGCGGACATGTTTATAATGACGATACGGCTCGAAATTGATCTTTGATTTTTTTGTAGTGTTATCTGTTATTATTTTGTTAGTGTTAGTATTTTCATAGTGATAATACTGCAGATGAAAATAGATTCATAGTGATGATTCTGCAGATGAAAATAGATTCATAGTGATGATTCTGCAGATGAAAATAGATTTTTCTTATTTTTTTCAAAAAGATTTCTTTTAAATAAAGAACAAATGGATATGCATTTTTGTTTAATTAAAGAAAAAGATTTACAGAAATTAATAAAAGTATATATCTGATTAGTATTGATTTAAGATAAATAATTATTTTACTTCAATCTTTGTGCATTTGCCTCCAAAAATATTCCTATCACTTAGAAAAAGTTTTATACAATTAAAAAAAAAAAAAAAAACCACATGCAGATATCAATGATGAAACTAAAGTTTCAAACTTGACATTTGATTGGTTGATTGATTGATTTTGTTTAGTGGCATATCAAGACCTAATACCTAAATCTAAATGTTTGTATGCAATCTTTTTTTTTTTTTTTTTTTTTGAGATAATAATGATCTTAATGATACAAGTCTTACTAATTAACCCATCTGGGGAAAGAAGAGGTGAATTCATATCTTTCCCAAGGATATTTGTGTGTAGGGGAACATAACAAACTCAACTAGAATTGGAACTCTCTGATTAACAATTCCGAGCCATCATCCATTACACCACCCACATATCCAAGCTTAAAGCACCTGGTATACCCAAGCAGTCACCTATCTAGGTACTGATCAGGGTCGATGTTACTTAAATTCAGTGATTGTACAGGAACTGGTGTTTCAACGTGATGTGGCTGTAAGCTCAAAGTTGACATTTGTAAATAACAGCAAAGTTCAATAATTCTTTAAAAAGTCAGGCAGTAATTTTTACACTTTTATAAAATCAATGAAAAATTATTAATTTTTTTTTTTATTCTAACAAATTTTGTGGTTTACAAAATGTCTAATGAATACAAATCTACAGAAATTATTCTCCACCCCTACCCACACTACTCAAAATTTTCCGTCTATATTTCTGAGATGAGGTATTATGTACACTATTTACATCATTCGGACTATTGTCCTCATCTTTGTCGCCATGTTTATCACAACGTTTTGGCAGTTGTACGCTATGCCCTTCTTCAGGTGGTTGGAATGTCAAACTGAACCCTTTATTTTGCTCACTGGGGTTGACTGTTCTAGTTCCATGTGCCATGTGTAATGGATGTCAGTTATCTCCTGTTAATTCCCCTCTCCAAGTTCTCCACCGCCTTAACCAGGTATTGAACTCACACTCTTTGGGTCTTGTCACTGGATCTAACTAATGCCTTTATCCACTGTGCCATGTGTCCTTGAGGACATTAGACATGGCACGTGAAACTAGAACAGTCTACCCCATTGAGCAAAATAAAGGGTTCATTTTGACATTCCAACCACCTGAAGAAGGCCGGAGTTTACAACAGCCAAAATGTGATAAATATGGTGACAAAGATGAGGACAATAGTCTCAATAATGTAAATAGTGTTCAAAATTTTCCCTATTTTTTATTTTTATGAATGGAATAATTTCTTAAATTAGCATCATTGAATTGTAATCATTTATACAAAAATAGCACAGGAAAAGAACATATTCATTTGAGTTCTTTAATTTTTAAAATTTTTTATTTTATTCATTTTGTTCCAGACATGGGTGATTATGACTCTCCACAGCTTTCTTTACTTTAAATGTGCCTTTAAGGTGTTGGTGATCATGACACTCCATAGATTTTTCTTTTTCACCTGGGAATTGCTATGCCTTCTTGGGAAAAAATAGTGGAGTGGTTTCTTGTTATGTTCTTTACAGTTTGGAACTCAGAGTTTTCCATCTTTTAGACTGCTTGTCACCTAATGCTAGAGAGCCCAATCTACCTTATTTAACCCATAGCTGGGGGAAGAGACCGATTCCTTTCACAAGGACATTTGTGTGAAAGTGAATGCAGCTGACTACCCTAGAATTACACTACCCACACATTTGGAAAATTAACACGTCTTTAAGAAAATATAAAGCAAAAGACTTGAGAAGCTGAAGAGGTGTAGAAGACTTTTTCTATATGGCATGTCCTTTCAGTTGGTGATGTTGTAGTCTTTTGGTGCCGACATTCCCCAGCCTTCAGCAAGGTGTAGTGTCTGTTCTTCATCTCCCTGCCATATCTCTGATTTCAGACAATAAACAGAAAATCCTTATGGTATGCCTGGTCCTGGGGGATTCTGTCCCTGTGGCAGCAATTCACTCATTGCATAAAAGAGGAAAGGTTCATGGATACCAACACCAGCATGACAGTTGTTTGTAGTGACTGGGAAATTTTTTGTGTTTGCCAAAAGGTTATGTCTGCATGTCAGGCATTTTATTTTTTTATCATTAACTTACATCCAGTGATTTTAGAATACCTATTCAGAATATTGGATGTGCATATAGCATAGCAGTTATCAACACAGAAAGTGAGACTGGCCTGTTAAATTGAAATTCCAGCCTAAGTATTGTAGCATCCCACTACCACTTTCTTATCAATGTTGAATTTTTTACAGTAAATATCAGCTTCTAATTGGTCAATAAACACACAAGTAGGCATTGCAATCCACCCACATACAAATATTTTTCCAGCGCGTGACCAAGTCAAGTTTTGCCAACATTTTCTGTGAGCCTGTTACATGATTGTGTTGGAATGCGTCACGAAACACAGTCTCCACTTCTGAGACTGAAAACTGCCCTCCTTCTCATTCCAGCCCTTTTACATAGAGCTTGGTAACTCACCTATGCAAAACACCAACAAGCCAGCTACAATCACAGTTCCGGATCGTCTGCCCACCTCCACTTTCGCTTTGGGGTTTCAAGTTGACAAACTCATTACACGCCACCAAGCCACAACCCCCCTCCCCCATCTGAAGATCACATAGCTTCTCAGTTCAAGAGATGGTTTGCGTCTGTCTGGTGACTGTGTCTGCATATATACAACTTGCACGCTTGACATATTGGGATAACCACACATGCGCGAACTCGTTTGCTCTGAGGTGACAGATTTCCAGATTCATCCTGTGTCTCACTGTCATGCTCGCACAACGTCCAACTCGGGGCAGGCCTCTTCTGCCGGGCACTCCTTCTGAGCGGGATGACAGGGTCCTCATCCTCAGATGAACTCTCATCCGTTGAGCTACTATCCACCTCTGGACAGCTGGCCATGTTGACGTCCGTAGGTAGAGTACTGATGTTTGAGGTAGAACTCAGTGGATCTGACTTTAAATACACCACTCGCACACCATCTTCAGAGTCACTTTCATCATCTAATGACGGTTTTAACCCTACAACTGGCCACAAGTCTTTAACATGACGAGGCACGCCATCAACCAGCACTGACTGCGGACTGATAATCTCGGTAACATGCCCCATTCTGAGCTTGTCCATACACTTGCTGTGCGGGAGCTTAACCCACACTACGTCACCAATTCTGTATTTAGCTTGCGCATCGCTCAGAGCCATTGCAATGTCAATGCCTCGCAGCCGTAAGTTGATAGGTGTGCACCATGTTAGCCAGTGCTGTTGTTTTAGGCAAAACACCGTCTTTAGGCGTCGTTTATACCAATAGACTGCTTTTATGGGATCGAACATTGCTTCCTGGCTGCAATCACTTTTATAGACCGGTGGCTCCTTTCTACTGTTTCCCGCCGCACATAGGCGCACCGAATCAGGTTTACACCCCCACTTCTTTGAGAATTGCTCTGAAGAAAACGCTGCACCATTATCCGTCAATATTTCTGCAGGTGGCCCCTGGTCGTAAAAGATGGACTCCAATTAACGTATTATGCTGGCCGTGTCCTGCCGATGCAGTAGTCGCCAAATGGTGAAGCGAGAGGGTCCACAGTCAATAATAGTCAAATAGTGCTGGCTGCCAACATGCATAACATCTATTCCCAGCCTGTTCCAAACGCGGTTAGTAGAGCGTGCTTTATTTGCTCAATGTCACTTTTCTGTTCTTTGCTCAGCTGCCTATACACAGCAAGGGCGCCGCCTTTCAATCACAGTGGAAGAATCCGTTCAATCTTCGTGATCTTGCATAATTCACAGACCAGTTCCCCTTTTTCAATCCATTCAACCACAGACCGTCCACTCAAATCACCACTGAATTCGGAGATCAGTTTTATGTCAAACGGTCTTTCCGCCATCTTGCTGGAGACAAAGTAAATGCCAAAATAGCTTGTGTTGGAACGTGTCACGAAAAAATAAATGACTTCCTCTCTTTCTCTCCTGCTGTCATAGCGACGGACACAGTCTCCACTTCTGAGACTGAAAACTGACCTCCTTATTCCAGCCCTTTACATAGAGCTTGGTAACTCACCTATGCAGCGCCTGCCCACCTCCACTCGCTTTGGGGGTTTCAAGTTGACTGACCAACTCATTACAGTGATTACATTAATTATAAATAGCAGACACAAGCTTGCTGCTTTCTCTTCTGCGAAGACGTGACCTTAAGGATTCTCATCTCAACCATGAGCGGTCAGACGTTAAAAGCATATTCACTCATGCACGCATGTACGAACTTTTCCAACCTACATTACAAACATACAGAAAATTTCCAAACATGCAACAAGAACTTTTCTCTTTGAAATATTCCTCTAAAGCTACAGTTTATTCAGCATTTCTCAGTTTTATAATTAATTCAACTTTTGTGACTTCAGATAAAAATATTTCACAGTCTAAGGGACATAACACCAACAGATCTTTAACTTCTATGCATGTACATCAATACACACAAATAAATACAAATGTTATGTTTTAAAACCATTTTGTTCCTTCTTGTATTTCATGTTTCGTGGTATTTTACGTTAGATATAAATTGTGTGGTCTATTCATATTAACATACCACTACAATGTTAAATTCCCTTTCACACAAATACCCATGGAATAGTATGAATCCATCTAGTCTCACTCCAGCTAAGGTTTAATATGGTTGGGCTGTCTAGCTTTGGAGAAGGACAACTCTGAATGCAAAACTATTTGGACATAGAGCTAGGAATTCCACCAAATAAAAACCAACTTGTTACAGAAACCACAGCCATCACATCTAGTATAGTGATGCTGTGTCCGTATATGTCATCGGGGAGTCTAAAGAGTTAACATACATACATTTAGAATATTATGATTTTCTTGCAACTGTAAAAAGTAAAAATTAATTTAAAAATAAAAAAAATAAATGTTCTCACCTTTTTTGCCATAATCATCAAGTCCCGCTTCTGTGACATTGACTGAGTGGATTTTGCATAGAACATCAATCATGGCAGAATAAATCTGCTTCCTTTCAAAATCATGTTTTTCTGGCAGCAGTGGATTCTTGAAAATGGATCCTGGTACTAGGCCCATCAAATAGAATGGTGTCCCCAGTACACTAGATAGAAGGAAAATAAGGGTGACATAAACAAAATTAAAATACCGTTTAAATCAGGGGTTGTCAAGTGGGGTCTGAGCAAACCGATAGGGGTTGGTGAAGAGTTCTGGAGTCAATGATAGTCAAAGGGTCAAATAGAGGTCAGTGTATGAATGACACAGAGCTAAATTTTAGTTAGTGTACAAGTATATTGTATCCTTTGGTGCAGATGAAAGTTTTAACCATTTTCTTTGCGTACAATATCTTATTAATTGGATATTAGTAGCTGATATGCAGTTTGGTTCAATAATATTGGCTGTATTTAGGCTTGGTGTACTTAATATATTATTTTCTTGATTCATTGGGGTTATTTAATATATTTTTAATATTTTGGTGGGAAAATTCTGAACTTGATGACACTGGGAAGTGGGGGGGGGGAATTTTGAACCTAATCCAAATTTTTTTAATTTTTCATACATTTTAGATAACATTTTAACTGCCAACATCAGTATGAGTTTTAAGGTTCAAAAATATTTTAAATGGGGGATCATAGGGGATGGAAGAGAAAAATAAGTGGATTTCTGGTCAAAAAGGTTTGACCAGAGTTTAACAAATTTTATTTTGTGATGGCATCAATAAGTTGTTTATGTCTGACAAGCCTATCAATAAACAGATTACTGTTTTTTTTTCTTTTATTGGTTTATAACCAATAAGAATGAATCAATATCAACTTATACTTTTTTATTTCCTTTGATTTTATATTTTGTAATTTCTTCTCTATTTTTCACATTTGATATTTTATTTCTACATATTTCACACCTTTTAAATATATTTGCATGTTTTTCTAGATTTTTATAAGTGTCACATTTTCTAAAATTGTTGTTGCATCTTTCTATCTATTTTACAATTTAAAAAAGATAATTTTTCAGATTTAAAATAAAAAAATGTTTCTGATATTTTTTAATATATTATTTTAGATTCCATTACATCATATTATAATTCTGTTCGTTTCTTCATTAGATAGAAAGTTAGCACATGAGTTACACCTTGTCATTGCCTCAGATAAATAATGGACGATTTAATATGTTTGATGTTACTGAGAAAAGAGAAGGTATAAATAATAATAAAAAAAAAAATGGGAAGATAAAGGTGATGATAATGCTCTCAAGTGTTTAATATCTGCTTCAGTGAAATGGAAAAAAATTGTGAATTTAAAATCTTTATTTCATTTGTACCCTCTTTTTTAAATAATGACCTGTATTCATACTTATGGTGGCCAGTGCAATATTTTGTTGAAGTTGTTCAGCTTTAATATCGAATAACACAATAAGGACATTTCCTTTACAGCCAGACGATTTGAGGGAACTAGAAGTTCTATCAGTATTCATTATTGGCGGACACAATCTTAATAACATAAAATATGCAAGTTGACAGCAGACACAGAAAGGAAACTGCAGGAACACCTAGGGAAGGTAGTGAAGGAGAGTGAGAAGAAAGGACTATCAACTCTAAGAAGACAGAACATACAGTTGTCAGCAAAAAAAAAACAAAAAAAAACAAGCTAGCACAAATGTTTAAATATTTTAATAGAGAATGGAAACACCAAAATCTGAAGGCATATTAGAATAGTGAAATATGCCTCCCAAAAGCTAAGCAAAGTTATAAGAAACAAAGAAAAGAGAACTGAACTGTTATGTAATATTGGTACTTCTATATGAGAGTAAATGCAGGACAATATCATCACTGATGAAGAGGATACTTGAAGCAACAAAAATGTTGTTCTACAGAAGGATTTTGGGAATACTATGGACAGAACATGGGAGTAAAGAGGAAGTTTTAAAGGAAAATGGAAACAAAAAAGACAGTTGAAATCCTGGTAGTTATTCTAGTTCCCCTAATGCTGTTTTGCTGTAATTGCAGAACCATTTAAAATCAATAGCTTTAAGTAATATTAAAAAATCACAATTCTGTGCAAAAACAGGCTTGCACAGAAATCAACTCATTTTTGTGCATGACATAAGCATCAATTCAAATTTTCACATTAGCATTTATCAACCAATCAGTAATGTTATCCCAAACAACATGCACACTCTGAAAAAGCAGATGACATTATTCCTTATTTTTCACTACACTAGAAAATGATTAACAATATTTTCCCTCCAAAAAATAGATATTAAAAAAATTGGGAAATATATTTATTAACCAATACTCTGAATTTAGTAAATCTAACTTTTACCTTCCTTGATCCTATTTTTTCTTATAAATATTGTTGTGTAAGTTCATAAATCAGTTTTTCTGTAAACCTTTGACCATGGTTGTGTTATGCTGATGGCACACACCTTTCAAATAATTGATTACTCAACCTTTTGCATAATTATCGAGTAATTTTTTGCAAATGGCATCTTGTTTTTAAATATATTATTCAACATGAAAATATACAAATGAGAAGATATGTAAGCAAACGAATATTAGCAATAGTAATAGTGCTCACTACTGACTGCTGGAAAATTACAAGCATACATAAAACAATTCAAATATGTGGCTCTGTCGCTATGTAGTCACATACAGCTTTTCAATCACATTAATACAATTCATTTCTGTTGAGTTGTAAAAAAATAAAAATAAAATATTTTTCATTGAACTTTGTGAGAAATTTGTAATGTGTTTCTTTGAAGCTTGAAAGAAAACAAAAGATTGCTTTCATACTCAGTAATAAAAATTATTTAAATTTGTAGAGCAGTGTTTGAAGATTATTTCTTTTCTTCACTTTTCACACATTTTTTCCTCTACATATTCTTCTATGTTCCATTTCCCTTCAGGATGTTGGCACTCATAGCTGTTCACAATTTCTTATGCTTTGTAGTTCTTAACAGTATTTGTCTTTTTAGTTTCCCTCCTACTTTTTTTTCCCTCTATCCCTCTTGCCTTCAATATATTCTGTGAATGCTAAATTTTCCAAGCCTTCTTTCCTCACTGCATGTCCTAGAACTGTCTCTATCTGGTTTCAATTACAAGTGTCCATATTGTTTCCATTTTCCTTAAAACTTGCTCTGACAATGGTATTCTCAGCATCCTTCTGTAGAGCCACATCTGTTGCTTCAAGTCTCCTTTTTTTCTGTATTAAAAATGATGGTGTATGCTCTTCAGCTCTCAGCCAGCCAAGTGTGGTAAAAAGACCAGAGAAGTCTCTATATTATTTCAGAATGGTAGATGCCATTGGTTATTGATGGCTAGAAAGGAATTGTGACTATTTTGAATAATTAGTACTTGCTAATAATTCAGTTTAAAATTTTTGTCTACTTTACAAGAAAAAAGAAAATAGGTCACATTTATTGGAGGAAGATAAAGCAATCAAAAAAACCTATGCACCTACCTTAAGTCATCACACATAGCAATCATTGGGGGTACAGGGACACCCCTTTTGCCAAGTGCTTCCATTACCCGAAATTCCCTTTCAACTGCATGAGCAAGTGGAATTAATTTACCAGGCTTAAAAAAAGAATGAGGAAAAGTAGTTCATATGTTGGGAATAAACAGAAATATTTTCAAAATAAATAAAACAGCTAACAAGTCACATCCTAAATTAATTCATGTGTTTGCAGATAACAAAATTATGAGCTTATGGCCACATCCCAGTGAATCAAATTTTCTTAAGTCTCTCAAATGCACAGACTGGGAGATTAAATTTATATTGTTTATAAAACCAGAGAGTCTACTCAAACATGGGTATCACAAAATAACATTTGGAGTAGCAGAAAAAATATATATATATATATATATATCACACACACAAAAATGTTTACTAATTCTTTGTAATAAGACAGTGTGTATGTATGGAGAGGGAATATACAAATATACATGCATGCTGACAAAAACACAAGAAAATGGAATAGATCTAAGAACACACAAGGGTCATTAAAAGATAAGAATGCTGATAACTCTTTCACCATTTCTCGGACAAATCCTAATTGTTTTATAACCCTTCATGCAGAACTCTTCACTGCCAGTTCAAGAAAGACATTTGGGTCACTAACACACTAAAAAGAGAATGTCACATACTGAGAATATTTAACATTGAAAAACATAAGAAAAAAATTAATTATTTTTAATAATATGTGGAAATCTCCATGCTTTGCCCGATAAAGGTTGCGAGACTAGAAACATGTGTAGTAAAATTATGGAAAATAAAGCATAAAATTATTAAAAAAATCCACATTACAACCAAAAATGTTTGTAGTTTCTCTCTTCTTTTTAATATACACACTTTTCTCTCATTGGAACTACTATAACCTCTTCCTTTTATATATATATATATATATATATATATATATATATATATTTATTTATGATCTAGCGAATTTCAATTAAATTCTTTTTGTTTCCATCACTTTTGTTATTAGATATCTGAAACTGAGAACAAGATCTGCCAGGAATGGTGAAATGTTGTAACAGTCAGGGTGCTAATTTACTGTAGATGACCTTGCAAACAGTTTTGTCTTAATGAATTGTTTCCTCCTTTGATCACAGTAACATTTTTATGTCAAGTTTTTGTTACAATGAACAACTAATGCATTTAACATATTGTTTTGTAAAATGTCCCTTTTGTTTTCATATAATCTTTTATTTAGGTTCCTTGAGTTTTCTGCTATGTATTTTTTGTGACAGTTTTTACTGGTGATTGAATAAATTCCTCCTTCAAGTTTTAGCCTATTGATTTGTTTAGTATTGACTAAGTCTTTTATTGTTTTAGATGTAATAGTAACAAATTTTATGTTGAGTATGGATAGATTCTTTTCAGTTGTAGTGGTGATAGAGTTAGTTGGTAGGACAATATTTTTTGATTCATTAGGTTTGTCAGCAGGGGGCTAAGTTATTATTTTGGAATAATATAAAATTCCCAGCATCCCTTGTTTGTGCTCATGTGTAGTTGCAACAACATAATGAATTTAATCTGAGAAAGTCCCAAAGGACAAAATATGTCACACAAAAACTTTTCCCACTTTGTCATACATATTCTTCCAATATTGTTCTTGAGATATATATATATATATATATATATATATATACACACACACACACACACACACCAGGTGTAAGAGCATAGTTGGCCATCCCATAAAATATTTAATATCTAAAAAACCAATTGAGTTTTTTTCCAGGTTTTCATACAAGATGTTTAGCCATCTTGATACAGTGTGTTGTAAGAATCACTGAAAAACCCTTTGAGTTACTCAGCTATATAGAGAGCAGGTTAAAATTGTTTTGTGTCAGTCCCACTGTCTTCTCAACTGAGCAATGGTGAGAGGAAAAAATCATTCAGGCTTTCAGTAATTGTACCAACATTCATACTCTGGCTTCCATCTTCAAAGTAAATTAGGAACCATCAAGAGAATGATGAATAAGTTTAAAAAAGAGGGAAAAGGAAAACTGAATCAGGAAGTCACAATAGGAAGAGGGATCATTTCAACTTAGAGCTAAAGAGATCAATCAGAAAAGATCCAACTTTATCCATATGATGTTTGGCATATGAGAGAGGAGTTTCAGCTATGACAGTCCAAAGAGAAATGAAAACAGACTTCTAAATGAAATTGTATGTGAAATGTGTGAGGTATCTTGTTACTTCAGGACAGAAAGTTAGAAGGTTAGAGAGGGCAAAGATCATCTTGAATAAGTTGCAAAATGATCCTGAAATAACATATATATATATATATGGCTGGGCGTTTTGGTCATGGGTAGATTCATAGAATGGTAGGTTGCAAGCTGCATATATCACTGAATGCTGCCTGTATCAAAATGGCTAATTTCACAATTAAGAGAATACTTTTTATTTTTAATCTGCAAAATATCTAAGAATTAGTAATAAAAAGTAACAGAAATTAAAATGAAAGAAATATTACACAAAAATTAATGATTAACAATGTTTCATCTTTTTTCATCATTACACCCAATGCAAGGCAATAAAGCCACTAAGATGCAAGGGATTAATAAGTGCTAGAAAAAATATGAGAAAAATATACTATTAAGGAATGAGGACAATAAAAGAACAGTAATTAAGAAGACAGAAAATAAGATCAAAGTTAACTGGGAAGTAGGAAGCTGGAAGAGTGTTCCACAAGCAAGAAGTGTGTGAGAAGAAATGTTTAGCATAAAACTTATGCTACATCTAGCCATTTTAATTGTAAAATGATGAGACCTTGTAGCCAATCTAGTACTGCACTTAAATTCATAAAGTCTAAGTACCATAGAGTAATGTTCATCAGAACAATTACCATGAAAGTATTTATAGAAAAGGAACGGAGAAGCTACATTATGGCAGTGGAAAACTGACTGAAACCACGATACCAGGTCAGAACCAATAATATTGTAGATTATTCTAAATATATTGCAAGAACAACACACTATCTACAAGGATAAATAGCAGATTTATAAATATTTAAGATAGATTCTGGTGAGAAAAAATGTCTAGCATGAAGCAGGGAACTAACATTGTTAGCTGCAGACCTAGCAATTGATTCAATATACTCTTTCCACTTCATGTCAGTGGAGAACATTAATCCAGCAAGGTGCAATGAGGCACTCTCCTGGAGGTTAGCATCAGCCATGGTGATGGAAATTAAAAAGGGTTCTTTCATATAATTAAAAGAGAGCAGCTTCATTTTGGAGGAGTTAAAATTAACAAGCAACTCCTTGAACCATATAACATCAGATTGTAGGTCTTTTTTAGATCAGTTACCAATTTGACCTAAGGATAATAAAAATTCAAAATATTAAAGGCAGCATGCCCAGATTTTAGTTAGTATTTGTTTCATATTTAATCTCTTAATTTAATAAATTAAAGTTAAAAATTTTCCTCTTTTATAACAACATGGTCCAAGGAGGATAACCTTAATTATTTCATGTCATATAAGAAAAACCTCTAAAAGACAGGGTACAGTTGGATGCAAGGGCTTTAAAAAGTTAATTCGTATACCAATCTCAAACTGTTACTCTAACATAGTGAAATAACCTTAAAAAGATGGGATTATTTATATATAGATCAGCATTTCTGTCTTGGATCAACACATCTGTGTTTGATATTGCAGATAGAGCATTTATAGACCCATACCACTTCTATGTGTTGTGACTCTAATCAGGTTCTTGTAGAGATAGAGCATGACAGATCTTTTCCACAGCTGAACTTGGAGCTGACCATCTCTGCATCTTGAGCTATGGATTATATACACAAAAACATTGAGATTCTTTCTTATTCTATGTGCTGCATCTCTTCAGAACATAAATGATCATGGGTCTTCAAACTTTCTATCCCTTGTGGTGCTTAGCAGTGTTTCATCTTTTGCCAAGCCTACCACCCCACCAGTTATGCCCTTCAATCATAAAAAGACAGGTAGGGGTCTCATTGTCTTCCCTTATCTCTATTGCCATTGAAACACCCTGTCAGAGTAAAACTTTACAAGCCTTCAGTTTCTTTCTTTCTACTTATGACTATATGCTCTTTTTGTTATTATTTCGTGGTTGTTGCTTATTTTTTCTGCCCATGGAATTCTCAGTATCGTTCTGTAGAACCACATTTCTGTTACTTCCAGTTTTCTCTTCATCTCTGAGGAGATAGCTATTCAGCACTCTTTTAAAAGGTCCCCACGATATATTTAAAAAAAAAAAAAAAACATTCATTGAAAGATTATTTCATCCACAAATACAGGTCAGTGCCATTAAGCCGTTTACCAATAAACCATGCTGTCACTTAAGCCACGTATGTGTGAGACCCCCAAATTTTTTGTCATACTCAAATTACAATCATAATCATGAATGGATCCCAATTTGAAACAAATTCAAACTTGATTGTGACACTTTTTAAAGTCTGATTTTGTCTGTATAATCTTTTATTTTAATAAATTTGTTGTGTTTTAATACCTTCAGTATATCCATATTTTCCCAGGCATTTACTATTGTTTAGGCTTTGGCATTTCACACTCATGACTATGTAGTGGTTTGGATTAGCACTTCATGGACATTTTAAGTGTGAAGTATGCAGTTTACAACCTTTATCCTAACTTAAAAACTTCACATATTTACACAATAGGATTTGCTTTAATATCAATAATGTGCTTTTCCAAATAATTTATACAATCTGTAGAGAAGAGCCATTTTAAATACTGCTTTAAGAATTATTAATGGAAGCTACCATTGCAGCCAGATAACACATTTCAACACTTGAAAAGTTTCAAAAAAATTAATTTTATTTTTTTCTTGTTAAAATGTTAAAATTCATGTGTATGAGATTTCCACCATCTTTTGCTGTCATCAATGATGGATCTATTGACATGGCGCTTTATAATTGAAATCATTTTAGGTCATCGTCTTTTAAATTTATTCACATTGGTGCAGAATTTTATATGAAATTAAAGGATAGTTTTAATGTTTTTCAAAACCGCCAATATTAAACTCTTAGTATTGAATACGCATTTTGCATGCTTAGCCACTGTGTTACCCATTTTCATGGATAACTCCACGAACTTGACACGCTTTGTTTTGGTGATCTAAGCTAACAATCCTGAAATCATGGCTCACTTTTCATCTAAACCACAGATAGAATTTTGGGCCCCAACTATTACGGTTTATCAGAGCTGACCTGTATGTCTATGACCCCACAATATTATTATTATAATTATTATTGAGAGAGCAGCACACCAAGAAAGTGATGCTGAAGTACAAGTATATGAAGCCTAATATACTTTTCGTAATACCTGATAAGGGAATACCAGATACAAGCTTAGTTGAATCACTAGCCTGTTTAACATCTCAGGGGCAACCACTGACATCCTTTGAGGCCCGACTGTGCACCTGGTAGTGGGAGGGGACATTTCTTCATTGCCAAATCATCACCAACCAACACATCTCCATGACAACTCAGCACCTGCCTACTCAGTACAAGGATAACTCAATGCTGGCATTGAATTCATAGCTTCAGACCCGTGTTGGCTGTCATAGTGTGCAAATCTCTTAAATCAGCTTTGAGTCATAGAGATTTTGAAAGTTTGTCTTAGTGACTTATTAGTTTGACTGATTGGTGTTGGTGTTTAATTTTCAAATTTTTCATCATGGAAATTCTTAGTCAAAGAAAAATTTGCACATGAAGGCCATTTAGTTGAGGACAATTGTATACAATTTTCAATAAATTTTTAAATTAAAAATAAAGTCATGTATTAAAAAACAACCCTTAATAAATTACTTTTATTTGGTCTTAAAAAATTACATTTCATTTTTAAAAATGATCCTTAATAAATGATTTTTATTCAGTTTTAAAAAGTTGATGAAAAAATTTCATAGTTTGCTTATCTCTGTCTATATTTATGAGATGAGGTATTGTAATTATTTACATTAACAGGACATCAGTGTATGAATCTTTCATCCACTGATGTCAACAAGGACATATGGCCCAGTGGATAAAAGCGTTGGTTGGATCCAGTGACTTGACCAAAAGAATTCTGAGTTCAGTGAACAAAAAAAAAAAAAAAAAAAAAAAAAAAAGACTTGGAGAGATAACAGATATCTGGAAGTGGCATGGCATGTGGAACTAGAACAATCTATCCCAGCAGACAAAATAAAGGGTTCAGTTTGAAATTCCAATCACCTGAAGAAAGCTGGAGTGTGAAACAGCTAAAATGTGAATATGGTAATAAATGAAGACAACAGTCTGGAACAATGTAAACAGTTTGGATTGAGTTGTCATCGCATTGTCATGAGTAGGATGGTAGTAGGCTTTGAAACTTAACTGGATAAGCCTAGTACATATTGGGATCACAATAGATCAACTCCTTAAATCTAATTTAGCCCTCCAGTATTTCCTGGCAAGAATCACTATACCACACATGATAATAACCAATGATGCAATGGTAATGGTTTCTTACAAGTTCAAACAGTTGAAATTTATGGATTTTTTTCTTAAAACAATTTCCCATATCTGCTACTTCGGAGATTCATTTTGAAACCTTTTATTTTATATAGTTTGTCATCTCATTGTTTTCTTTTCTAGTTACAGGTGTTACTCACTTTTCTTGTCACTGCTGTTAAAAGCATTCAAGTTATGTTAATTCTTTCATGCTTTGTTTATGATTTCTGATGTAACTGGCTCCTCTGATGCACCTGGCTTCTCTCATGCTCTGCTCTAATAAAGAGTGCAAAGTCTAGTTTGTCTTAACTGGATAAGCCCAGTACATATTGGGGTCACCACAGTTCAACTTCTCTTAGAACAAAGGCTCCTTATTGACATTAAATTTGATTCAGACCTATGTCTGTTTCCAACCTTAAAAAGGAAATTTTCAAATGATTCAGAAGTGATATTACTAGCAGAGTAATATTTCAATGATCAAACGTCAGAATCATTGGTGGAGGGTTAAAAAAAAAAAAAAAATTTTTTTTGTAAAACAAAATGCCAAGTGAGTTGCCTCAATATAACATGCATGTTTCATACCACTAGGTCATTCCTTTGTTGTTTTGACCCCCCCCAACTATATATACTTACAGGTTTCTTTCTGAGAACCATTTCTCTCCCTGCATAGCGAACATAATATGTCGGGTTAGACATTCCATGTTTGTACAATCGAACCAAAGGCACCTCACCTGTAATGAAACATTTCAAAACATTTCAGTTTGAATGGGCCATAATAAAATTAAAGAGAAGTGTGTATTCTACTATAAATTTCCTACAGAACCAATTTATGGCAAAACAGGATAAAAAAGAAATGTGAGAAAGACAACATTAAAACAGAAAAAGCTGTAACATACATCATCAGAAGCATAATAATGAATTTGGTTGATTTTGATTAATGGCATATCAACACCTTTATGGGTTATTTAATACAGAGATCTAAATATTTTGAACACAATTGTATACCTTCTATTATAGGCAAAATAATGTATTGTTGGTAATTTTAATATATAAAAAATATTACCATATATAGTTTGGTGCCCCTGCTGTTCATCTTGAGGTCCTCAAAAAAAAACCAAAGAAGGATCTGCAATGTAGTCAGTCCTGACCTGGCATCTCAACTCCAGTCACTTTCTCATAGATGTGATTTGGCTTCCCTCTGTCTTTTCTAAAAATATTTTCATGGCAACTGCACTGACAAACTATTTTCCCTGGTGCCCCAACTACATGAATTTAAACGTGTTACTAAGTTGGCAACTAGATTCTCATCCTTTTACTGTTGAAACAGTTAAAAATAACCACCACTTGTACGCCAATAGCTTCTTCCCTTGCACTTCCCGACAGTGGAACTCCCTTTCTCTTACTTGCTTGCCTGATAACTACAATCTCCAAAAATTTAAATGCAATGTCTATTGTCATCTTCTGATGCCTTGATCCCCCGTACTTCTTTTTATCCTTTTTACAACTCCTCCTATATCCAGTCTTTTCTCTGACTTTCATTCTTTAACCCTCTGCACACTAGTGTCACACATGCCTTGCTTGAGGTCAAATGCTTAAAATTATATATATATATATATATATATATATATACATATATATATATATATATATATACACACACACACATACATACATACATAGGTATTGTTGGTAATTTTACTATACAAATAGGTATTGTTGTTAATTTTAATATATAAATAGGTATTGTTTGTATTTTTATACTTTCACAGTGTTTTATTTTTGTTTGTGGTGGGGGGTACTATTTGCCCTTAGCTGGGAACCTAACAAGTGCTACCACCCAAGGTCAGGATGGACCTGGAAACAATATCAATTAAGAAGTGGTTTCACTCTCCTTAAAACTTCCAATTTCCTGCTCAGAGGCCTTGCTGGATGTAGTTCATAGTAATAAAAACAATAAAGATGAAGATACTTAACTGAAAGGAGTAATGAACAGAAATAAAGGATTGTAACGGTCATATCAATGGTAATATTAACCATTTCCTTATGAGGAATCATTTGGCATTTATTGACCAAGTGATATAATCAGTTAAAATTTAAATCTTTCTATTTAAATAATTTTCTAGGAAAATAGGTTTCTCAAGTACAGTTAACTGTTACTGCCTTCTTTCCAGTAATAATGGGGATTTCCTTCCTAACCATTTGTTTAAAGTAGTGTGGAATGCCAACATTGTGATTATGTCATTATTTTCTCTTTGAGTTCCATGTTATCCATTTTAGCTGTTGTAAGTCCCCTTTTGATGCAGTTTTTGTTATTTGGTACAATTCTTTATGATTCTACAGCACCAGTTCATGAGGTTTAAAGAAGAATGGTCCTCATTAAGACCTACAGGCTTCATTCAATTAAAGACATTTTTAATCAATATGAAAAAATAAAGTACATGCCGTATATTTCTACATATAAGGTGACTTTTAAATCTTAAAAATTACCCCCCAAAATAGGGGGTTGTCTGATATAACAGTTATTAAAAGCTAACCTTTATTCATGTCAGCACTAGTAAATAGGCTAGTATGCTTGCACTATGGATTGCAGTAAGCTAACAACTGCCTTGGTGTGGTAACTAACAATGTAAATATTTCTTGTTGAAACAATATAAAACTGTACTATAATTATAAATGTAATAAAACTACTTTTACTTCTTGATTTCACACTAAAATGCAATATTCAAGAGACAATTACACAATATTTTACAAAATTTCCACTGAGCAACATACACAAGTAACAAGTAATGTAAACAAATCTTTTGTTCTCAATTTGTAGAGCTATGGGTGCATTCACACCAATCATTATTTCTCATAGTAGTGTTAAATAACAACATTGAGTATAATGTACAATCTATATTTCTAATTAAAATTCATTATCATTGTGATATTAACAAGATTTAGTATAACATGCAAACTTTATTTTACAATCACATGCATTATACAGTATTTATTTTTGCAATAATAAGCAACAAAACATTTAAGATGTCATAAAATCTTTATTTCTCATTATAGAATACACTTTTGTTTTCACTCATGTAAGTCATAAAAATGAAATCATTATTGTTATTTTCAAAAAGATTTAGGCTCATACTTTATATTATTTTATTCCTTTTGATTTAATAACAGCAAAGGTAAGCAAAACAATATTTATAATAACCTCAGCTTTATTTTATACTTGCATTATGATAGGCCTGCTACTGGAAGTGTAGGCTAGCCATAGTATAAGATATCAATAGTATAAGATATCAATAGTATAAGATGACCGAAAACTGATCTGGCATAGGTCATCTTATACAATGAATATCAGATAAAAATCACAAAAATTTACCTGGATTTTGGGTCTCATCTTATCTATAGGTTGCTTTATATGTGTAAATATATGGTAATTAAAAGAATATTTAACTGGAGTAAAATTGTTGGGGCAATGATGGGTACTGTTACAGCTGTACCTCAGTACGATCAATACAGGTTCTGATTATTTATGTACACATCTGCTATGGGTGTGTCTATCTCACTACCTGCAAGTCTTTCACCAAATAAAATACAGTCCACACATGAAATCGATTAAATTATAAAAATTAGCAACCCCCCCCCGCCAAAAAAAACTAAAAACAACGTATATCACTTCTTACACCAATGTGAGGAGGTCTACGTTCCAACTTTTCAGAAGTGGAACTTCACCTTATTGAGTTCAAATCTGACCTCCTTTTTGTTCAAGTCTAGGGTTCCCCATCAATCAGAATAGACTATGCTTCTTGCTCTGTAACCCTTCTACCTTGAGTGGCCCCTTTGTACGGAGTGAACCTCACTGTAAAAAGAAAATGCTCTTCAGATCTTAGCCAGAAGTCAAACGACATCACCCCAGTTTTAAAATGATTTTAATACTGGGGTGATGTCATTGGCCTTTTGGCTATTCATGACTACAAAGAAACAGAGTCTATTTTGGCTAATATAAATGGAGTTTATGTATGCAAATATCATTTCAACTAAGCATTAATGAAAAATCAAACTGATTTACAGTGTCTTCAAGTCGAAACAGCTGTTATGATATTTCATCATTCTAAAAATAACCTTGCCATCAGTGATGATAGAAAATAAGGATATTTCAGCATCCCTGGACTAAAGATGAAAAATTTTATCATCCTAAAAACAACCTTATCACCAGTGATGAAAGATATTTCATCATTCTAAAATCTGATTATAAAAATGACCCTTCCACTACAAGTAAGGGCAGTCAGGACAGTAGTGTCAGTAAAGAAAACTAGATTAGCAAGTAGCAGTAGTAAAAAGGAACACAACACATTGTATCACTATCGCTCTGGAAAATCTAAAGTTGACGATCTCAAACGCTATCCTTAACAGCAAAATTCTTGGAAAACAAGCAAGCACAAACTTTTAAAGAAACAAAAGAGACAGTAACACTGAGAACTTTTTTAACATACACCATACCAATAACTGTAATTTATATCACAAAAAAGAAAAAATACAAATTCTTGTTATTAATTAATTTCCCATCATTAAATTAAGTAAACAGTTAATGAATCCACTGACACTACTCTCTTAGAAATACCCAAGTTGAGATAATGAATTTCACAATACATTCTGCTCTCTTTAATCTGGTATTCTGAGGTCGGGCACTTTTTTCAATTAGCCACATGTGTCAAGTCTTGTTATATCATTGTATGTTTTTTATTCATTTTGTTTTCAGTATAAAAAAGTATAAAGGATTCCTCTGTCAACCACTACTACAAATACATATAATAATGGGGGTAATCACACACACACTCAATATCAGACCCTATTACACAGCTCTGAAGATGCATAATTTTACTGTTCTTAGGTGTTTGTTATCATTCCAGTGAGGTGACAAGAGGTCAGTGACAATACTTACCAGCTTAATACTTCCACAAACTATTTGCCAGCTTATTCTAGATAATTTCTACAATAGAAAGTATCCAACTCTTAATCAAAAGTATTTTCATTTCTTTCTAGACATTTAATCCAAAGTTTATTTCATGTTGTAAGAGAATGAATGCAATTTCTCAGAAAGTCATAAAATCCACTGAACTCACCCTCACAACATTCTGATATTTAATCATCCCCACATGGTGAGAGTATGTGACATAGGGTCAGTTTGATGTGGAGAGCCTGATTGCGAGAGCCCGGGTCAGGTTCAAAAATGGCCAAACCCCAACAACTACCAATTCCAACTCTTTTGCGCAATGAGGGAGGTATTGCCAGGGACAGGTGATTCCCTGGACGAGATACGTCTCATTAATAAATTCAGTGCACTCTGTCCAAAGACACAACTGAAAGATATAAATGAGACCTTGCAAGTTGCGTACCAAGGTTCTGGCATTTAATCATCACCCCACAGTGATGTCATGTGAAACAAGGTTGGTTATACCTTTTCTATAAGTATTTTCATGGTAATTTTTCAGATAATCTTTCTTCTTTGGTACCTAGACTTTATGAACTTAAGTGCAGTATTAGACTGGTGGCAAGGTCTCATCATTTTACAGTTGAAATGGCTAGATGTAGCCATAAATTCTATGCTAATCATTTCTTTTCTCACACTTCTAACTTGTGGAACATTCTTCCCGGTTTCTTCCTCCCCAGTCAACATTGATCTTCAAAAATTTAAATGCAATGTCAATCATTATCTTGTCTTCTTAATTCCTATTCTTTTATTGTTCACTCTCCTTCATAATGTTTTATTTTTCTCACACTCAGTAACTCCCCACTCCTGTGTCTTAGTAGGCTTTATTGCCTTGCTTGGGGTGAAATGATAAAAAAAGGTGTCTTTTTAGTACCTATTTTCTTTAGAACTTTCTTATTGGTCACATATTGTTTATGGTACTCTCAGCATCCATCAGCAGAACCACATCTGTCACTTCAAGTTTCTTCTTCATCCATGTGTAGATTGTCCAGCATTTACTCCTATATAGGGGTATCGATGTAAAATGTAATGCGTAAAGAACATATTAGAAGCAATTACTCACTTGAAGGAGGAAGATCAAATGTCTGGTTAAGATAGGAAGTCAGCGCATCAATAGGTATGGTTAGCTTTTGAGGAATGGACACTGTTCCTTCCATGTAACCTTGAAGGCTGAAACCAAGAAGTCTTTCCAGATCTCCAACAGCTTGGTCAGGATCAGTTACCTGAAAAAAACAAAACAAAAAACATTGTAGATTTTTTTACTTTTTTTGTATTAATTTAAAAAATCATATAATAATTCTACTTGG
This sequence comes from Acanthosepion pharaonis, assembly GCA_903632075.3. NCBI lineage: Eukaryota > Metazoa > Mollusca > Cephalopoda > Sepiida > Sepiidae > Acanthosepion > Acanthosepion pharaonis. The sequence goes on along the minus strand of CAHIKZ030000522.1, from coordinate 411,529 downwards.
ACCTTGTTAGGGAGGGAAGAAGACAGACACAGAGAAGAAAGACAGGAGAGAGAGAGAGATACAGAGAAGAAAGACAGGAGAGAGAGAGAGACAGAGAAGAAAGACAGGAGAGAGAGAGAGACAGAGAAGAAAGACAGGAGAGAGAGAGAGACAGAGAAGAAAGACAGGAGAGAGAGAGAGAGAAGAAAGACAGGAGAGAGAGAGAGACAGAGAAGAAAGACAGGAGAGAGAGAGAGACAGAGAAGAAAGACAGGAGAGAGAGAGAGACAGAGAAGAAAGACAGGAGAGAGAGAGACAGAGAAGAAAGACAGGAGAGAGAGAGACAGAAAGAAAGACAGGAGAGAGAGAGACAGAGAAGAAAGACAGAGAGAGAGAGAGAGAGAAGAAAAGACAGGAGAGAGAGAGAGACAGAGAAGAAAGACAGGAGAGAGAGAGAGACAGAGAAGAAAGACAGGAGAGAGAGACAGAGAAGAAAGACAGGAGAGAGAGAGAGAGAGACAGAGAAGAAAGACAGGAGAGAGAGAGACAGAGAAGAAAGACAGGAGAGAGAGAGACAGAAAAGAAAGAGAGAGAGAGAGACAGAAGAAAGACAGAGAAGAAAGACAGGAGAAAGAAAGAGAGACAGAGAAGAGAAGAAAGACAGGAGAGAGAGAGAGAGAAGAAAGACAGGAGAGAGAGAGAGACAGAGAAGAAAGACAGGAGAGAGAGAGACAGAGAAGAAAGACAGGAGAGAGAGACAGACAGAGAAGAAAGAGAGAGAGAGAGAGACAGAGAAGAAAGACAGGAGAGAGAGAGAGAGAGAAGAAAGACAGGAGAGAGAGAGAGAAGAAAGACAGAAAGACAGGAGAGAGAGAGAGAGAGAAGAAAGACAGGAGAGAGAGAGACAGAGAAGAAAGACAGGAGAGAGAGAGACAGAGAAGAAAGGAGAGAGAGAGAGACAGAGAAGAAAGACAGAGAGAGAGAGAGAGAGAGACAGGAGAGAGAGAGAGAAGAAAGACAGGAGAGAGAGACAGAGAAGAAAGACAGAGAGAGAGAGAGAGAGAAGAAAGACAGAGAGAGAGAGACAGAGAAGAAAGACAGGAGAGAGAGAGACAGAGAGAAGAAAGACAGGAGAGAGAGAGAGAGAGAAAGACAGGAGAGAGAGAGAGAGAAAGAAAGACAGGAGAGAGAGAGACAGAGAAGAAAGACAGGAGAGAGAGAGACAGAGAAGAAAGACAGGAGAGAGAGAGAGAGACAGAGAAGAAAGACAGGAGAGAGAGAGACAGAGAAGAAAGACAGGAGAGAGAGAGAGAGAGAGAAAGACAGGAGAGAGAGAGACAGAGAAGAAAGACAGGAGAGAGAGAGACAGAGAAGAAAGACAGGAGAGAGAGAGACAGAGAAGAAAGACAGGAGAGAGAGAGACAGAGAAGAAAGACAGGAGAGAGAGAGACAGAGAAGAAAGACAGGAGAGAGAGACAGAGAAGAAAGACAGGAGAGAGAGAGACAGAGAAGAAAGACAGGAGAGAGAGAGACAGAAGAAAGACAGGAGAGAGAGACAGAGAAGAAAGACAGGAGAGAGAGAGACAGAAGAAAGACAGGAGAGAGAGAGACAGAGAAGAAAGACAGGAGAGAGAGAGACAGAGAAGAAAGACAGGAGAGAGACAGAGAAGAAAGAAGAGAGAGAGACAGGAGAAAGACAGGAGAGAGAGAGAAGAAAAAGACAGGAGAGAGAGAGACAGAGAAGAAAGACAGGAGAGAGAGAAAGACAGAGAGAGAGACAGAGAAGAAAGACAGGAGAGAGAGAGACAGAGAAGAAAGACAGGAGAGAGAGAGACAGAGAAGAAAGACAGGAGAGAGAGAGACAGAGAAGAAAGACAGGAGAGAGAGAGACAGAGAAGAAAGACAGGAGAGAGAGAGAGAAGAAAGACAGAGAGAGAAAGAGAAGAAAGACAGGAGAGAGAGAGAGACAGAGAAGAAGAGACAGGAGAGAGAGAGACAGAGAAGAAAGACAGGAGAGAGAGAGACAGAGAAGAAAGACAGGAGAGAGAGAGACAGAGAAGAAAGACAGGAGAGAAGATAGGATTTAAAGTCTGTTTCAATGAAATGGAAAAAAAGTTGGCACTTTCAAATATTTTCATTTGTACCCACTTCTTAAAATAATGATCAGCATTCATATTTATGATTGTTATTGCAATATTTTGTTAAAGTTACTTAAATATTTAATGATTTTGACTTGAGAGTGTGTGACGGTTACTGATCTCCCCCAGTTCCCCTCTACAATCAGTCTTATACCTAGTGGAAGAGTCCACCATCGACTCATTGTAGGTAGCACACCACAACACCCCCCCCATTTCAGCCTGACTCTGCATGAAGTCTTTTTTTTTTTTATTATTATTATACACAGTACTTTATTTCAAAGTAAAGAATAGAAGAAAAATCAGCAATAACCACTTTTTAACAAAACTATATTTTTTTTAAAGCTTTAAAACATGCATTTACGTGTTAACCAGTCAATTCATTATTCACAAAATAGTGAAAAAGAAAATTGGATCCAATTACCGGCATATTATGTTAATAATTTCCCAAAATCCAATTAGTGTTGTGTCTCACTGCTAGTTCATAAACGTTGTAAACGACATCCATCGTGTCTTCTTGAACGGGATCCCAGTCAATTATACTATCATACCTTTTCCTGATCCGATTCACATGACGTTTATGAATAAATTTTGGTCCATGGACCATGTACATCATGTTCCCTACTTTCCTATAAATTGTTCCAGTCTCCCAGTAGGACTTGTTGTTCCCAAATACTTGAAAATAAACTTTCTCTCCAATCCTAAAGCGCTTTTTAAGCACTTTATTTTTATTACCCAATTTGTCTCATTCGGGAGGGACTTATCAAATGGTGATTTAATTTTTCTGGCAAACATGACCTCCACTGTTGTCTTGGCAGATGGAGCACTATTATTAGGAGTTACCTGATAGACTTGTAGAAACTGTTAAATAGCCATATCAGTGGGAGTAACTCTCGCCTTCTTCAATGATCTCTTAAAGGTATCAACAAAACGTTCTGCATGTCCATTACTTCTTGGATGATAAAGTGCCATGGTAATGTGTTCTACCAGAAAAGATTGACAAAACTTCTTAAAGTAACACAATGTAAATTGTGTGCCATTGTCCGTCACAATGTAGTCAACTACCCCAAACTGGGCAAATAGTTCTTGTAAGAACTTTATTGTTACTTCTGTGGTTGGCTTTTAGCAATTCAGAATTTTTGGCCACTTAGAATGACTGTCAACTACTACGAGGTAATAGAACCCATCAAGTGGACCAGCAAAATCGAGATAAATTTGCAACCACAGATGATCAGTTTTCGTCCAGGGATTAAACTTTACCAGGGGTGCTTTTGCTGCTAAAGCACATTAGAGTTTTCTTTTGAAGAGTAGATGGGATTATCACTATCACCGTACAGCAAAATATCATTAGATAATGAGTATACTTCTGAAATACTCTTGTCTTCATTAGTTTTTCTTTCACTTCTTTTATAAAATCACCCTCGGCTGCTTTTTTAATTATTTCCTCAATTGTAACTGGAAGCTCCCTAATGGTATTGCACAACGTGCTCTTCATGTTGACCTCAGTCCTAATCGCAGCAATGACTGGGTCTTCCAGAGGTTCCATATATTTAGGAATCAACCTTGATAAACACTCAGCATGACAGATATTGTTAGATGGGAGAAACTCCATTGAATAATCATAATTAAGGAGAATGGTTCCCCATCTTTGCAGTCGGTTCACCGTGTGTGTTGGCAGACCCTTTTTTGAACCAAAGATAGTCAAACAAAGACATTGTAGTAATTAGCCAAACTGAGAAAACTTTGCAGAGTAGACACATTTTCAGGTGCTGGCATATTCCTTATTGCTGTTGCTCTCTCTGGGTCTGGATGTCTTCTGTGTTGGTGAATAATTTGTCCCAAATATCTGATCTTCTCAAGAAGTAACTCACATTTTGCATCCTTAATTTTGAATCCGTACTCATGGATTATCTTAAATACTTGCCAAACATGAGATTTATGCTCCTCGACGCTCTCACTTTTCATTAAAATATCGTTAAGGTAGGCCATCGCAAAATCCAAACCATTTAACATTGTATCCATAACTTGTTGAAAAATGGAGGGGGAGGGCAACCTTTACCCTGAATGGAAGCCTTAAAAATCTGTATAAACCCTGCTGGGTGTTTATACAAAGAACCTTCGAGCATTCCTCATCCACTGGTAAGTAAGCATCGCTCAAGTCGATCTTAGAGAAAAAGTTTCCTCCACTGAGCTTTGCAAATATCTTGTCTGGACTTGGAAGAAGATAATGAGGATCCTGTTCAGCCCTATCGAGAAGTCAGCACATACACGAATTTCCTTGCTCTTCTTATATACACTGTAGGAGATGCCCACTCACTGTATCCTACCTTTTCCAGAACTCCCATTTCCTCATGACGATTTAATTCTTCGTCAATTTGACTTACTGAGGCAAATAGCACATTGCGTTTCTTCTTAAACACTGGATTTGCATCTGGCTTCAACTCAAACTGAGCAGACATTTTAGTACACTTTCCCAAACCTTCACTAAAACTGTCGGGAAAATTTTGTTTAAGTTCACTTTTTATCTGCTTCGATAGACCAATTTTCAACTTTTTGGCATAAAGTGTTGATGGGCATACCAAAAGTTGAAACTGTTCTCGCCAGTCAGTCCCAAACAGATTATCCGCCTTTTTCATAACATACACCTTCAGTTTTAACATCTTTCCTTTGAACAACACGTTTGTAACAAGTTCACCCATAAACTTGATAGTGTCACCAGTTACTCTTTTCACTATTTGGTTTGTTCTAATCAACGTCGACTTACCTAGTTTCTTCTATGTTTGGTAATTAATAATGGATAAGTCTGACCCCGAATCAAGCTGTAGCTGTATCTTTTTGTTGCATATTAGAACTTCGATATATTTTCAAATGTTCCTACATTCTGGTTTGTCAGGCTTTGTACTTTTCACAAAACTTTTTTTCTGTCTTGTTTTTAATCGTACAGTGAGAACTTTTGTGTCCCACTTTCTCACAATTGAAACATATTTTTGTCTTTAAACGGACAATCTTTGTACCAGTGCAATTGACCAGACTTGAAACATGGTCTAAACGGCAATGTAACTATTATTTTTTTGTTGGCCTTTTTTAACTTTTCTTTGGTGCATTTTCTTAATGTGAGCGACGCCACTTTGTTCGATATTTTTTTAATCTTCTCTGATGCTCACAAACCTTTGGCAATCTTTGGCAATTTGCTGTAATGTAACGTGAGGCTCATTTTCTAACTTGTTGAGCACCCTACGATGTATTTTGGTGTCTTTCGCTGAAATCAACCCCTGCATGAAGATCAGGCGTTTGAAATTATTGGCGCTTAACTCTGCCAATTTAAAATCATCGCAGCCACTTTGTTCAATATTTTTTGAATCTTCTCTGATGCTTACAAACCTTTGGCAATCTTCAGCAATTTGTAGTAACGTGACGTCGGGCTCATTTTCCAACTTGTTGAGCACCCTATGATGTATTTCGGCATCATTCACTGAAATCAAACCCTGCATGAAGATCAGGCATTTGAAATTATTGGCGCTTAACTGCTAATTTAAAATCATCGCAGTGTTTATTAACACTTGTGAAAGTAGTGTAATCATCGTCTTCTTTCAGGTGAGATTCATACATTTTCAATGCTTGTGGAACAGTGACATCGTTGGACTGAATAGTTCAGTTAATAGTTGAACTGCCTCTATAAACTTCAAGTCATTAGTCTTTCGCCTAAATACAGTTAATAAACTTTGTATATTCTGCTGTGCCTAATTTCCTGAGGAGTAGGCGGATCTTTTATGGTCAGCCCAATTTGCACAATCAGTATTGTACAGGTCTTCGTATCATTTAATATACGATGCAAACATGATTTCCTCATCTGGTGCGTAAGTGAAATTTTCTATCACACTCTAAATGGCATTTTGCGAGAACGCATTTTCATTGTCCTCATTTTGACTTCTGTTGGAAAAATGCCTCTGTTCATTCTGAGTTTGAAGGAGCATTTCTTCCAGTTTCTGTTGTCTTACTAGCAGTTCCAATTGTAGTTTTTTGTTTTCTTGTTTGTTCTGTAACCACAATTCAGCTTGTTCTTGTTGGAATTTCAGTTGGAGTTCTGCTTGTTTCAGAAACCTTTGTTCCAACAGCATTTGCTGTTCTTGTTGGTGTTTTGCTTGTTCTTGTTGGAATTTCTGTTGGTGTCTTAACAATTCCAACATTGCCCTTTTCAATTCGTCCATTTTCCAATAGTGGCATGAAAAACTAAGATTTTTTTTTTTCCAAACAATAAGCTTGATTAACAAGGTTCACCAACCACTGAATTGACTTGTGGCAATCCTCTAGTCTTGTAGACTTTCTTTTCCTATCTGACAGTGTTGCAATAAACACTGGCTATCCTTTTGTCCTAAAATTCCTTTCCTCAGTGTTGTAGGCACCGACGAAAATTTTTATTGTAAAGACTTTCTATAAAATCTTTGTCACTAAGATGTGGACACAATGCAACACAGTATTTTAAGGTCCCCATGAAGTTTGTCTCTTTGAATCCTCATCGCCAATTTTTTGTAGACACTGGTGATGGATAATTTTAGCGTCAACGTGAAGTACGAATCCTCATTGCCAATTCGTTGTGACTAAATGACTGGTCACAGTTATAAAGGAAGCGTCGCAGATTAGTATTATTATAACAGAAGAGTAGTACTCAACTTGAGAGAGTGTGACGGTGCACTGATCTCCCCCCAGTTCCTCTCTACAATCAAGCTTATACCTAGTGGAAGAGTCCACCATCGACTCATTGTAGGTAATACACCACAACACTTATTCATATTGGTGCATACCAAAAACTGGGACAAGCCAATTGCAAGCTCACAAGGAAATGAAAGATGAACACAAAGTCCATTGTGAGAAAAGAGGATTGAAAACCTGTTTCCAATATATTTAGGTGTTTATTTAGGGTTTCACTTGCACTGCCTCGGTGGGTAGGTAAATGACGTCTGGAACAACTTCTGCCTTGTCAGAATAACAGTTCAGCTCTTCCCTTCCTCTTACTAACTCTCTGCCCATCACAACATCATGACACACAGCTGGCAATTCAAACAGGTGACATCAGAACTATTCAAGAGATCATCTGTCCCTGTGAACAGACAATCCAGTTCTCCACTCAGTCCCAACTGTGACTGTGAATATAGACTCTCCTTTATATGATGTGTCCCCTCAGGACATAGGCAATTATGGCTCTCCACAATATGCCTGTCCTTTGGATCTCTTAATAAATTTTGGCTTTTCATTCTCTTAAGCTTGTCAAGTATATTATATGCTGTTTTCCTCTGTCCCTCTTGCTTTCAATCTATCCTGTGAGTATCCGATTTTCCAAGCCCACCTTCCTAATTTATTAATTCTCTTTCTGTCAAGTGGTTGACAGCTTTGAAGACCATGTCTCTCATATTTTATCACTGGCCATAAAACATGAACTACTTAAGATCAAGATAAAAATTCCCCACCATAATTTATGTAGGTGTCCCAAGCATAGCATTACACCTGCACATCCTCTTTGCAGGATCTTACTCAGGAGCCAACATCAATTTACACAAATCATGGGAAAGATAAGTGCAACTAATTTGAACTATAAGCAATTCCTTACCTTGATGGTGTGTATTCCCATTTTGTTGGCTGTTTTTAAGTTGATGCCCAGATCATCAAGAAATACTGTCTGCTCAGGGGACAGCTTCAGCCTGTCAAGACACATTTGGTAAATTTTAGGGTCTGGTTTTCGGCACTTCACAACTGCTGACTCAATAATCTGTAAAACAAATAAAATCACTGAAAAAAAACAAATGGGATTATGAGCAGGTTGACACAAAATAGCAGACCCTGCTGTACTGAACTTTGACAACCCAAACTGAGTGGGTGTAGCCTGAATCAATTCCATGGGCATGCAATTCTGACACTGATGAATTGTTTTTGCTTAAGTTTTAATGCAAGGTTGGAAAATGTGTAAAGGTAGTAGAGATACATGAATAAAAGAGTGAAGACACCTCACTACTCCCAAATTCCTTAGTGAGACAGGCCACTGTCTGGTGATGGGTAGTTATCCAACCTGTTGACATATATCCTCTCCATCTTACTTCACCCAAGAAATGATGCTCTATAATGGATTAAAGAGGTAGGACTATATATATATATATATATATATATATGTGCAGATATGTAGAAAAATAGGAAAGAACACATTATGTAAATAATCCAGAGTTCTTTAGTATTTTTGTTTTTATTTTTAAAAAACAGTGCTCCATACAGAAGTAGAGCTTTAATTATAATTATTTTTTTTAAAAATATGATTCTTTCGTTACATGTTTCAAAAATGAGAGCCAAAAACCTCAATATGATTATTATATATAAGCATGTTCATTCACAAAATTAATTGCTATGGAAACAGCTGGGGTGACCATTTTGATAAGGGGCCTAAGAGTTAATTTTTATCCACATATCAGTCACCTTCAGAAAGAGGTCAAGCCGAGGTAGGGTTGGGGTATCCATTTCAAAGCAAATGATGGCATTCATGTGCGCACATCGTCTGGTTAGTCACAGCGAAAGATAGCTTTTGGCATCATAATATGTTGTTAAGTGTCTAGAGAATTTTGTTTTATTTATTTATCCTTTTATTTTTTTTTTAAGGGCTGCTTCATAGTTGAATGAACATGCTTATAAAGAGATGCGTAAATTTCAAGATTGGTTATTTCTAAATTTTTGCTTGAGGATGAAACAGGGCTTGATATTTTAACTCAATTTAATTTTAATTATTATATTGAGCTTTTCGGTTCTCGTTTTTGAAACACGAGAACTCTTATGTAACAAAGGAATCATATTTTTTTAAAAATAATTATTATATATATATATATATATATATATATATATATATATATATATATATATATATATATATATATATATTCTTCTAAAATCTATTTTGACTATACTTCTAATGTCTCCACCTAAAAATTTTTATTTACTATTTATTTTTTTCCCTTCAATAAGAGTAGATAGGTTCACCTATCATCGCGTTTACACTCTCATAAAGAGAAATATATGGATACCTGGGAAAAGCTCAAGACACAAACTACAAATTTGAGAAGCTCTAGAAATATAATTATCATGGAAGTGTTTTAACAGATAACAGAAAATGTCATACTGAAATCAGAAAGTGCATTGAAAATAGTAAAAGAGGCTTTTCAAAACAGGAAAATTTCATTAGAAACTAAGAAAATAGTGCTGAACTGCTATGTAATGTCAAACCTCCTTTTTGGACAATGTGGTTCTACAAAAGATTCTGAGAATACCATGGATTGAGCATGTGAGCAACAAGGAAGTTTTAAGGAAAACCCAAACCAAAAGAACACTGATGCTTAGAATCAGAAAGAAACTGAAACATAGATGAACGAGGGCTCAGAGAATTTGACACTCACAGGCAAAAGGGACAGAGGGAAAACACTGAGTTACAAGCTTGTGTAAATAGAAGGCAGAACAGGAAGTAGGAAAGACAGCAAAAAGGTAAATGTTTCTAAGAGCTACAAAGCATAGAAAGCATGGAGAGCCATGATTGCCCACATTCTGAAGACACATAAAAGAAATCACTTGAAACTATGAGCCTACCCTTTCGAGGCCAAGGGTAAAATTCCAGGGAATAAATCTATCTTTTAATTCATAAATTATGATACATTTCTAATGTTAAATCATGTATGTCACTTTAAATATTATTTTATATATACTTTAACATAAATGCATGCACAATCATTAACAAAATAGGAGGTGCAAGTGGCCAACTGTTACCAGGACAGAAAATGGAATCAGTGGCACAAGTTCCAGCCAAAGTAGTTTGTGTCCAGTTGCCTTGGGTAAGCAAGAATCTCTCTCTTCTTTCTTTTTAATCATTTTACACCAAGCAGTCAGTAAAATAAGAAGACAGACTAAGTTTTCTAGACTTGTTTGATAATCAATCTCTGAGAAGGATAATTCTGAATTCAAAACTATGGAAGATCGTAATAGATAAACCACTCCACTATCTTCCCGAAGAACAAGTATGGCAATGTGCAATCTATAGATATTAAAGAAAGTGAAGTTGTGGAGAACCATGATTTTCTACACATTGAAGATGCATAGTATTTAAAAGGAAAGAAATCACAAATTTTCAATCAGCCAAGACACCCAGCTTCAAAATTATGCTTTAAAATATCTTTTACCTTTCAAAAATAGTTCTTAAAATTGTCAGGCAGCACTGAGCTGTGACGTATTTCTGTGAACAAAATTGTTTTGATTCAAAACACTTCAATTCATGTGGGTCATGAAGGAAGCATTATTATATTTTTGTATTAAATATAAAGTTAAAAATAGATTATTTATTAGTAAAAAAAAATAGATTATTCATTAGTCGACAGGCTGTTTCATGCTAGATGCAATCGTCACCTCTAAGTGTTGACTTCAATGTTCACTTTTATATTTACACACGCTCTATCTCTGATATTGAGCACTTTATCACATAAATATAGCATACCTTAAGACTATATTTCTTCATTATATATATATATATATATGTGCCAGCACCAGTCAATGAAAGTTTTGTAAAGATGTACAACTAGAAAATGTATAAATATATTAATAGCAGACAATATTATCTTTTAATGATGTACAAGTATGTTTACAGCAGCAGAATTGTTATTATAACAAAAAGTTAAGTTGGAATAAATGAAAGCAAGAAGATGGTACTGCACCAATCTTCTACATGGGGAGGACCTTTTTACCTTGAAATACCAGCATTTTAAACTTGGCTTGAACACTGCACCAAGTACTAGCAGCATTGGAAAGAAATTCCTAATTATGTCAGCCATCAGGCAGGCAGGCACAATTCAATATTTCTTGCGACCATAACAACTAAAAATACATACCACATCAAAAAGGGTTCGGTCAAGAGGAAGAAAAGACTGTGTCTGGTAGTTGAGCCAATTATTTGTCAGTAAGGCAATCTTGAGGCCTTCAGCACGCACACACTTGATGGCATCAATCATTTGAGGATACGGACGAACATTGGCCCGATTAAAGCTGGGAAGTAATTCAGAGACATTCACAGGACGTCCAACCTAAAAACAAAAAAATAGAAGAAATATCAGCTTATGTATAAGATATTGTAGCAATATGATTTTTTCACACATCTTTAGGAGATAAAAAGAAGGAATTTATGTCAACTCGGCTATTGGAGTTTTGTAGGAATTTTGTCTCCAGTCCAGTGAATTTAGGGGTCAGTGTTTTAGGATTCATGTCTCCAATTTGCCTTTGAATTGGGAAACATAAAAATTTTAGATAGTCATAAAAGTAGTCTGAAAATTTGAGCACCCATGTGATTTTGGGGTGATCCAAATCTTCCGGAAAGAAGAGTGGGTGGAACCCCAGGATTATCTATATAAGCAGATAGAAGCAGGAAGTCAAGAAAAGTGGTTCCAGCCATGAGAGAAGTAGGTAGGTGACTAGAGGAGTTGGAGCTGGCCAGTGACAGAAGAACCAGTAGTGAGAAATCAGGAGTCACCAAGGCCAGTGAAGTTAGGAAGATAGCAGCCCAATTCTCAAAGCTGAAGGAAGGATCACACATTTAAGTGAGAAATTGTATTGTTACTACTTCCCAACTAGAGTCTTGAAAAACAATTGTCATCATTTTTTTTGTTGAAAGTGAGCACAGCTGAGAAAACAAACCTGTGCAGATAACAAGTTGGGTATATATGTAAATACACTCAACCTTTGAGGTCATCACAGGTGCATTGAGTGATGAATGATTGGAGAACGGCATCACAAAATATGTCACAATTTTGCCACGAATGGCATCACAATTTAAAAAATGGTTTGTGTATTATTATTATTGTTATTATTATTACTACTACTACTACATCTATCACTACTCATGAAAATTTTATGGCTTTCCTATTTTAATTTTCTGATGAATTTTAATTTTTAAGTTAATGATCGTATAAGCTCCTTGTGAGTCATATGACTATAAAATACTCATGGAAAATCCCCTATTGCCTCAGTAAGTATTTGAGTTTAACAACTTTAATAAAATATTACAATAACAATCAAAATTGGCGATAATTATTTAAAGTAGTAAGTGGGTACAAATGAAAAGGTTGAAAATTGACAAGTTTTCCATTTCACTGAAAGAAGCATTTAAACACATGGACATATTATCACTGTTTTGAGAAAATGTTTGAAAAAATTATTCAAAAGACATTTATACAAATTATAGATTCTTTGAATGAAAATTAATCATAATGACAATCATACTAAATGATAATTATTCAAAATACCTATGTTTGAAATACGTATGTGATCTTGCCTTGAGAGAGTCAATGTTGATTTACCTAGAACTAATAACGTTCTTGAAGGATGGCATTGGGTTTTATTTGCTGTAAGTGTCATCCCATCATCCCACAATATGGAAGTTCTTAGATGCTCTTAAAAGAGACCAGGACTTGCCATAAATTCATATTGCAAAGGTAAGAGCAGGTTGTCAAAATATCAAGAGAGCCAAGAAACACTGCAACGTAAATAGAAAACTTTAAGAATTCAGTGGCACCCTTTAATGAGTATTCTTCAGTAGTTGACTATTTACGTACAGTATCATATAACTTAAGGTTATAAGGATTTTTTCTTACTAAATTGTTTTATTAATGATATTTGTATTTTCTGGAACCATGCATTGGATATAGCTGCCATATTTGATTTGGTGCTTCTGTTATGTATTTATAGAGTCTTGATAAAATCCAAAGACGAATCTGCAATGTTATTACCCCTGACCTGGCATCTTGGCTCCAATCATTTTCCCACTAATGTAAGATTTCCTGTTCCTTTTCTATAAATATTATAATGGTCATTGTTTTGATGAGCTTTCCTCTTTGGTACCTTAACTTTACAAATTTAAGCTTTGTACTAAATTTGCAATTAGGTCTTGTCATTTTAGGGGTGAAATGGCTATATGTAACCAGTAACTATGTAACTATGCTAACAGTTTCTTCTCACCCACATTTTGTTTTTGCAGTTCTCTTTTGGCTTCTTACTTCCCAGACAACTTTGATCTTCAAAAATTTAAATGCAATGTCAATCATCATGTTCTTTCTTCTTAATTCCTGTTCTTTCATTGTTCTCTCTTCTTAATACCGTTTTCTTTTTCTTGTATATTCTTTCACACTCAGTGACTCCTTATCATTTTGTGCCTTTATTGCCTAAGCAATAAAATGATTGGAAAAAAAAAAAAAAAAAAAAACAAAATCAAACTTCCAACCAAAAGATCTGTAAAAATGAAGAAATTGAGCTTAAGAAAAAAACAAAGCTAATTTTAAAATTTATACATTCCAACTGACCTTTTCTGAGCATTCTTGGCTAAAATGCTCAATAAATTCACTGGCAGTATAGAGTCCCATTTCCAGTTTAGCCCAGGCACCCATGTGACCATACTCAACAATCACACTCAGCAAGGTGCCATCAGGAATGTTATTCCGAGACTCAAACTCTGGAAAAAAAAAAAAAAAAAAAAATTAAAACAAAGAATTCTGAGTGCTTCATATGTAATAAGACAAGAAATTGAAATGAAGTCACTTTGCAATATGGCAGATGTGGTACAATGTGCCCAAATCAATTAAAAAATATGGTATCTTTATTACAAACTATATGAAGTATATATATATATATATATATATATATATATATATATATATATATATATATATATATATATCAATAATACACACAGGTTTATCAAACTTTGGGAGGTTCCTGACACCAAAACAAGGTAAAATGTCCATATAAACATATGTCCAAAAGGCTATCATTGTACCTCAAAACAGCAACTCATAACAAATGTTCAAAATGTCTTCCACTTGCTTCTACACGTGGATACACCTGTTGGATCATTGGCTGGCAGATCTTTACAAATATTTCCACACAGTGTCGATTGGTTTCACAGGCCTCCCATGACACAATGAAGTGTCGATGCATTATTAATGTCTGCTGTATAAACCAATTGTTTTGGTAGCCCCACAGATAAACATCCAAAGGATTGAGGTCGGGGGAAGGTGCAGGCTATGGAAACAGTTCTCTCTTACCTATCTATCTTTCATGGTAGATGTCAGTCAGTGCATCGCAAACAATGTGGTTAAAATGTGCTGGAAGCCCCATCATCCACGAACCACGTATTAGCAGGGGTACATCCACTAGCAGGTCTGGAAGTGTGTTCAAAATAAAGTCCCTGTAGACAGTTCCTGTAAGACATGCTGGGAGAACATATGGACCTACCAGACAGTCACCTACAATTCCAGCCTGTACATTAATTGTAAATTAATGCTGGTGTCTAGCCTGTAGATAGGAATTCCAATCTGTCCGCAAATATTTGTTGTGTATCTTTGTTATTCTATCTCTTCCAAATGATGCCTCATCTGTAAACAAGACAAACAACAGATTGGCAGTTTGTGTAATAAAAATCAGCAAAAGTTCTCCCATGGTGAGTGATCAGAGGGTGTAAGACCCTGCACACATAGCAAATGATACAGATACAGGAGATGCTCTTGAAGTACCCTCCATGCGGTACTATGAGATGTATGACATGCTAGGGCCACTTCATGTGTGCTGATACCTGGATTGTCTCTGACTATCTTTGAAATGAGTTCTTCAGAGTTAGGCATACGAGCAGATCTCGGTCTTCATCGATTCATGGTTTGTGGTGCCATGGATCCTGTCTCAGCAACATGACGATAAACAGCAGCAAGAATTGGATGACTTCGATGCCTTTGGTTTGGAAATGCAATCTGATACAGCTGTGTAGCCTTGTGCTCATTACTATTTCTGCAGCCATATGTAAAAAAAACTAATACTAATAATTGGTAATATATACCATTTACTGTAAACTTTCTTTAAACTTAATAACTCAAAAATGAAGAATTTGTGGACATGTTTATATAGACTTTGTCCTTGTTTTAGTATGAGGAACCTGCTCCCAAATTTTGTAAAAGTATTTTTGATACATCTTGTATATATGAGAGAGAATAAAATACAATGAAAATCCTAGCTATTTATCTATATATAAAATTCTGTGATTTCTCTTAGTCTGTCTGTGACAACTTTTAAAGTAGTCATACATTGACCGATCAAAACCAAAGTGCGAACAGCTAAGTGGGTACAAAGTACAGTTGGTTTTACTAGTGTATGTAGCTTAGTACATTGAATTTTTATTAATTTTTTGGAAAAAATTAAAAGTTTTATTATTTAACATACAAAATACTCCCACTATTTTAAAAACAATTTAATGATTAAAATAATAAATACTTATTTAATAAAAATGCAATAGTTTTTTTCATATCTTTTCTTTAAGATTTTATATCTACAAGAATCCAGTTTCCAGTTCACCCTGCATTTGTGAGAACTACAAAAAAATCACAAGGCCAAATGTTTAAAAAAGTTGGAGTTTGGCTTCAGAAAGAAATATTTATGCATCACCAGTTGTGTGTTGCATGCTCAACAGTAAGAAATCCTAAGAATTTGTACTTCACTGTTAGAAAAGAAATTTTCTTAAAAAATATTGTTTACCATGAAGTCCTATAAAATTAAATTAAAGAGATTATTAAACCACAAAGGGTTTTTGTCAAAGTATTTTTCCAAATAAATTAGTTTTTTCAAATTTCATTGATTGGTTTGCAAAATTGAATGGAATGCAGAGTTTTTAAAAAAAAAATGTTAGTGACAACTTCAACAATATTGTGAGGATTTCAACATACATCAGCATGTTGCAAAAATTCTAGTACTATAAATATATGTAAAATTATATAACTTAAATAACGAATGTAACAATTTCTGCTAATAATGTACTCAATATTAGACTACAGCAATAATTATTATTAAATATGAAGTAAAAAAATTCAGTACTTATCTAAGGTCAATTCAGAGTTTTGTAATTTTTCAGTCACTCATTGGAACTCTCTACAAGAATGATTGAATTGATCACAGAAAATCTATTTTAGATTAATAATACAATATATAGATTTATTTAATCATTTCACTCCCAGCAAGGTGATAACATCACTAAGAAGACACAAAAAGTTAATGAGCTTTTAATAACTATTAAGGAGAGAGGACAATAAAAGAACGGGAATTAAGGAGAGAGGAGACAATAAAAGAACGGGAATTAAGGAGAGAGGAGACAATAAAAGAACGGGAATTAAGGAGAGAGGAGACAATAAAAGAACGGGAATTAAGGAGAGAGGAGACAATAAAAGAACAGGAAACATTTTCAGTGATGAGAAACTGTTCAATGTTGAACAGACTTTTATTCATCAAAATGATCATGTCCTTTCAACAAGTTGTCTGTCAGTTCCTACTGCTTCAGAAAAATGCCTCAGAACCCAGAAACCTGCATCAGTTATGATTTGGGCAGCCATTTCATAAAGAGGAATGTCTCCTCTTGTTTTTGTGTCTCAATAGGTAAAGATCAACAAGGAAATGTACATAGGGGACATCTTGGAAAGTGCATTCAAACAGTGGTTCAATGCCACTTATGATGATGAACACTGAACAATTCAGCAAGACTGATCAATGAGCCATACTGCACATGTAACACAACAGTGTTGCAGAGACAATTGTCCTGGCTTCACCATCAAGGATAAATGGCCTCCCTTATCACCAGATATCAATGCTCTTGACTATTGTTTGTGAACAGTTCTTGAGAGTGAAGCCTGTTCTACTCCAAACCACAATATTAAAGCTCTGAAGGTAAAATTGAAGAGAGTATGGGACAAAATAACCATGGGAACTGTGTGTGTCACCATCAGTGACTTTCCTGAAAGACTTTGATGTGTAGTGAAGGCTAAAGGTGACCACCATCATCAGTTATGTGCCATGTGTGATACATGCTTAGGCGATCATGTATCTTTCGATACATGACTGATGAGGCAGATTTTTTCCAGCAGTAGGTTGCCATTTAACTATGAAGTAGACCAGCTGCCATCCAAGGCTACAGAACCCATTCTATCTTGCTATTTACCCATAGCTGGGGGGGAGAGGAAGAGGATTCATACCTTTCACAAGGGTATTAGCACATAAGTGAAAATAATGGATTCAACTAAAATTTGAACTCAGCTCTTCGATTCCTCAATCTGAACTGCTATCCATTACTCCACTGTGGAACCATATTGAATGAAATTTTCAGGTCTTATATTAGTAGATTAATACTTATTAATATGCAGATATTTTTTCAGAAGTTATAAGCTTTTTCTTTTGTAATAGTATTTATGCCACACCCTGTAACTTTGCCATAGAAGATTTCAAAATTACTCCACTAATACATATTGACCATTATAATTTTTTTTTTAATCATTTGAGCCCAAGCAAGGCAATAAAGCATTTAAGATTCAAGGGGTTACTCAGTTTTAGAGAATATGAGAAATATATACTATTAAGGAGAGAAGAGAATAAAAGAACAATTCAGAAGACTGAATAATGATTGACATTAAAATTGCATTTAAATTTTTGAAGATCAGAGTTGGCAGAGAAGTAAGATGGAAGAGAGTTCCACAAGTGAGAAGTGCAAGAGAAAAAATTGTTAGCATAGAACTTATGGTTATACCAAGCCATTTCTACAGTAAAATGATGAAACCCTGCCATGAATCTAATCTTCTTTTATGAGCTGTGTTCCTTCAGGATGTAGGCAATCATGGCTCCCCACTTCCCCCCTTATCCCTTGTAGTTCTCAATGTTTTGCTACTTCTCCCAGACACTGTTCTGCCATCCACTTGCCCAAGGCTGCCAAATATGTCACGCATTGCTTTCCCTGGTCTTTTTTTTTCTCTATCTACCCTGTGAGTATCAGATTCTCCAAGCCCTCCTTTCTCATTACGTGACCCAGAAATTTCAGCTGCCTCTTCCTGATGTTAAGTATAAGCTTCCTCCTTATTTGCATCCTCTCCAAAACCTCATTGTTGCTCATATGTTCAGTCCATGGTATCTCAAGCATCCTTCTGTAGAACCATACATGTGTTGCCTTGAATACTGTGCTTAAATTCATAAAAGCTAGATACCATGGAGGAAAGTTCATCAGAACAATTACCATAAAAATATTTATAGAAAAGGCACAGCGAAGCTATGTTAGAGCTGTGGGAAAGTGAATGAAGCTGAGATACCAGGTCGGAACCAATAGGTCATTTCTGAGATCAGCTGCTAATTTGACCTTATTGAGGCTTCCTGATGACATCAGTTCTCAACATGATTTCTATGCTGATGACACAACTATTTACTCCTGTCTTGATAGTAAGTCCGGTTAGTTCAATAAGGTCAAATTGGTAGCTGATCTAAAACATGGCAAAGGAATAGCTTAATTTTAATGCCTCCAAAATGAAACACCTCTCTCTTAATCACCTGAAAGTCCCCTTCTTGCCTCCCAACAGCATGGCTGATACTAACCTCCATGAGAGTAACACCTTCTAGGCTAAGATTCTCAACTGACATGAAGTGGAAAGATTATATTGAATCCATTGCTAGGTCTGCTGCTAAGAAAGTTGGCTCATTCTGTTGTGCTAGACAATTTTTCTACCCTGAACATATCTTACATATCTAGTCCCTGATCAGACAATGACTATCCCACAGTGTGTTGCCATTCTCGTTTGTATAAGAAATGAAAGGGAGAAATGAGTACTCAAAAGCTGTTTCCAATATATTTAGGTTTTTTAATTCAATGATTCCCTAGTCTGGGTTGGGTTGGTAGATAACACAGTACAACTTCTGCCATTTCTGATATCTCAGACTAACAGATCAGCTGTTCCTTTCAACTCTTCCTCCTAACACACTGTTCATCTCAACATCATAATGTGCAGCTCACAACTATAATGGGTGGTATCAGAACTACCCTGAGGGAAAGTATGACCCCATTAAAGAGCAGTGTAGAACTGAACTCAATCTCAACTGGGACTGTTTTTTATAAGCCTGTGACTAGAACTTTTTTTTTAAAAGGCAGTAAAGCCACTAAGATAAAAGGGGGGTTACTGAGCTGAGTGTGAAAGAATAAGAGAAAAGAGAAACATCATCAAGGAACATAATTAGAGAAGTAATGAAAAAGACAGTAGATAACGATTGACATTCCATTAAAATTTTTGAAGATCAAAATTGGTTGGAAAGCATGGAGCCAGAAGAGAGTTCCACAAGTTAGAAGGAAAAGAAAAGAAACTTAGCATAGGGCTTAGGGTCACATCTAGCCATTTCAACTGTAAAATGATGAAACCTTGCCACAAATCTAGGAAAGTAACTGAGATGCCAGGTAATATTGCCAGTAATATTGCTGATTCTTCTTTGGATTTTTTCAAGAATCTCTAAATATGCAGCAAGAGCACTGGACCATATGTAGCAGCAATATTCAAAACCTGGGCAAATGGTAGACCATGCTAGAGAATCATTGAATTAAAAAACCTAAATATATTGGAAACAGCTTTTGAGTACTCATT
Organism: Acanthosepion pharaonis; assembly: GCA_903632075.3. Classification (NCBI taxonomy): domain Eukaryota; kingdom Metazoa; phylum Mollusca; class Cephalopoda; order Sepiida; family Sepiidae; genus Acanthosepion; species Acanthosepion pharaonis. Next base: position 391,935 of record CAHIKZ030000522.1, on the reverse strand, counting down.
TCCATTTCTTTGTGAACGTGCAACAGGCCTTTCCCAGTTTTTGGATGCATACCAATACAAACGAGGATGGCAAAACACTATGGGATAACCATTGTCTGATCAGGGAAAAGATGTATGTTTACAGTTGTTAAGATTGTGTCCCGCAATAACAAAAGGAGGAAACATCAACATCAGAATATTAAACAAAATTAGAAAAAATAAATTAAAAATTTATGTTCCACTGGGCTTAGGGTGGAAAGATAAATTATACGTAACTGGCCGAAGCTTAAGCAACATAAAAACAACATGATGTACTAAACTCAACAACTATTTTATTCAAACTGACACTCAATCTATTTGCTCCCAGCATTCCCTAGTGGGACCAAATATGCTTATAATCATCATCATAAACAACATTATTGTTGTTGTTATAAAACATTCCTGTTCCTGAACTAACTTATTTTCTTTAATAATTTATTTCTAACTTTTCCAAATTACAAAATAAATAATTACTAATCAAAGTTTATTTTGGTTACAGTCAAAATCACTTTGTGAAAGCAAACAACTATTTTGGAGTATGTATTGTCTATCTGCATCAAGTTTTTTCAGTACTTTCTCTTGTATGTTATTTATTTGAAAATCCTTGGAATGATCACTAATTGGTTTCTTTCTCAAAAGACTTTTCAAGATCTGAAAATGAAATGTTTCCTATTTCTTTGGAAATTTAGACTCAACAACTATTTTACTCAAACTGCCGCTCGACCCATTTGCTCTCAGCATTCTCCAGTGGTGCTGGGAGTGCTTGCAAATAAGAAGAGATAGAGTTAGAATAAAATTGGATAAAGAAAAATAATGGAACACTAAAGAAATGATTATTTCACCAGACACCGACAATAGGTTGTATATTGTGACAAGGTAATTTCCTAATAAATAGAAAACATATTTAATTTTCATGTTTTTAAAATAGACTTTTCAGAAAGAAACTAGATAGTGATCATTACAAGGATTTTCAGGTAAATAACAATAATACAAGAGAAAATACTGAAAAAAAACTTGAAGTGGATGGACAATACATATTCCAAGATATTTGTTTTAGTGATAAATTATACAACATTGGCTGCTGAAAAACTAAAGCATTACAAAGAAGATAGAAGATGTGCTAAACTAAACAACTACAGGTATACCTCACCCTATGTCATTAATTGGTTCCAGAGGTCACGACTTAGGTTGAAAAACGACTTAAGTTGAAATGATCACACTATAAGCCACAAATAATCACTCCCCATTGCCTATTACAGTATTTATGATATGTATGTACAGTATTCTGAATAAAATAATAAATTTCCATCTTGTCTTCTAGCAATATAGCCTTATGCTTAGCATTAGCACTTTTCTTCGGAGCCATGGGCAAAAATGTATTCTAAATCACAACTGAAATGTAATTGAAAGAACGTCAATGGCAGAACACAGATGTAAACAAGCCTGAATTCAAAATCAGTGCTGGAGCAGAAAACAAGGCTTGAGTGATGCCTGTCAGCAGGAATTTGAAATAGGAACATCTGCTGAGCATACTTTATTATGCTAATTTTTTTGTTTCTGATGATTTTATAAGATTATATATATCATATTTTTTAAAAATTTATTTAAATATGATTTTATGTGTGTTTATTGTTATTTTAGTGTTTTAATGCTTCTAATATTTTTAACACCCAATGTAAACTCAAGTAAAATGACCTAAAGTGAGTCTTATTTTTCCATATAATATTTAAGAAAAAACAACCTATCTTCAGAAATGATTTAACTCAAAACGACTTAAGCTGAGGTATCATTGTATTTTAGTCAGACTGTCACTCAATCCATTTGCTCCTAGTGGGATCAGAACTGTTTACAAATCATCACAATCAACATTATTGATGTTGTTATAGAACATTACCTTTGAACCCATAAAGAAAGCAATCCAGAAGCTGGTCATCTAGGTTTGTTGTTTAATATTAAGTGGTTTTTGTTTATTATGTGTATGCTACAAACCAATTTGTTTGTAAAGAAAAAGATGACAGGTTACTTACCTTGGAAGATGCCCTTTGGATTTGGTAGGATGACTCCACCCATGTCAAATATGACAGCTTTGATTGGCTGCTTCTCTTGGCTCAGTTTCTTATTTGATAACACCAGTGCTCCAAGGTGGAACTCCCTTCTGAAGGGAACACACGCATGGCGAACGGTCTGAATTAAATACCTCCAGTGACCTGTACGTAACATTATACTGGCTCTCACAGCTTATACCTCATCTAAGGGCAGCCTGAAAATGAAAACAAAAATATACTAGTGTAGATTAACTTCTGGCGTGACACTGACATTATTTGAGATTATTATCATGCTAGGAAAGTTAGTTCACTGTGTCATGCTAGACGATTCCTCTTACCAGAATTTATCTTAGACATTTATCCATACATTGAATATTACATCTGATTTGGTTTGGCACTTTTGCTAGGTATTTAGAGATTCTTGATAAAATCCAAAGAAGAATCTGCGATGTTATTAGTCCTGGTTCAGCATCTTGACAGCACTCTTCCACTGCTGTAACATATCTCCCTGTGTCTTTTCTATAAATATTTTAAATGATAATTGATTAAAAGATGAACTTTCCTCTCAGGTACTTTGACTTTATGAATTTAAGCGCAGTACTAGATTGGCGGTAAGGTCTCATCAATTCACAGTTGAAATGGCTAGATTATAACCATACACTCTATGCTAAGAGTTTCTTCTCTTGCAGTTCTTGTTTGTAAAACTCTCCTTCAGTCTCTTGCTTCTCTGTCATTAATCTTCAAAAATTTATATGCAATGTCAATCATTATTGTTTATCTTAATTTCTGTTCTTCTATTGTTCTCTCTCTTTAACAATCAATAACCCCTTGCATCTTTGTGGCATTATTGCCTTGCTTGGAACGAAATGATTAATATATGTGTGTAAAAAAATTTTCAAAATTAATCTATAGAAAAAGATGATATGAATAAAGGAAAAAGACAAGGAAAACTGTAGTTTTAGTCGACACATTGAATCTGTCATCACAACAATACAAAAAATATTTCTACATATGAAAAATTCTCTTCAAACAAAAAGTAAATGATGTAATTTTTCAGTTGACCTAATGTGTGTGTAATATATATATATATATATATATATATATATATATATATATATATATGAGCATTTCTAAATTCTTCTAGTAACTACCAACATTTTGTTTTTTTGTTTATAGATACTTTGTTAAAATAAATTTGCTTCATTTTTTGCCTTGATAAAGTCTGCAGTGGACAAAATGCATTGGCTAAAACTACATAGTTTTCCTCTTGACCTTATATATATATATATATATATATATATTATTTTTGAGATTAGACCATATTTGAAAGTTGGCTGATTTTTAGCCCTTTTAAAAGTCATACAGAGTATATCTTCAATTGTTTGTACTGATAAAATTTTATCACTTTTTAACCTTGGGTGGAACCAAAGTTATCAATTCTTACACCTGTAATCATCACTGGCAGTTTATTTGGTCTCAACAAATTACTAATTGTTAAACTGTTTAGTTTGTTAGACACCACCATATGTGGCATGATGTAAAGGATTCTTTTACCTCCTGTTAAATTTCAGCTAATAACTACATGTCAAACAATGGATAAATCTGTCTTTATTGCCTCTGAAAATATGCGAAAAACTCATGATCAACAGAGAATACAATTGAGAAGACAGTGCATGTGCCCTATGACTAACTCATGCTACTTAAGACAAAAATACATGACATGGCATCACTTTGGGCATTGAAATTATATTTTATAATTATGAAAAACTCATGATGAAAAGATAATACAACCGAGAAGCCACTGGATGTACCCCAATAACTCACTCTATTTAAGATAACACTACATAATAAGCAAGCAGGTCATTTACACTTTACAACAACTAGGCCATTCCATTAAGACATACATTTTTGTATACTGCCTACCAAAATATGTGTGAACAAATATAGGTTTGTTTGTCATCCCATTTGGCAAGAGGCACACCTGTAGTTATTTAATACTGATAATTTTAGTCAGTTAACATTAATTAGTATATAACCACTTAATCATCATAATCATCTTAAATTAGAACACCTCAAAGTCAATATAATAAAATTAACACAAAGAAATTTCATTAAAAAGGTACCTGGTTGATTTGAAAATTTTAGTATTAAGGAAACTGATTTGATTTCAGTAATTCCCAAGAAGAATTAAGATTTTCAATTCATGCTCATTTTGGTGTACTTATATAAAAGGTGAGCTAAGAAATTGTTTCCACCCTGATTAGAGGACTTCTGCAAGAATCTAGGTCAAGCTGATAGGCTGGCAAGTACAAAAAACAAAAGACGCATTTCACCAGAGAAGCATATGCTTTCTTTGGCTTTCTAATTTTAAAATGAAAGAAAACCATGTGTGGCAAAAATGCCTTGGGATCTCTGAGGATAAGTGGGTATCATAAATCAAATTAATTACCTTAGCTTATCACCTCTTAAAGTCCAGACTTGGAGACTGCTTGTGTTTGTTTTATCTATATTTGTATTGTTTGGTATTGTAAAAAAAAAAAAAAAAAAAAACAACATGATTTAAAATCTTACAATCCCAACTGGCTCCAATACAGAGAAAACAAACACACAGGTAGACAAATGCCCTCCAAGTCTGGACTTTGTCCCAGAACAGTGATTCTAAAAGGGGAAAAATTTTAAATCGATGTGGATAAATTTTGATTTTAGAAAAAAGACATGAAATAAAAGTCTAGAAATGGGCCAATAAGCAGGAAAAAAATCAGAGAGAAAATAAATATTTTCTTTTAATATTTTTATATAACAAAATAAAAGTCATATTTAATAAACTAAATGTTGCCAGAAAGAGTTTATCATAGGATTTTTAGGAGAAAAAAAAGCATTGAAAAATAGGAAAAAAGTGACATTGTTAATAGTCTGTAATTAATTGCAAGCATTAATGTTATTTGTCTATATTTCTGAGATGAGATATTGTAATTATTTACATTGTTTGGACTGTTGTCCTCATCTTTATTGCCACGACGTTTTGGCCAATATACGCTCTGGCCTTCTTCAGGTGATTAGACTTCCAAACTGAACCCTTCATTTCTGAGTGTTTGGATGTCAATCTGAGGACAGTGCAGAAGATTCAGAAAGAGTTAGATGAGTAATGGTGATTATGAAGGTATGGCAGCTCAGAAAATTCGCCCTGATTGTTCTAATAAGAAAAGAACTCTCAAATTTGTTGGTGAGGGCACTAAACACAGAGGCCTGCATCAAGTGCCTTGAGGAGATAATGCTGCTCTTGATTAAGAGGGTGGCTGCTGGAAGACCCTATGTCTGGCAACAGGACTCTGCATCATGCCACACAAACAGAAGAACCCAGTCATGGCTGTCAGACAATCTCTGTGACCATATCACCCTTTACATCTGGCCACCTTACTCCCTAGGCTTCAACCCCCTTTATTATCATGTGTGGGGTACAGTTGAGTGAAAGACCAACAAAACTCCTTGTAACACCAAAGATGAACCAAAAGCAAAGATCCCCCAACTTAAATGAGAAGATTGTCCAGAAGAGTTGCAGGACATTCTGAAGTCATCTGTAGGTCATGGTTGAAGCCAATGGCAATTTTATTGAATAAATTTACTTTTTATTATTTCAAGATATTTTTGTGCAATATTGGTAAATATATCTGTTAAAAAGAGATGTCAGTGTTATTCTCATTTTTGTATAACTTAGAAGACAATTTATCCACCACACCCTGTATGTATACAATTTTTAAATATTAAGAGTGGGTTATCACAAATTTTTCTTTGAGGAGGAACAGAATGTGCTCTCCATATTGTCTAGATATGTCTCTGGGATTAATATTTTTATAAGTTTTCTTGTTGATAGGTAAGTATTAAATTTTTAATTTCAAATTCATAGTTTCTCTGTTCACAAAAACTAAATGGGATATTGAAATTTTGGTATTTGTTGCCTTCCTATATAGGCTTTTAGTAAATACTGTGTCACTCTATATGTAATCATTAGTGTCAATGAAAGGTTTTGTCTCATAAACCCTACTTTTTATATCAAAGATTATGATTTTTATTGCATATAGATGTATGTGTGTGTACTGATATTAACATTCCTATAGTAAAAATCATTCCCAATGCATTCCTATAGTAAAAATCATTTGCAATACATTCCTATAGTAAATGACAGCTATATTTACTGTAACTATATATACAAGAAATAATGTAATGACTAATCTGAAAATGGAGCTGGTTGAAGATATTTTTATGTTCTTAAAGCAAGCAATTGCCAAGAATGTCCACTGTTAAATAGACTCATGTAAGTCATGAATAACCAGGAAGCCATAATAACAAAAAGAAAGGTCAACAGAAGAAAAAATTCACAACAGAATGGTACATCATATGATATATATATGACATCATATATTATGAAATGAACTAAGTTCAATTATTTTAATATATTTTCTGTTTATATCTTATATTTATAGATACAAATATGTAAATGTTCTGTTTATAATAAACAGTATTAATAACATTTACCGGCCTGAATGTACAAGAAATTTTATAGAAATTATGTGTCCTCTGACAGGAATTGAACCTGTATCCTACATGGAGCCATCATATAGCCTGATGTGCTATATCATTTAGCTACAGAGGAAGCGTCTGGTTAGCAAGATCACATCTGCTTGAAGCATATCTTAATGTAAACAAATAATATATAATATTATGAAATGGACCAAGCCTGGCAATTATTTTCTGTTTATACATTTTCATAGATACAAATATTTAAGTAAATACTCTGTTTATAATAAACTCAAATATGATATCAATTGTTTACGTTAAGATACACTTCAAGCAGATACGAGCATTCAAGAGAAATCATGGGAAATTTTAGTTTAAAAAAACAGTAATTTGTCCTTGCTAACCCAGACACTTCCTTTGTAGCTAAATGATATAGCACATCAGGCTATATGATGGTTCCATGTAGGATACATGTTTGATTCCTGTTGGAGGACACATATTTTCTATGAAATTTCTCAGACATTCAGGCCAGTGAATGTTGTTAATACTGTTTATTATAGACAGAGCATTTACTTAAATATTTGTATGTAAATTAATAAATATAATATATTATATATATATATATATATATATATATATATATATATATATATATATATAGTGTGCATATTTTCATCATTTTTATATGCTATGTCCTTTCAAAACATGGGCAATCATGGCTCTCCACAACTTTCTATCCTTTCTGGTTTGTGGTCTGTTCTTTTACTATTATTGATCACAGTCTCACCCATTTATACACACACATCAGGTAGGATTTCACCTAATCCTGTAGACTTTGGTAGGTCTTGTGAGCATCAAATTCTCCAAGCCTTCTTTCTTCATTATGTGTCCCATACAGGTTCCATTAGACATCAATAAAAACTCTTTGTTAAGCTTGTGTAATTATCATCCAAATTCAGTACTTAGAGTTTTTAGGAATTATTGTCAAAGAAAAACACTGTTGTTAAAAATACACTTTCAGTTTTAAATTTCTTTCATGTGTCATGTTATGCATTAGTATGTGGTATGTCTGTCATTTTTAAGTTATTAAATATACTAAACAATGTATTAAGAGAAAATGTCATTAGAAACAAAGAAGAGAGTGCTGAAGATCAATGTAATATCTAATCTTCCATATGGCAGTGAATTCAAGACAATTTTACAAATGACGCGGAAACTTGAAAGAACAAAGAGGTTTCTATACCTAGGTATATCTATAGATCTGTGGGCCTAATAGAAAAAAGTATGTTTTACATATTGTTTCAATGCACTTAATTCAATCGTAAGTATTAGACACAAAGAACAGTGGAAATTTCCAATAAAGATGCATGTAATTGTGTAAAGCTACAGACATTTTGATTCACCCCCTAGATATATAGGCACAATCCTATGGGTAAAAGAGAAACTTGGAGAAGTTCCACCACGGAATTTGTGATCAAGTGGCGCTATATCGAGTCTAATTCGTTACCTCTTCGTCACCAAGGCCCGTTGGTACAGTTGGTATGGCATTTGCCTCCTATTGTAACTGTTCAGGCTTCAATTCTCGGTAGTGGATGCACACTGATGATGAGTCCCAAATATAGGATGAAACGGTCGTCCAGTGCTTTCTGCATTCTGTTGAGGTTTCTTCTAGACTCAATGAATTACTTAATTATGATTATTTCAAATCCTCCTAATTATTTTTCTCTCTCTCATATATATATATATATATATATATATATATATATATATATATATATATATATATCCACAAACACAGACATAATATTTAATTACACATTTACTATATGGTACTTGGTGCAATATTTCTCTATACACACACACATAATATATTTTATGAAGTGCATTATTTTACTATTGAAACACACATGTACTATATTGTAATATGTGTATTCCAATTACAGATTTTCTATTTTCAAAAATAGATTCATGTCCAACAGCTGATATACAAAGTAGTTAATTTCTAGTTGTATTGTCATGAAGAGAAAACGTAATCATAAACATCTATCTGAGCAAAGTTGGCAACAAGTGAAAAAGGAAATTAATATAACTATGGGAAGTGATATTCAGTTGTGTAGTGTGAAAGAAAGAACAGGAATGAAAGAAGAAAAATGAAAGAAGAGAGAAGAAAAGGGAGAAGGAAAGGAAAGAAAGTTGACAATATGGATCTTTCCCTTTCACAGGTGGAGAAGGTGAAAGGTCTTAACATCTGAATTTATATAAGAAAAAAAAAAAAAAATCAATATTAATTCTAAAATTAGATGTCAATTTTATTTTCATTTTTTTTTTTTTTTTTTTTTTGTGTAATTTAGACGACAATTTATCCATCGCACCCTGTATAAATGTATAAATTGTCTGACAGCCATGACTGGGTTCTCCTACTTGTCTGGCATGGTGCAGAGCGCTATTGCCAGAAATAAGGTCTTCCAGCAGTCACCCTCTTGAACCAGGGCAGCACTACTTCCTCAAGTAGATGTAGACCTCACTGTTGAAGCTGAGACCAGGTGGGAAGATAAATAAAAGCATAATGTCACCATCACTAGTGATCACTCCAAACACCTTCATAATCACCATTAGACTTATCCAACTCTTTTTGAATTTGCTGCGCTGTCCTCAAATTGACACCCAAACGCTCTGAAATGTTCATGTTGGCACTTCCACTACAAATGTCAAGCAGTGCAGCATGCTATTTCCAAATTTCTGGCAGAGTGAATTGCATCATGGTGCTCTTTTTCTCACAGACTCTGCCCAACTGACCTACCCTACTCTACTCTGCAGTCAACAAAATAATAAACAAACAACATGCATATGTAAAATTAAAAATATAAAATGGTGACAATTTACCCATCGCACCCTATACATACATACATGTGCATGTACACACAAATAAAAAATATACATTTCTTCCTCATCATTTGGTACAAATGTAACAGGGCACTGACCCTGTTTAAACATTTACTTGTATGAAAATATAGGATGGTGATTTGAAAAGAAATGTTAAACATTTTCAAATAATAAAAATGAATTTAATAACATTTCTAAGGAGAATTGAACCCAGAATTAAGTAGCCAAGATTCAGTAAAACTGAACAAAATCAAAAGGTCCCAACCCTATCCACTTCTTGACAATTTGAAAGAGACAGGGTTAATATATTGTCCAAATTTCTTCAGTCCTGAAAAATTAAATTCAAAGGTTTTTTTACATTATGCTTTCTGTTCAAAATGTGTGTGTTCTCACAAATTATTCTAGACAAAGAAAAATTTTGTTAATTCCAAGCTGGGGATTTGTTTATGTTGATCACCCAAGAACGCAATTATCTTTACAGAAAGATATCTTGGGAGATTCTAAACAAAGAGAGTACCATAGAGTTAATTGGCAAGATCTTCTAAGATTAAGATAGAGTGGAGAGAACAGGGTGGAGAAATTAGATATATAAATGTCAAATTGGATGGAGAGGTGATCTATATAAGCAAGAGCTCCCCAGACACAGAGAATGTTAGAGAATCAGGCCCAGCAAGAAAGGTTACCAGAGATTTGTTCCAGTTGCATTTCCTTTCACCGGGGTGAAAACAAATACACACAGAGACAGGCCTGGGAGAAGTCAGCTCAGAGCAGCCTGGGATTGCTCTTAAGACAGTCATTGCTAAGAGCACACATACAATTACCGTGACTGGAATGAAAACATAGACACATGCATGACAGATGAATTGAGGGAGAGCCAACTATCTGGTTATTACTTTAGCATTTGCAACTAGATTTCCCAAATCTTCACCCTGCAGGGAAACCTTGATTTTGCAGTAGATAATAGAGACATTTTATTCAACCAGTTTTCAATAAACCTGTTGTTTGAGTTATCAACAGTGTTGTGCATTATCTGTTTATATTTCTGAGATGAAATATTGTAATTATTTACATTATTCAGACTGTTGTCCTCATCTTTATTGCCATATTCATGATGTTTTGGCTGTTGTATGCTCTTGCCTTCTTCAGGTGATTGGAAGTTTGAACTGAATGCTTTATTTTGTCTACTGAGGTATATTGCTATAGCGCCATGCCTCTTCAAGAGGTCTCTGCTATCTCCCTTCAACTGAACTCTCCAAGTTTTTGTTCAACACTGCAGTAGCCAGGTATTGAACTCACAACTTTTGAGTCAAGTCACTGGATTCAACCAACGCTTTCATCTACTGGATACCTGGCTACTGCAGTAGTGAACAAAAACTTGGAGAGCTGAGTTAAAAGGAAAAAACTGAAACATCCAGAAGAGGCATGGCATGTGGAACTAGAACAAACTATCATGGTGGATGAAATAAAGTGTTCAGTTCAAAATTCCAATCACCTGAAAAAGGCCAGAGTGTACAATGGCTGAGAGATTATGAATATGGCAATAAAGAGGGGAATGGTTTGAACAATGTAAATAGTATTGTGTATTTTTACTGAAGGAATTCTTATTCCAGCCTGATTCTGATGTGAACTTGGATGCAAAGAGACACTTGTTACCATGGCCACTGACAGGTATTATGCAATCTTGTCTATGGTACACAACAATGTTAAGTTTTTAAATTATTTTCTACTTAAAGAATTTATGATGAAGCTTTAATAAAAGTGAAACATGTTAGATTAATATACATTTCCTATTTGTTCATTATTTTATCATCCTGTTGGATTCAGATCGATATTTGATCTGTATTTGGTCATTAACTAATACATTATATATATATATATATATATATATATATATATATACACAAACACATTCTGAAATAGATGCACCATTCTTATTTGTGAAACAGCATTCAAAAAATATTAGTAAAGGAAAATTCATTCCCCAGGAATCAGACCTGTGTCTCCCTATGTCAGGAAAATAGAAAATAAAACCTTGCTTCCTGCAACATTCTAGGCGTCTGAGTGGTAAAGTACACTGGATCAGTGATTTCTCCTACATAGGGAGGCACAGGTTCGATCCCTTCCAGGAAATGCATTTTTCTTTAATAAAATTTCTGGAATGTGCAAGTAGAGAGATGTAATACACACAGTTTAATAAATAAAAATAGGTCATCTACTTCTAATACAAAGTGTCCACTATAATAATATTTGAAGTAATAAAAAATGTTGCGTTAAAATTAAATCCATTAATTCTTAGCCATTTTATATTATATATAATATAAAGTACCTGGCTACTCTCAATTTTCAAGCACATCCATCTGCTAGTTTATCCCCATCATAAACACCTGCTCAGGTATATTTGTTTTTGTTCAATACCCAAATAGCCCACCTTTACCTACTGAGTAAATCTTAGTTACAATTCCTCGGAGAAAGTGTATAATCTGTCATGATCAACAGTCCGAACAATGCCAGCACAGTTAAGCCTTTGGTCACAATGACTTGTGACTGTATGAGCATACCCATATGTTAGTGTGGCTGAGTGGTTAGAACGTTTGCTTTCTAACTATGAGACTTGAGTTCAAATCTCACCATTTGTTAGGAAGGTGATTTCTTGATCTTACTGTTCTGAGGAGGCACTCTGAATGTGCATCAATTTTTGAAAAGTACCTTCAAAATCTAAAGAAGAATCCACAATATTATTGATCCTGTCTGGACTCTTAGTTTCAGTCACTTTCCCACTACCATAAAGTTGCCTCCCTTCCCATGTATATACTTTCATGTTAATTGTTCAGATGAGTTCTTCACCATAGCAGCTGGACATTTTTTTTTTAATTTTAAGCACATTACTAGACTGGCAATGAGATTACAATTAAGAATTGAGTTGGCCAAATGTAACCGCAAGTTCTATGCTAACAGTTTCTTTTCTCGCACTTCTTACTTGTGGAACTCTATTCAAGCTCCATGCTTTCCAGTCAACTTTAATCTCCAATTGCTATCTACTATCCTCCTGATTACTCTTCTTTTGTTCTCACTCCTTATTAATGTTTCTGTTTTTTTTTTTTAATTCTTCCACACCCAATAACCCCTGGTGTCTTAGTGGCTTTACTGCCTTGCTTGGGATGAACTTGATTAAAAGAAATATAGTTTTTATGAGTGGTCTACTCCAGTGGTTCCCAATCTTTTTTTTAGCTCATGACCCACTTTGAACCCAGAATTTTTCTGTGGTGCATGAAATTCTTATAGTGTAAAAAATTATTTCCATTTTATATAGAATATCCAGTAAAGATATATATCTATGTGTGTGTCCAATAGACAATTTCACAAACATCTAAAATATTTTACATCTTCAATGAAACGACAATTTAGTATTAGTACTTATTTTTACAATTTTTCCTATATATGGCACAAAAAAAAAAAAAAAAAAAAAAAAAAACTTTCACAAGCAAAAACAATTAAGACTTAAATTATAAAAGATTTGAGATTTTTCATGGCCCATTTTGGACATGGGTTGGGAAACACTGGTCTATAGTAGTCCCCCCCCCCCGTCGCTTCTTGTTTGATTACTAAATTCAGTGCTGCCCTCTGAAAGCTGACAGTCGCATTCACATAGAAGCTGCAAAGTCTATATAAAGATGAGTAAAGAGAAAAGAGAAACAGCTGCTTGATGGCGAGGGAAGCAAGCAGCCGGCCTGTGATTATTGTAGTAAGTTAATATGACAAGCACATCCGCTAGAGATGCATGGGTTCCAATTATTGTAGCACTCTAGACTGCTTACAAATAGACATGAACAGCAAGAGAACGGTTACCCAGATAATTACCATAAGCAAACGACCTTGAAAGCGGGTAAATGATGTTGCAATGTGAAGGACAAACAATTTGCTACACGAGGATTTTTAAACGCAGTCTATATCAGTATGTGAAATCGTTGGAGCAGTTGTCGTAACAGCGAAATTTACTAGTCGCAACATTCTTCTTAACGTGTGTGTGTGTGTATACACACATATATATATATATATATATATATATATATATATATATATATATATATATACACACACACGTTAAGAAGAATGTTTCGAATATATATATGTGAGAGAGAGATGTAAGATAAGAAAGGACAGATATTAAAAACAGAAAAACGCGGCATGTTCGTAATTATTTTCTTGAAAATAAAATAAGAAGGACCTGTAAGCTAAGCACATAAACAGAAACTACTAAAAACATATTTAACTGAAATAATTTAGTTAACTACCTCCAAGCGGCCAAACCAAACATTCTTTTTTTAAAGTGCATACCATGTTGAAAAAAGGCCCCAGACTTTATAAAAACAAAGTTTTATCGTCAAAATGTTTTATGTTATTAAGAGGAAAGAGCAAGTATTTTTTTAATTATTTTATTAAATTTTTTAATCCTTTCTAGCACTTCGAAATTTTGGTAAAAAAAATTGTTTTTCTTGCGTCAGCAGGTGGGCCAAAGTAAAAAGATAAAATCCGGAAAATTTTAGCGTCTTTTTGCCGTTGAAAACATTTTTTTTTTTTTTAATTCTTGCAAAAAAATATTATCTTACACCAAATAACCCACACTTAATTCCAGCTTTTTTTCTTTTCTTTTTTGTACTATACACCTTTTCTCAAGCAAGAAGATATAATTTCTTTTGGTGTAGCCACATAGTTGAATTATTTTTTTTAAATCCACTTTTAACACCAGCTCTGTCGACGGCATTTAGAATCAATATTATACTGACTATCATCTGCAGAAAGGAAAGACACCCTCAACATTACAAAAAGGTGCTTCCTTCCGAGTGGATACTTGAAGAGTCGGATATATTTTTGAATTTAGACTCTTCTTGTCTGCCTATGTATTATTAATTCATCGTGATTTTTGTCCTGTAAGAATTCTTCAACATTGTCATTATTAACCTATTTAATGTCCACCCTAAAATCATGGGCATTAACGAATTAAAAATAAGGCTTGACACATCATTAAAATCAGCCAATAATTTGAAATAAAATGAGTTCAGCAAAGGGGTGTAAAACAAGGATGTGTCTTCTCACCAGATTTATTCAACCTGTACAGCGAGGCGATTCTGAGAGAATTAGAAGTCCTACCAGGATTCATTATTGGCTGCCACAATCTTAATACAAGATATGCAGAATAGACAGCGTTGATAGCAGAAACGGAAAGGAAACTACAAAACCTCGTACAGAAGGTAGAGAAGAAAAGCGAGAAGAAAGCACTAAGTATAAATTACATGAACGCATGGTTATCAGCAAATGGACGAGCACAAAATGCAAATTACAGGTCGGGGAACTAAAATCAAGCGGGTACAGAAATTTAAATATCTGGGAAGTAGAGGACGGAAAGTGCGACACTGAGATCCGAAGACATACTGAGATGGCCAAAGATGCATTCCAAAAGCTAAGCAGAGTATTAAGAGATAGAAAAATTTCGTTGGAAACAAAGAAAAGAGTAATACGTAATATCCTTCTGTATGGCAGCGAATGTCAGATGAAGAAAAGACTTGAAGCAACAGATGCCGAGGGACCATGGGCCGAACATGTGAGCAACTGCGAGGTTTTGGAGAAAATGGAAATATGCACAAAATACCGGAATACATCAGTTATTGATGCTTTATTATTCACAACTATTATCCTTTATAGAGTCTCGATTATTATGTAAATGTATTTGCATAAGAACGATCCCCAGGAGCATCCTTACGAACTACATTTGAGTCACGACGTTTGGTTTGGAAACTACTATATTAAATACCTACACAGTTTTACCACCAGATGAATTGTACTGTGCAAGAAAAAAAAGAAAAAAAGACAGTTTTTGAAAAAAATCTTTTTTTTTTTCTTAATATTTTAGATAAAAATAGAATTTAAAAATGTGTGTATAAGTAAGGGAAAGGATACATCGTCTGCAATTTTACTAGAATTCTTAAGAAAAAAAACCTAAAACTTGTTATTTTTTTTTTGTTTTTAAGGTAAATATTTACTGTGTAAAAAAAAAAAAAAAAAAAAAAAGTGACTCACTTTTTATATTGTATTAAACTATTAATTATATAAAAGTTAATCTAATATTTTCTTAAAAAATAAAATTTAGTAAAATAAAAACGCAAAAGAAGAATTTCATTAATAATTTATGCTCCCACCTTTGTTTTTCAGAACTTTCTGGACTCAATCCGGCATACTCTTAATGAAATTTTTGCAGATCATCTCCTAGCAGACTGTTCTACTCCACAATAAAATTTTCAATCAAAGCTTCTTTGTTTTTGAATGATTTTCTTCGAAAGTCTCAATTTGATTACACTCCATAAATTCTCGATTCCGTTTAGGTCAAGAGACTACTGTGGCCATACCATAACATTGACATTTTTTCGGAAAAGTAATTTTTCATCTGCATCGATGTGTGGCAGGAGCATTGTCTTGCATACAAATGAGATTTGATTTATCAATTTCGAGTTTTTCGGCAGATGGCAGCAAGCATGTGTCCAATATTTTTGAGTATTGAGTCCTGCTCAGCGTTTTGTGTACTGGTTTGAAAAATCCAGTCCCATTGAATGAGAAGCAAATCCAAACCATAAAATTGACAGGAAGCTTCACAGTATTAACTGTTATTTTCAAAGGGTTTCTTCGCTTCGCCGTCTGATTTTCGTTTTTTTTGTGTCTTTTGAAAACATTTCAATTTTTGTCTCGTCGGAGAAAAGAACACTTTCCCCATCAGACTCAGTGAAGAACTTGTAAGTGTTTGCCCATGCTAAACGTTTAGCCTTATGTGTTTTATTTAGCAGTGGCTTTAAAAACTTTTGAATAGGCTTTGTAACCTTCGTTCAAGAAGAGCCATCTGCGTACAGTAGAGGAGCTGGCACTTTGAAATCATTTTTCTAGGTAGCAGCAATTTCTGTAGTGGTAACTGACCGGTAGATTTTGAGCCCGGTTTTCTCATCGATCTGGTGTTTTAGTTTTCTATTCTTGTTTTCTACCTTGAAAAATGTTTCGGTGGAATTGAATCTTCTCAACCCCACGAGACATTTGATTGAGAAGTGTTGAGACTGTTTGCAATTTCTCGAGTCGATTTACCAGCTTTTCATAGGGCAACTTTGCTACTTTAACTTAACAGATTCCGGTGTGTGCTTATAGCTTTTCATAACAAATCACTAATTAATTATATTATTGGTTTCTTTTATATACTTTAAAATTAATTCTACAACTTCCAAGAACTTAAAAAATATTATGGAAATAAAATTACAAGGTGTTTTAAAATAACGACACATTTTTAATGATTTACTTTTTTGCACAGTAGAAAACTTGTTAAATACTCATAAATAGTCAATTTTTATGTCCCCCCCAAAAAAAAAAAAAAAAAATAGTTCCAAATCATTTTTTTAATTTATAATATATATATATATATATTTTAAATAAAGTTTTATTTGTAACTAAAGTTAAAAATAATTGAAAAAATTATTGCCGATTCACTTTTTTTTTTTTTTTTGCACAGCACACTATATTCCATTACATTCAAGCATTAAAATATTTGTCAAGTCTAGTTATTTAATTTTAAAATTCACATTAATTTGGTTTTTAACGAAAGTCAATGAAGACAGCATTCAGTCTCGGAATTTTTAAGTCAATAACCAGAAATGAAATCGTGTGTCAGGAAAGATTATTATTCAGGTACAAACCAGACCAAGGCACACATATGCAACACATTTAAGCAAACCCGGTCAACGCTTACCTAGTATAGACCCAAGTACAAACCAGACTATTTCTTGCCTATAGATCTAAATACAAACCCAATTAATTAACTCTTATAGACTCAAGTAAATGTGAGTAATGTTTGCCTTTTAGACTCAAGTACAAACATGACCATATTTATCTTTAGACTCAAATATCTAATTAAATAATCCCACAACGGTGAATACATCAAAAAAGTAAAAACTTTTTGCAAGCTCTTCAGTTCAATCCTTGTTGAGCGCTATTATCGTGGCGCTGTACCAAACTACACTAAATTTAGCTGATTCTTTATGTGCATGCCAAATCAAAAATGTTTTGAATCTATGCGCAAAGAGAGACAATCAGATATCATTGAAAATAAGGTGAAGGACAAACTAAAGGTGAAGGTCATCTTCTAAACTTAAGCAAGTCAGCTGATTTTGACATACTGCAACAAGTAAAAATTACAAGTGTTTTTTTATTTGCGGGTGAGAGAAAGTTAGGGAAGGTGCCAAATTTGCTGTTCTTGTCGTCGTTATGATAGCGGAAAAGTCAGAGAAATTACGTATTATTAACTAAGAACATAACACGAGGAGGTGCTAGTTTCCAACTCGAAGGTACTTCCTCGCATCTGCCTCCCCCCGCCCACAAAAAAAAAAAACAATGTTTTTTTTTTGTTTTTTTTGGGTTTTTTTTAGGGGTGTGTGGGGGTTAGTATGAGAACTTTTTAGTACCTCTCATAACTGAATCTTCCATCTTCCCACACAGGATAATTTAATGGAGGGGGATATTAAAATGAAAAAAAAAAAAGATAACAATAAAAAAAAAGCAACAAAACGAACGAACGAACGAGCAACAAAACGAACGAACGAACAAGCAACAAAACGAACGAAAGAAAAACAGAAGGGATTCTGGGAGGTTTTATGCTACAACAAAGCCACAAAAAAAAAAAAAAAAACTTAAACGTGGAATGGAGACAGTTTTATTTATTCTATCTCACTAACATTTCAGTAAAGATGGGGAGGCCAAATGAATTTATGACCCAAACACATTCTTTAATTCGGCAAGCACCCATGTACTCTTTCTTCAAGCAAAGCTAAATGATCAAAGATTGAAGAATTAATTAAAAAATTCAGTCGTAAGTTGTGAAAAACATTTGAAATATTTCCATTTTCACTTTCAGTATTTTGTTCATCTTTACGCAGATTTTATCTACAGACTTTAAAAATATCGGTCCTATGACAGAGTGTGGTTGTAGGGTCGCTGCGCAGCTGAGCTCCTGAACACTTCCCTCCACTTATCTAAGTTGAAAGCCGGAGAGGTATTCATTCATGCGTAGCGTGTTTTGGGCAAGTGGATCTGGCGGAGCCCATCCCTCTCCAGGTCAAACCACAACTGATATCCCCCAACTTGAAGGTTCGCCTTTGTTACGACCAATTCATATTGATTCTATCGGGGGAATTCTCCACTCGGGCTGGTGACTTCATTCTAGGAAGGAACCCCTACGCCCAATGATGTCGTGTCATCACCGAACGGGCTGCATACATAGTTATGGAATCCACTCTACCCCCTCTACCCCCATTGTGCGAGATGACCGTTGAATCCTACAACAAAGTCACACCCATGCTTTGACAGGGTCTTGCTTTTAACTTCTGCTAGCTACTGTCCTCACTAGAAAATCCAGTTTTAGTCGCTGATGATCCGATCACGTGGTAAGTAGTTCTGGGTTACTGTATCGTTGCAGCTCAGAGTAGACATCAGGTTCCATCCAGTCATACACTTGTGGCTTAAAAATAACAATTCGGCCAGATCTTTACCCACGAATTAAAACCATGAGAATTAGTATCGCTAAGCATATTTTCTTCTCGGGTTGTAATTTACTGCTATAGACAAACGAAGCCGAGATGAAGCGGAGGCGTGGTGGGAGTGAACAGTATAACAGACGTCTTCCCTTTCCCGCCGATGCGAGATGATCACACTGTATTTTTCGCGGATAGTGATCACTGTCTTATAGTGATCATTGTTCTTTTTCTTGTCATTTTTGTCTAAAAAAGTAATTTATCTTCATTCAGTCAGTCACTTTGTCCAAGTCGCTTGTCATGAAACTTGTGAAGTCCACTTCATCTAGCTGATTATCAAAATAAATCAGCAAAATAAATCTCTGAAACCATTTTTGTGACAGGTCAGCTGTTTTCCATTTAACAACATATCAGCTGACACCGACATCGCTACAATAGCATTCCCTTGAAATGTGATGCTTACTTTAATGTTCACGATCACGAATCCCGTAATGGAACCACATCTGTCATAGCAACATTGGTGTGTCATGGCAAGATAGCTTAACGGATTCCAACCCACTCCAGGCTTAATTTAAAGTTTCCCTTCTCTTAGACTAGTTACCAACCAAGATTATAGAGCCCAATCTTACCTGCTATTTACCCATAGCTGTTGTGGAAGAGATGGATTCATAGCTTTTCGAAGGGTATTAAGCACGTAAGGGAACGTAATGAACTCGGCTGTATTCCTCAATCCATTACTCCGTGTCTTTAATGTTCAAATTTCAAAAAAACTTTTTTCCAATTTTGTGCACGTACGGTTTGTTTTGAATGAAATCGCCAATTTTACTGATTGTTTTGGAAACGTTAAAACGTCATTTCTCTCAGTTCATATACATGACAAAACGCTTGAACGCTAGAGAACGAACATTAGCGCACAAAATAATGTTGCGAAGCCACAAACAGGGCCAAAGAATCTGGATATCAAAAAAGTCCACTTTTTTTTATATAACTATTTTCATAGCCCGTTCTGTAATCATACTTATTATAAAACCCAGGTTGTGTGTGTGTGTCTGTTCGTTTATATATTGGATCGGATTTCCTACACTTTTCAACCGATTTCAACAAAACTTCACAGGACTACGTAAAATTACCTTGCGGTGGTTCTGACAGCGCCAACAATTGGAAAAACAATTGTTTTTGCACGAAATCAATTTGAAAACACGATTAAGAGGCATCGCTATTGCGAGAATGAAAGGGGGACAAGTTCTATCGAGTTATACTTATTATAAAACCCAGGTTGTTTTTGTGTGTGTGTGTTCGTTTATATATGGGATCGGATTTCCTACATTTTTCAACAGATTTCAACAAAACTTCACTTTTTTTTGGCAGGTAGTGTTTCTTATTGTCTTGCACACTTTTTTCTTTATTTTTACATTCAGAATGCTTTAAAAATTCCATTTACAAGACAATTGTTTATAACAGAATACTATTCAATCGGTAGACTCATAACGATTGAAAACAATGTTTTTGTTTGAGTTTGGGTTTGACCAATTCGGAAAAAAAAATTAAGACATGCGTGTCCGTCAACCTTAAAACGATAACCTTTGTCAATTTTATTTTTCAGTCTTTATAATGGTCGATACTTGATCTATCTCTTACTGTTACATCCCCGGGCAACGCCGGGCTCTACTGCTAGTTAATGTTAAATCACTGTCAACTATTTGCGCAATTAGAAATTCTCGATATAAAAAGCAAGAAGACTCACTATTCGCTATATACGCGCCTACTGTGAAATTGTAACAGAGTAGATGACAGATGGGTAAAAAAATGACGCTAAAATTAGCTATTTTAACAATTTCAAAATGAAAAATCATTCCAATCAATTTAGTTTTGAAATATAGAAAACGTATTTTATCTATCGGAAATATTAAATTTAATCTGTTAGCTTGAAATTAAAACTAAAGTAAAAACTTCAAGAAAGATTTTTCATTTTTTTTAAAAAAAATCATTTTATTTAAACCTTAGGTATCACGTTTCTGTGGAGGTACCTACTCCAAAGAAAAGCGATACCAAAGATTTAAAATGAAAAATCTTTCTTGAAGCTTTTCTTTTAGTTTTAATTCCAAGCTAATAGATTAAATTTAATATTTCCATTAAGCAAAATACTTTGGTGTATTTAAACACGGATTTAAATTGACTGGGATGAGTTTTTTAAATCACTAAAAAATCGCTGTTGGCCATATTTACAATTTTCTCTGTACAACATAATTCTCTTATTAAAATAATCTATCAAAAATAAAATATACTTTGCTGAAACTTCGAAGATGATTAACTAATTTAAAATGTAATTTGATTTTAAATGGGTATTACTTAGTTTTTATTTAAGTATTTTTTTTTTTTCAAGGACTCTGGTTGATAGTTTTTTTTTATTCCTTAAGGTTTTGAACAGATCTATTTTTAACAAATTTAACTAATTTTTTTCTACGTATTTACAAAAATCGGCCCATTTATACACAAAAAATTCAAAATTATTTGCTTTTCTGGTGGTTGCTGAACAGTCGTAAGCTTTTCCATTTATGATTAGTAAATATAATTTTTATTTTTTACTTAATAGCAGTATCACCTAACGGGTACAAATTGATACGGAATTTTAAAAGATTAAAAACTTTATAAATTATTCTAATTAAAATGAAAACAACTGTAAAAATTCATTATTCATCGAGAAAGAATGTTTAAGACAATAGTACATAATACATATTCAAAGTAGGAGGTAACAGATGTAAAAAAAAAAAAAAAAATTACCCATATTTTCTTAAAAAAAAGAAAGAAAAAAAAACGTTTCTAAAATAATTTCACTCATTTGTGGATAAGTCCTGAAAATTTATTAAAATCCGACTATTATTTGATTTTTGCAAGAATTTCTAAATCGGTGTTTGCTTTTTTGTTTTTTTTTTCCCACCGCAAATAAAAAAAGCTAAAATTTCCTATAATAATCAATGGTTACACGTTGACACAAGAAAAAAAAATTTAGCGAAAACTCCAAATGTTATAGGTTAAAAAAATATAATTTAATAACCAAAAACCGTTTGGTCTTTCCTCAACAAAGATTTTGACGATAAAACTTTGTTTTATTAACTTTTGGTTATTTTTTCATCACCATAAATGCTGATTTTTTAGCGAATCTTTGGAGATAGCTATATGATAAAAAAAATATAGTTTTATGTTACATTTATGTCTAAAACTGTTTACAACGTTGGCGCAACTACACATGCGCACGAATGAGAGAGGACGCTGAGAATTTTCAATTTAATTTATTTTTTTATCCAGATTCTATTTCAGAATTTGTAGCCCTCAATATTTACATGAAAGGGAGAAATACATTAAAAAATACTTTTAAGTTCATCTAATACCCTAATTATTTCATATTCGACGCGAGCAAAAGGCTCGTAAATATTTCAAAATAGAAATGCGGACCTTCCTGACAAACCCAAGGAATCAATATATACAAGGGTGGACTGAAATATATATATATATATATATATATATATATATATATATATATATATATATATATATATATATGATCGAAATAAAAGTATAAAATTTAATATTACAAAACATATTAAAACAATATTAAATAATAAAAAAAAAAACAAAAAACTCAACAACAAGGGGGGGAAGCAACCGGTTTCGCTCCCGCTCGTCAGGCTTCCACGGGAGATTGAAAATTAAAACAGAGAAATGTACAATAAGAATAGGTGGGAAAAAAAATAGTTCCTTCTTGCATATATACAAGCATATATATGTGTGTAATTTTTTTTTTTTTTATTTAATATTGTTTTAATATTATTTAATATTGTTTTAATATGTCTGGTAATATTAAATTTTATACTTTTATTTCTATCATTAAATTTTGTACCTACAAAAATATCTTGATATATATATATATATATATATATATATATATATATATATATATATATATATATGTGTGTGTGTGTGTGTGTGTACTGGGTGTAACAGCAAAATTGCCCAAATTGTGTAACATAACAGCATGGGATAATTGTCCATCCCACAAAGGGTACCCTGACGATCCGCGTAGGTGAAACCTAGGTAGGTTTGCCTGGCTCTTTAGGTTCGTACTTAGATTTGCTCTACTTAGTGTATTGAGTACTTTGCTTAGTTATTTTTACTTTACACGTGTCAGGTTTTTTTTTTTTTTTCTTTGGACTCTGGTTGATAGTTTTCTTTTTTTATTCCTTATTTTTCCTTGGGTATTGGTTTGTTCATTTACAAGCCAAAACACCTAAGGTTTTTCCGGACGAGTATACTTACTTATATGTATATGATTATTATTTTATAATATATATATATATATATATATATTATATATAGAGAGAGATAATTAATACAAATATAAATTTGTCACTTAGCTGATTAACCACCTTCAGCATTTCGACTGGAGTTTCGTAGACGGACCCTCCAGAAATCACTCCATCCACTCCCCAGTGGGTACTATATGCCGATATCACAGAGTTTCCTTTCTCATAAATACTATTGAAAAGGTACGAATCTATCTCGTCTCTCATTAGGGTGGAATAGCAAAACCAAGTGGGATCTCTCGCTTTGTTAACTAGTCTAGAAGAAGGACAATGCTGAATTCGAAACCGGTTTGACGTGGGAATAACAACTCCAACCTGTAAAGTCCTACTTACTACAAAAACCACAGCAGCAGCGACTAGCATGGAGGAAGCTGTGAGTCTATAATCCACAACAGAGTTTACAGGGTTATACACAGACACACACAAACACTAATATATATATATATATATATATATATATATATATATGCGCGCAAGTTTCAAATCAAGTGGCATTTAAGCTAGCTCCTGTGGAGGGCTCTTCATCACAATAGCACAATAGGTAGGGAGGAGTAGCACAATAGGAGCGAGAGGATACAATAAACTACAGAAGAACTCAAAACTGATCGCTGCATTTAAGTATTGCATTAATATTTAAGCTTTTAAGGGTTCAACGATAATTTTTCTGCCACCACTTAATTTAAAGACAATTTGATGTACGTAGGTCCTTACTTTCCATACAAACAATTATTTTTATTTCATTGGTGGCTTTCGATGGATTTCGCAAGTAATTTTGATTATTCTCACATACATAAACCAGTCATGTAAAAGATACTACAGAAGGAATAGTATAATCATCATAATTCTACTGCCACCACACCAATCTTCGGAATTGAACATTGGTAGTCCAGAAAAAAAAATGCTGAATCATTTCTAAGGCATCATGGGAGACATTGCGAGTTCTTTTCTTTTTTTCTTTCTCTCTCTCAAGATGGATGATAATAATATTGATTGGAAGCTGTCTGGACCAAAATGCAATAAGACAAATAAATGCAAAACAAGCCAATGAATTCTGTCTGAAAATACGTGCAGGTACAGAATTGTAATTTAAGGATTTATTCAGAGAAACACTGTAGTGTTTATGGCTAGGATGAAAAAAAAGGCAGCAATATTCGACCAAACTGCAGCTTCTAGTTATATATTTCAGTCAAAAATATGCAATATGACTATGTTGGTCGTTTCATTTTCTACATCTGTTAAGACCTCAGTCTGAAGCATTATTATTTCTATATAGCTCTACTCGTGATATCACAGGTAGAATTTATTAAACAGATACATAAAAATATTCATTTACATTAATGATTAGTAACACAGCAAATGTAACAATCATTTACTACAAGAATGCATTGTAGATGATTTTTACTATAGGAATGTATTGCAAGTGATTTTACTGTAACAAAAGCATTGCAAGTGATTTAAATATAGGAATAAATTGGAAATGATTTTACTATAAAGAAAAGCTTTGGAAGTGATTTTACTGTGCAAATGATTTTATTATAAAAATGCGTTGTAAACGATGTTAGTATAAGAATTGGTTGTAAACGATTTTATCTTTTATTTTATCTTTTTTATTCTTATAGAATGCATTGTAAATGATTTTACTACAGTAACGAAATGCAGAGGGTTAATATTAGATAATGGCATGAACAGATGTCTTCTGGGATGCTGCCAAATCTCATACAGAATCCCTTTATCATAGTAATTATCATTGTATATGCACCGACAGCGCAGAGCTGTAAAATGAAACCGCTCATTGTAAAGAATCCTTTTTGACTGCCGTCAGTATGGCTGGTGCTAACCTCCAGGAGAGAAATTCACTGTGCCTTCTTGGTCTCAATGTTTTCCACTGATATGAAGAAGAATGATTATATTGAATCAGTTGCTAAGTCTGCTTTGTTATGCTTGAAAACTTTTCTTGCACTTTTAGAAGTTTACCATTCATTCGGGCATCGAATATTGTCGCTACATCTGGTCTGGTGTTTCTTTTTATATCTAGAAATTCTTGACAAAATCCAAATAAGAATGGGCAATGTTATCGGTTCAAACCTGGCATCTCAGCTTCAGTCACTTTCCCAACTCCATAACGTAGACTCGCTTTGCCTCTTTTAATTCACAAATTTAAAAGCATTATTAGATGTAACCGTAAGTTCTTTGCTGACAGTTTTTTTTTCTTACACATCTCACTTCAATATAAACTATTAAATTATAATTTTAAAAAATATGTAACATTTGTTCTCATTTTAACAATCTATTTCAGCGTTTCTTAATCCTTTTCAATAATGACCCAAAATCTTATCTAAAAATCCACCATGGAATCCCATGTCCTCATAATTTTCAAATATTTGCTATTATAAAAGAAAGATGAATAGTAATTTACTTTTTTTTTTTTTTAAATTCAGCTTGGTCTAACCCTAAAGTCATCTCCTTGATAAAGGCCATTAAATCCCAGAGCCATTATGCTTTAGAATTCATTAAGAGCAGAGTTTACTGTGTGTATGCGTAAAGAACAATCCTGGATTTGGGAGTGAAAATAAATTGTACAGAAATATATACACGGCCATATGGGGGAGGGGAGGATAAAAATTGAACTTCATTAGTCATTTGAGAGTTTTTCACAGTTTAAAATTTTGTGATGACATACAAGCCGACATCTGTGCAAATTTATCTAATCTCTTAATGGAGGAAGTCACTTATTGAGATTACTATTTGGCACAAGGCCTTTTAGATAACACTAACCAGTGGATAACATTAAACAAACTATGTGTAAAAATAGGAACAATTTAGGGTTTAAAAAAAGGCTTTTGTTATAAACAAATTTACATAAAAAAAAAAAAAAAAAAAAAAAAAAGTTAGAGCAAAATTTATTGAAATTATTTAAAAAATATTCCGGTAACCTTTGCTGATGGTAAGATCATTAAATTTCAAATTTCAAGTGTTTATCCATTTAAGATACTGCATTTATTATTCTGTTTTTGAATACAGGAGTTGGGCTTACATTTTTTTAGTTCCCCAGTAGCTGTTGGCATACATAAAGGGAAACTGGACCGCACGACAAATGATCATTTCAATTCCATTCAAATTGTGTGTGTATGTACGTTAGTTTCTGCACATGTATATAATAATTCAATGACAGTCCGAAAAAATATTTATAATTAAAAAACAAAATAGAATAAGTTTTAAAGATAATTCGATATATATATATATATATATATATATAAACATTTTTTTTCACCATCTTTATAATTTCATTGCTCAGCCCAGATTAGGAGTTGTCCAGACCGAGTTGGAGAAGGAATGTATTATTCCAATGTCTTTTTGGAAAACTTAGTGTGTAAACATTAAATGGCACAAGCAGATACATAGGCATATAGGTACATGTAGTCACAAGGAGGCTGTACGTAATGCAGAATTAACCAGTTCTTTTTAAATATAGGTTCATTTTAAATAAACTTAAATAAATTGGTACCGGTTGATTAACCGTTTAACAACATCAGCTGTGATTATATTTTCTATAATAAACGCCTTTCTCTGTATATTTCTTTTTTTAAAACCCAGTTTTACTAATTTGATATACACACTAATCTGAAACAGAGTATATCGAAATATATTAATGAAATTAAAATAAAAGACTGATAGAATAAAAAATAAAACATACAAAAAACTCACCTTATGAAGGAAAAACAAATTCTTGACTGATGTTTGATTTATGAATGTCGGAATAAGCAAATCGTAACAGTTCTCCAAAGTGGCGATAGAAAAGTCAAGTTACAATATTGCGGAATATTGAAAAAAGGAAAGAAAATAAAAGTGGAGGAGGAGGAGGAAAAAAAAAAAAAAAAAAAGACAAGACAACGAATTGTTTACTTAAAAAAAAAAAAAAGAAAGTTCAATTGCGCCGTCAAAAAAAGAAAACGCATAACAAAAGACAAAGACAACTTATGACAAGAAGCCAAAAAAGACGAGCTTGCTTGATTGTCGATTATTAATTTCCTTTTTCTTCCGTTCTTTCTTGAAACTAATTAACCGCTTTTTTTTTCTTCTGGCTCTGTAATTGTCTCTTCTTTTTCTCTCCCCTTTCAGCCATCTCTCTCCCTCCCACACAATCTTTTTACTATATCTTCTTTGCAATCTTTTTTGTTCCTCATCCTTCGAGAAGAATTAAATATACTGTTTCTACATTGCATTCAATTTATTTGATTTATTTTTTCACTGTTCATGTTTTTCTGACTCTTCTCAACATCATATACATTCACGCCCCGACCTCAAATAATTTTCTGCTTTTATCAACCTTTTTTTTTCTAGCCATTCCTTATCTTTTCTATTTCTTTTTTATCTAGCTTTCCATTTTTTTGCTGTTTTTACGCATTTTTCTAGGTTAATTTGCAGATAATATCCCAGTGACCAATTTAAAAAAATGCAAAACATTATTCCTGGTATAAAAAAAAACAAAAAAGAAACAACTGAATATTCCAAAAATAGAATTCAAAATTGAGGAAACTCTGTCGTTTAAAAAATATTGATAATACAGCCTGGCTTCCAATATTGCGTTCCAGTAAATGAGTAAAATTTCGCGCAGTAATCGAGGGTAAACTTTCGGGCAAGTAATGGCGGCCAGGCTGTAACCTGGTTATTTTAGTGATAATATACACGAAAAAGACGAAACTACAATATGTGCTGTGCTTACAGATCGCGTTAAAATACAATTAATGATTGTCTGGTATCTAAAGTCTTCGGTTCCACTAGTGGATCAATGGGACTGAAAGGTGAACAATTCACTCATATACACATTTTTTTCTCTTATTATTTTAGACAAAGCCGGTGCGTACTATCACCAAACCCTACGAGAGAGGGGCAAGCCTGAGTGGGGGCCCCAGTTAGTACTTTGCTATCTTATCAACATTTGCTTTTTACTTACCTATATTTATAGACGTTACAGATTAAGGCTAAGAAGCACAACTAAGACGAAATGATGAAAGATTTTTGTGGATTTTGACGTCATTTTGGGGGGGCATTTTTGTCCAAAGCAGACATGCATGAAAAAAAAAAAAAAAAAAAAAAAAAGAAAAAAAAAGGGAACTAACGTACACAAAAAGACATGCTCATCAACAGGATTCATGAAGTCCAAGGACGAAACACTGATATTAAAGAAAACATACTCCAGAGATGGAACGAATAAATCAAAGAACTCTTCAACGATAAAACAGAACAACCGGCAATACACAGAAATATCGATGGACCGGAAATACTAAAATCTGGAGTGGAATCCGCGCTAGCCAAACTGAGCAGAAATTTGGTGGTAAGGCCAGACGGAATTGTAACAAGAGATGCTGGCAGCCTTAGATGATTTCACCATAGACAAGATCACAGAAATAATAAATGAAATCTACATCAGTGGTGATATACGGTAAGACCTAAGGAGATTGATTTTCATAGCACTAAGAAGGCAGGTACAAATGAATGCAAACTCCATCGCGCAATAAGCTTAATGAGCCATATAACGAAACTTATCCGAATTCTGATGAATATGTAACGAGCATGCGCGGAAGCGTCCTCGAACTGCGTGTGTGTGTGTGTTGTCGCCGGGCACACCTTATTGAAGGCTGTGTTTTTTATGAGAAATAATAGAAAGGGGTGTAAGACAAGAATGTGTCTTCTCACCGGAATTATTCAACCTATACAGGGAAGCAATTCTGGGATAACTAGAAGTTCTATCAGAATTCATTACTAGCGGCCACAATCTTAACATATGGAATGCAGATGACACAGTGTTGATGGCAGACACAGAAAGAAAGCTATAAACACTCCTACAGAATGTAGTGAAGGAAAGAGAGAAGAAAGGATTAAACATCATCTGCATAAAGAGAGGATTCATGGTTGTTATCAAAAGGATAATCCCAAAGTGCGAACTGAAAATCGGAGATACCAAAATCAAACAAATTCGGAAATTTAAATATCTACGAAGTGTTTTAACAGAGGACGGAAAGTGCGATACTGAAATCCGAAGGCATATTGGGATATCCAAGGGAGTAGTACGAAATAAGAAAAACTTCGTTAGAAACAAGGAAAAAAGTACTAAACTGCTATGCGATTTCTGTCCTCTTTTACGTCAGTGAGTGCTGGATGATCTCCTCAAAAATAAAGTCAAGATTTAAAGCCACAAAAATGTGGTTCTACTGAAGGATGCTGAGGATATCATGGACCGAACATGTGAGCAATGACAAAAATTTAGAGAAAATGTAAACAAAAAGGAAACTAATACTTAGCATCAGGAAGAAACAGTTGAGGATTCTGGGGGCACAAAATGAGGAAGGAGTGCTTGGAAAATCTGATACTCACGGGACAGATAGAGAACAAGAGGAATAGAGGAAAGCAACGCATAACATACTTAGTGAGCTTGACTAAATGGATAGTGGAACAGGGCTTAGGAAAAATAAAAAAAAGTTTAAGAGCTACAAGGGTCAGGAAGACGTAGAGCCATGATCGCCTACGTCCTAAGGAGACACGGCACATAAAGATCATAGATGTGGTTGCATGAGGCTGTTGCACTGGCCCTGAATATGTATGTGTGTGTGTGTGTGTGTGTGTGTGTATGTAATGTCTATATTGTACTGCCTTAAATTTCTGATTTTTTTTTTTTTACTTAGAAACATTTTTTAAAAAAAAATTGTTTATTCTATTTTTCACATCGTTTAACTTAATCTTTTTATTTATTTTTTTTTTCTGTGATAAAAATATGGACAGTAGTTTGCTTCTTTTCTTTTGTAATAAAACAAAACGAAAGTTCAAGTAAAAAAGAAAAAAAGTGCGTGCGTGACAACATCACCTAAATTTGTGGTGTCATCGACATTCCGGAAGTGACCTTCACTATAACCTTATAACGAAAAATCGATGTAAAAGATTGGAAAACCGACAAAGATAGAATGAAAAGGAAAAAAAACAAACAAAATGACGAACTTTAAAACATTAGTTAGCTTGTTTGTGTCATACGTGATTGTTTTAGTGGATACCTTTTAAAATGCCAGAAGAAAGAGGAAAACAATGTACTTTAGTGTCAACTTCATTTGATAAACAACGTTTTTGTTTGTGTATTTATAAGTGTAAGCAAATATATCGTAGCGACATTGCTACGCTGTTATTTTTGTTTAAAAAATGGACTCTTTCAATTTAACCTTGAACAGTTTGTTCTCTTTAACCTGTGTCACTTCTTCAATTTTAATGTTTGCGGGGTTCGTCTAACATCGACACTCGGACCTCACTACAAGTGGTGACCACAACGCGATCTGACACGAACAGGCAGGATGGCAACTGATGAAGCGAACGAGGCAGAAATCAATATGGTTACTCCAATGACTCATCTACCGCCATTCAATGAAAACAACATTAAGAATTGGTTACTGCGAGTTGAGGGGATCTTCTTTGTTCGAAGAATTACTTCGCAAAAGTCCAAATTTGCCCATTTAATATCGGCATTACCTCCTTCCATCGTTAACGAAGTAGCGGGCATTTTGGAGGCTGTCCTAGATAACGAACCTTACTTTAGCCTTAAAGAGCCAATTCTTAAATGCACTGGCCACTCCGATGAAGACCTGAAACAACTGCGCCAACTGAGAAACGGACCAGTTCTGGGCGAAGAGTCACGTTTCCTAAAAACATATATATAATTAATTGATACGATCAGTTATCTTGGAGGAGGGCCTTATCGTAGTGACATGCTACTGTTATTTTTGATTCAGCAAACGGACTCTTTCAATTTAAACATGAACAGTTTGTTCTCGTTATCCTTACCTTGGCCTGTGTCACTTCATCAATTTTAATGTTTGCGGGGTTCGTCTATCATCGACAACCTTGTAGCTTACAACAAATATGAAACATGCAAGCATGGATTAAGGGTCCTCTAAAGCCCACCTTTGCTTTCTCAAAACCCTTTTACTCTTTCTTATCTCGACAAAGCAATTTTATAAAAAGAATAAAAATAAACATCTGCTTGTAATCATAAAATAATCATTTTAAAATAATTTCATCCCAAGCAAGGCAATAAAGCTACTACGACGCAAGAAGTTACAGAGTATGAAAGAATATGAGAAAAAAAAAAACATTAAAAGGGAAAGAACAATAAAAGAACGGAAATTAAAAAAAAAAAAAACAGATGACGATTGACATTGCATTTATATTCTTGAAGATCAAAGTTGACCTGGAAGCAAGAAGCTGGAGGAGAGTTCCACAAGCAAGAAGTGCTAGAGAAGAAACTGTTAGCATAGAACTTAGTTATATTTTGCCATTTTAATTGGAAAATTGAAAATTTTAGCTGCCAATCTAGTACAGCGCTTAAATTCGTAAATTCGAGGTAGAAAGAGCAACGTTCATCAGAACAATTACCATAATTTATTTTATTTTATTTCTTTAATCTAAATAAGATGTTAGTTGACCCTATAAATATTTTATTCTGTGCTAAATTACTTGGTCCACCACATTGCTAAAAAATCCTCGATCTGTCGAGGTCATGTATCTGTATTTATTTAAGTACATGTTTTTTAAGGATTTAACTTTCACGCAAAATATAACGAAAGTTTTAAAACAATGTGCTGCTCAAAATACATGCAATTTTCTTCTCTCCTTACTTTTTCACACCCCTGTAGATGACACATGTAAATCGAAACCTTGGACAAAACATTCGGATATTTAAAAAAACAAAACAAAAAGCATTTGCAACATCCACATTCGCGAAAAGTGATTTGCATTTTACGAAAAACACGATTAATAGATATAAAATGTCTATTCTTTTTAACCCTGCGTTAGTCACCTCGGATATCCGAAAAAAATGGAAAGTCCCCATGCATTTGCCTTCTACAACAACTGAGCTACAACTGTGCCACACTTCGTGCTGCACACCCTCACTGAGTTAGGAGAGTTGTGGGAAGGAGAAAAAGAAACAGGCTGCCAACTAGGAATTACGAATACTTTAACCTTTTTAGGGTAACAAAACACTCCATGTGGCTAACATCGTGTGAATAAAACTTGTTTGGAAGAACAAATGCTGTAACCCCCCCAAAAAAAAAAAAAACAAAAAAACTCTCAAATTCCGGACGAGTGAACAGAATGATTACAAAAAGGTTCGTCTACGAAACCCCAGAGTCGAGGTGTTGAATATAACATCAGTCAGCTCAGTGACAAATTTTATTTGTATTAATCCTATTTGTGAATGCAAAATTAAAAAGCTTATAAACAATACGTTTCACCGACGTATGTTGGTTTCGGCTTCTTCAGGTTGGAATTTAAGACAAAGATGTTTGTAAAAAAATTGCGTTGGGATTTTTGAAGAAAAGGTGGAGGGCGGCAGTAGATTAAATTACCTTATCAGA
The DNA here is from genome assembly GCA_903632075.3 of Acanthosepion pharaonis. Taxonomy (NCBI): domain Eukaryota; kingdom Metazoa; phylum Mollusca; class Cephalopoda; order Sepiida; family Sepiidae; genus Acanthosepion; species Acanthosepion pharaonis. The sequence goes on along the minus strand of CAHIKZ030000522.1, from coordinate 359,161 downwards.
TCTGACGACCAGAAAGTGTTTGTTTTGTTTGTCTAACGGTCGCGAGGCCGTGAAACTCACATCAATGCAACTAATATAAGTTAGGTAATGAAGGGTTTGTTAACCCATGTGGATAATTCCAAAGAGAGCTCAATGTCACAACAGAGCACATTTTCCCCAGAAAAATATATTTTTCCTGGTTCATCAGGTCACATCTCTCTCTCTCTCTCTATATATATATATATATATTAGTGCCGCATTTTCCTTACACAGTTTTGCCTTTCATTTCGTCCTAAAGAAACAGAATTCAAAAGACACACTGGCGAAATCCTTCGTTTATAAGCTTTTTCATTTGTTTCGGATATTATTATACATCTTAAAAACACAAGTACAGTTGTGTTTTGCAGCAGAAATCTCTCTTTAATACATGTTTCTTTAACTAAAATTCCAAAGATACTTTTGTTTCGTTTTTCTTCTCTACGTAAACATGTCTCCTTTTCTGGATTAATGACTGCCAAAATTATCCAAATAGTTGTTGGTTCCGAGCGCTTTCGGCGAAACGATTAGCCATCTTCAACGATTAACCTATAATACTGCATAGCTCATGAGTAAATTGAAACACATACATGTGTTGCAATTTTAATCATTTCACCCCAAGCAAGGTAGGAATGCTACTAGTACGCAGGGTGGTTACAGAAAACTGTAGATAGGGATTGACGTTTAAATTATTGAAGATTGTAGTTATCAGGAAAGTAAGTAAACAGAAGGAAGTTCCACGGGTGGGAAGTGCGAGAAAAGAAACTTTTCCGTGGATTAAGGACTGTTGTTTTAATATGCTGAAAAGTTATCCACTATCTAGGTTTTATTTATTTTTATGTTATTATTGTTTGGAACTAAGACGTTCAGAATTTTAATAATAAAAAAAAGAGCCCTGGAGGACTGAATTTCTTAAAGATATGCAGTGTATTTATATGGGGTCTGGATACTATTGATACACTCCTTATTTTAGAACCTGTGCTATATTGATCTGGATATGTGATCATTTACTGTAATCTAGCTATATCACTTGGATGTTTAATCCAAAACAAATTCAGGGTGTTTTTTTTTAATCATTTCACCCCAAGCAAGGCAATAAAGCCACTAGGACGCAAGAAGTTACCGAGTGTTAGAGAATATAAGAAATACTATTAAGGAGAGAGGACAATAAAACAAGAATTAAGAAGATAGAAGAAAATGATTGACATCGCATTTAAATTTTTGAAGATCAAAGTTGACTGGGATGCAAGAAGCCGGTTCCACAAGCGAGAAGTGCGATAGACGTAACTGTTAGCATATAACTTACATCTAGCCATTTCAACTGTAAAATGATGAGACCTGACCGCCAATCTAGTACTGCGCTTAAATTCATAAAGTCTGGGCAGCATAGCAGAAAGTTCATCAGAACAATTACAAGTGAAAGTATTTATAGAAAAGGCAAAGGGAAGCTACGTTACGGCGGTGGGGAAGGGGCTGAAGTAAAGATGCCAGGTCAGATGTGGCAGCAATATTCAAAGCAAGGACGAATTTTTTGCAGGAAGCGCTGCAATTTTATTTTCTCTCAGTGCATATATACGATAATTCGGCATGCGGAGTTCGAATTCCAGTCAAGCTAGTTACATTCATTTTCATGCAAATATTCTTGAGAAAGGTATGAATCAAATTCAGATTTGTGTGACACTAACTCGGACTTGCGATGTTTCATCTGAGTTTTGCGACTTCTTCGGGCCTTGTCTAAATACGGCATGGGTGTAGGATTTTTCTGTCCAGTATGCGGAATAAGTGACCGTTCCTTATGACCGTAGTAGTACATCTAGTTCCGTGATCAAGGAGTTTTGATCCCGAATTTACCAGAGAAATAAATGCTTCCTGTAATACTAGGTTGAGCGATCGGAATATTGGGCCAATCTCCAGCTATAGGGTTACATTGTAGGTTGTTTTTTTTTCTTTTTATATAGAGAACAGAGATTTCAGTGAAATATACATCTTTTGCAATAAATAAAAACCTTCCCCTGTATACATTGCCATGTGTAATGATTAATTTGACGAGGGAATATTTTCTTGTCTAGACTTCATTATTGTTCCATTGTGGAATCCATCTACTCCATAAAAGAACTTTTCGTTTTCTTCATTAGCAAATTGTTTTTATTTTTTTCCTTTTCTTAATTATATCTTTGTGCTTTAGGCTCGCAGATGATGCGTCTTGTCTGTCTTGATTCTATTCTTTTGCGAAGACTTGACTATTCAAAATGAACAGTAATCACCTTAGAACGGCTCACAGCACACAATGGCGAAAGATTGCCTTTCAAAAACAGAAACGCTTTTCCCGTTCCTTGCTTTGGCCATTCTATTTATTACACGTAATTCAGTAGACTCCGCAAATCTACTATCCAAAACAATTCTGGTTCCAAATATATTGATGGCCAGTGCTTGGTAGCTGATCTCTCTGGCCTAACTGTCGCAGCTCAATGGAGAAAAGACTGGCTGATATTCAATACATCTAAAACTAAACTCGTAACATTTCATCGCCAACGAGCAGACCTGCATCAATCCTGACAAGTGGTCATATCCTTAAAAAGATTCCATGCCTCAAACGGATCAAAATCTCACTCCCGATCTCAAAGAGAATGCGTCTATTCGTGCCATCGCAAAAGATGTTGGAAAAATGCTCGGGTGATTGTATAGCTCCAGAAACTATTTAATTCCCGTTGACATGCTCTATCTTTATAAGTATCAGACTAGACCAAGAATGGTGTATTGCTGCCCAAGCCTTACGCCGCCTTATGGGTGATGAATTATTCTCCAACTCTTATCTCAGACGAAATGCCACCAACCTTTCACTACTGTATCGCTATTTTTATGACAGATGTTTGGACGAGTTACGTTCCTTAGTGTCAAAGTGTCGATATGTCGTTTTTGAGTTGCAGTATAGAAGTTTATTTTTGGGGACGTCATCTTGCATCTGGGTAACTCAAGGACACAATCTTTTATAGCTGTTTTCGGTTTCTCAAACACTGAGGTGAAGTTGTGATACTTTGTTTTTACCAGCCTCTTCCCCCACCACGTGTCACAAGTTAGATTTTGACCTCGAAGGGGCGCTAAACAGTTCTTGGGATGACCCAGAAGAAATGACAAAATCAGCTGTTCGCTCACTTGGTCAGATTTTATTACATGTTCAGAGAGTTTATCTTTCAATGATTAAATGTACTATGAGGGTTGAGTTTTTCAGCACCATATCATAATTAGCCCATGTCCGACCCAGTGTTTACAATATCTGTTTCTTAACTTTGTGGGGGGAGAGGAGCAAATATAGCTACTCTTTTTTATTATTATTATTATTATTGTGTTTGTCTCTCCTTTCGTTAGTTCGCACGACCTTTTCGTCCTGCCAATACCTCAAAGAATAGTTTCGTTTTGTGCACGTGGAAAGACACTACTTGGTTTCAGTGAAAATATGAAAGAAAGAAGGGAAGATAGAAGTGGAGAGAGAGAGAGAGAGAGAGAGAGAGAGAGAGAGAGAGAGAGAGAGAATCAGAATAAGCGGATAAGAACAGATACTACATTTTGATCTTACCCAAAATGTCCGAGAAGCATTGAAGACCGCGATAACAGCAGCATTTTTCAGACGCACAGTATCGAACGATAGAAACCGAGTAAGTCAATCGCTAAAAATTTCAATTACCATAAATTAAATAAAATAACAGTCTACTGAATTATTTTTTAAGTTATTATTAAGGGAAATGTTCGTAAGATAGGGATATGGCTAGAAAGAAATAAGGGAAGATAAAAGTGTTTAACGTCTCCTGCCAATACCTCATAAATAATGCACTATTCCATTTTGATTGCGCAGAAAAACAAGACATACGCTACTTGGCTTCAGTGAGAGAAAGAAGGGTAGAAGTGTTTAATGGCCGTCTCAGTGAAACGGAAAAAGTTGTCAATTTCAAATCTTTTCATTTGTACCCACTTCTTAAAATAACAACCAGCCTTCATATTTATAACTGTTATTGCAATATTTTCTTAAAGTTGTTAAAGTCAAATATTTAACGATCTAAAAGGGGAATTTTTACGGATAGTTTATTGCTGTATACTCGCCATGAGCTTATCATATCATTAACTTAAGGATTAAAATTTAAAATTCAAATAGGAAACCAATGAAAAAAATTCACGGGCCATTCTAGTTATTATTATTGTTGTTGTTTTTGTTTTTTTCATATCTCTCTGTGTAGTAGTATAGTCGTAGTACAGTTCTCTGTGTCCTTAATAGCATCCGAGTTTTCTAGGTATAGCCACACTATGTTCGCCAGTTGCTATCTATTTATACTTGTCTATCTACTATACTGCCCTGAATCGGAGAGGTCGTATACCCTTGTTTTTTTTTCCTTTACTATTCCTGTTAATTTTCGTATTGTGTTGTTCTTCCTCTTGTCTTTCTTGTTTTCTCTTTAATGGTGATCTCGGTCTCTCTTCATTTTCTTCTTAATACTCGTCTGTCTTTTCATTCTCATTTTCTTCCATTTCCTGCTCTGTTCCACTTTTGTAACATTCTGTTTCTTCTTGATCTTCCATTTCTATGTCATCCAGTTCGTTTCTGCTTCCGAGCTGATCTGCATGTGGCAGTATATGTTGTCCCTTTTTCTCAAGTATAGCCGTGTTGAGTCATTTTGTTTAATTTTGATACGACCAAATGTAGGATATGAATTGGAACTTTTCTTGATTCTATATATTTTGGGTGATAATTTTCTTTTAGTCAAATCCTTGTTTTATAGCCTTTCAATAATCCTATTTCATTTTCTTCTGCTTCCATGGAATTGATTAGTCTCGCTGTATCTACCTTTAATGCGTTAATTCCTAGTAATCCGTGATCTTTGTCACATTCTAAAACTGTAATGGGAATTATTTCAAAACGCTTGTCGGTTTCAAAATTGCCTTGAAATGTACCCATTATTTTTATAGTCGTTCCAACAAATTGCTTTAATTGGATGCTGCTTTTTTAAAATTTAGGCCGTCCTAATTTTATCCAGAAATTTTTTTGCATCAACGTGACTTCACTGTCTGTTTCAACTTGCATGTTAAATAGTTTGTCATCTATCCTTATTTTTTCTCTACTTCTTTTTTTGCGTATTCATTGTAAATATTTTAGTTTCTTTGGAGGGGGGTTGTACAGTTTGTGCTTCTATTTCCTTTTCGTATTTGCATACGTTCTGAAAATGGGTTTTTGTTGCAATTTGAGCATATTTTTCCCAGAGCTGAACATTTGTAATTTTCTCTCTTGTAATTTTTTCCACAATATCTACATTGAATTGTGGATTTGGTCGTGCTCGTCCTGTTCGTCTCGAATTCTTTTGGCTAATTAAATTCCCTAATCAACTCTAACTGTTGTAAAAATTCGACATTAGCTCCCAAAGTTCTGCTACTACTCTGTAGACATTCTAGTATTTTTCGTTTGGGGTTTAGGTCTTGCAAGCCTTCAATTGTTCCGAGAAGGATTAATTCATCTGCTATAATCATTTCCCGTGCTCCCAATTTTTTAAAATTCACGATACTTGGTTCGTTCTTCTAATCTATGTAAGTATTGTATAATGGACTCATAGGGTACTTATCTTGTCTCTAAAAACTTGGTTCTTTCGGCGATGACCAATCTTTTCTTTGGTCTCGTATTCTTTTTTATAATTTTAATAATTTCTTCAAGTGTCATTTCTTCTAATTCGCTCGGGTAACCATTGTCGAAATTTTCTTCAGTTTCGCATCCAGCGGAAACAAGAAATAAATCTGTTATCTCGTTCTCTCTGTAGCTTAAATAAGTCTATTGCTGCAACGTCACTTGTACAAATCACAATATCGCTGGTTCAATTCGCCGTCCTCGCTTTCTTCACACGTCACTACGTATAGCCAACGTTTCTGTCCCCTTTTTCTCTCTGCGTAGTAGTACAAATTTCCGTGTCCTGAATAGCAACCGGGTTTGCTAGGCATAGCCACCTTATGTTCGCCAGTTGTTCTCTATTTATACTTGTCTACCTAATTTGCATACGATACTACAATTATTATTAACAATAATAATAAAGATCTTAAAAGAATACAAGTACTTGTCTCATAGACATGGTTAACAGCCTGATAAAAACATCTCAAAGTAATTTGATAATCTCTCTCAAAAAAAAAAAAAAGCAAAAATAAAAAAAAAACGCAATAAATTATGCAGCCCTTATTTCGATGAACTGCGTTAACGATTACATCACTACTTATGTAAATATAAAAAAAAAATTTCGTTATCTATGTGCCGTGTCCCTTTAGGACGTGGGCTTCCTGGCTCTCTACAACTTCCTTTACCTTGTGGCACTAAGTAGCGCTTATTCACTTGACAAGACTCCCACAACCGTTCTCCTATCCAGTCACACAGCTTGTCAGGTTCGCTATTTCCTTTTCTCTCAATATGTCACGTGAGGATCAAGTTTTCAAAGCCGTTCTTCTTCATTATGTGTCCAAGGAATTTCAGTTGTCTCTTTCTGATTCTGAGTATAAGTGTTTTTTTGTTTTTTTATTATCTTCTTTAAGACTTCCTCGCTCCGTTCATGAAATCCTCAGAATCCTTCTGTAGAACCACATTTGTGTTGCCTCAGTTCTCTTCTTCGTCTGCGAAGGAATTGTCCAGTATTCACTGCTATACGGTAGGACCGATATTACATAACAATCCACTACTCCTTTCTTTGTTTCTAACCATTTGTAATTTCTATATCTAATCACTTCTAGTGTCAACACCCCCTGTCCTGAAGATGAAAATGTGAGACGGTGGGTGGCAGCAGATCCTGTGAGTAAATAAATGGTGAATAGTATTTACTATTAAAAATGCTGAATCTTTTCTTTTAATTCACTTCAAATAATGTAAAGTTACTTATCGCAAATATTAATTCACCCCAAGAGATTGTAAATTTTAAATCAATGTTTGTTTTTAATTAAATTTTTGGCACACTTGGAATTATAAATTTTTAATCGAAATTTGTTTAGCTCACTTCTAACAACTACAACCATCAAAGTGAAAAATTTTGAAAACTCGGAATTATTCATATTTCGTAAGTACGGATGATATTCGAGGTACTTACAAGGAATTAAAAAAATAAATAAAGAAAAAAAATCTGTTTTTGAATTTGTTTATCGGGGTGAGCGCAAATGTTAGACCCCACATTTAGAAATAGCGCACCCGTGTCGCTCACATTTGGGGCGATCGCAAAGGTCAAACCAATCGGATTGTAATGGAAGGGCCTCGCTATGGGAGAATTTGGTGTGATTGTAAATATAAGTTCTTTTTATTTGGGGGGAATTAATTCTAACAGAAAATATTCAAAATATTAAAATGGCAATTGTAAATATTTTCTGTTTCTCTATCACAATCCGAACCACGAACTACTTTTTCGACTCAACAAAATCTTGCAAAACAGACATTTAGAAACTACATGGGTATTTATTTAATGAAGGAGGGTTTCAAAAAGGTCGGAAAATAGGTTAAAAAAAATGAAAGAGAAAGCGAATGTGTTGTAAGAAAAAATTAGATTTTTAAACTTTAAAAATAAAATGAGGTCACCGAGACGATAATAAAGTCCAGTAAAAAAAAAAAAAAAAAAAAACAACAAAAAAAACAACAACAAAAAAAACAACAGCAACAAAAATATAGAAAAGTTAACTTGACATGATTTCATTTTCAATTTCCGACATTATGACATTCCAAAAGGGATCTTCAATATACATCGGTTTTGTTTTTGTTTTTTTGTGTTTTTTTTTCTGACATATTTTTTCCAGGAATCTCAAAACCCAGGGAATCATGCCCCCAGGCAATACCTCTCCTTCAGGAGGGGGCTGAGTTTATTTATATGGCCCAGTGCCGGAGGCGTTCCCAAAAGAGGAAGTGCCGAGGGGGCTTGAGCAATTGTTCCACGGTATTACTATTGTTTTATACCCATTTTTTAAACAAAAAAAACTGATATTGGGTTGCGACGTGGATGCACTGAAAATACACATATTGAATGAAAAAGTGCAGTTTAACGAGATGGTAAATTTCAATTCTATAGAAACAACAATGTTTAAGCTCATAACCACAGACAGATCAATTAATTCGACCATGTTGAAAATAAATTCGGTCCTCATTGGATATCGAACAAAATGACCTTGTGCCATCCTACTCCAAGTTTCTCAAAGTGTTAGACTTTTTTTTTTTTTTTTTTTTTTTACACACAGCTTAATCTGGTCGTTATTTTTTTTTAAATCAGAAAAAAAAGTTTAACTTCAACTTAAAACAATAAACAACATGATTTAAGAAATCAAGTTGAGTAGTTTATGGCTGTCATTTTGACTAGTAGCAAAAGTGCAAGTGATTGATAAGAAGACGTTGCCCTAAATTTTTAGATGATCGATAATGTTACATACTTGTGAACTCTAATTAAAATAAGAAAATTAAATTCTAAGTTCGATCTAGGTTATGGCTGCAGTTAAAAAAAAACAAAACAAACAAACCAGAAAACATGACTTGAATATTTTTTTTTCAATTTTATTGGAACTGGAAAAAAAAACAAAACAGTTTCACTCAGTATTCGGCATTTAAAAACAAACCTAATGAGGGGTTCAATTTACTTGGGTACCTCAATGAAATCGCTACAAAAACAAACAAAAAACAGCATACCGTAATGAAAATATAGTTCCATCGTCAAAATCTTTGTTAAGAGGAAAGATCAAAGTATTTTTTGAATTATTTTTTTTCCTCCTTTTTAGAACATTCAAAATTTTGATTAAAAATCTTGTTTTTCTTGCGTCAGCGGATGTACTTTAAGCGAATTTTAGCGACTTTTTTGCGGTGACAGACACATTGATTTGGAAATTCTTGCAAAAATCAAATAATTGTCGGATTTTAATGAAATTTTCAGGACTTATTCAGAAATGAATGATGAAATGATTTTACAATTTGTTTTCATTAGAAAGTCTTGGTAAAAATATTTTACGTATTTGCGTAAGGGAATATGAATTTATACTATAGCAGAGCATACAGACTCCCTCGCCCTCTTAAAATCGAAAAAAATATAAAAAATAAACCAATTCTGTGATTTAGAGTGCTTTCCTTTTGAAAAAAAAAAAAAAAAACTTATACGAGGTGCGTTTCTGTAGGAACCCCACCAAATATTTCATAAACTGGTTTTATTTTTATTTATTATCTTCATTGATCAGGGATTATAATAAATACCGGACTGTTTCTGAATTTTTGTTGATTAGTTCCAATGATTTTACAATTTACAATACATGAACAATTACCCCACACCGCGACACCCCTCCGAATTGTTAACTTAAACAACAACACTTCCCCCAAAACTTTTATGTGCAAAGCTGGAGTGGCGGGACACAGCAGCGATTTTAAAGCGGGGGAAACCTCACAAGGGAATAATAGAATTTGGGTGTCTCATCACTGTGTAAATCAGTGGTTCTCAACCGGGGTCTACATGGACCCTAGGGGTCCATGTAATATTTCCGGGGGTCCACAGGCAAAACTCAATTGTTGTGTTAATTAAAAATAGTAATAATAATTATTATTATAATTATAGTAGAATATTTTAAATTAGTTTTCATTTAAAAATAAAGCTTAATCGTATACTATTTCTTTGATAATTTAAAACCTTAAAATTTATATTAGTGAAGAATAAAAAATTGTTCTTATGTCCAATAGCTATGAAGGGGTCCACCAAGATAAAAAGAAGGGGAAAGGGGTCCATGGGTAAAAAAAGGTTGAGATCCACTGGTGTAAATAATGGTCAACAAGCTGAACTTAGAGATCATAAGTAATTGAGTTCTATCCTCGCTGGGTGCTCCATAAATTGGAGACAAAGAAGTATGAACTTTGCACTTTCAATGTCACTTGTCAGTTTGTTTTTGAAAATCCAGACACTGGCCTCAATAGCGCGAAAGTAACATTCTTCCTCCTATTTTTTTTTTTTTCACTTTATTAACTATTTTTAGTAGCTAAAATAAAATGTCTTTTTTAAAAACCAATCCTGTTTACTTTTTCAACAACACGGAAAAATCTACTGAAAATAATTTTTAGTTAAAAGTTTTTGAAAAAAAAAAAAAAAAAAAAACATTAAAAAATATAAAGAACATTACTTGACGAGTCATAAATTTTTTTTTAAAACTTTACAATACTTCAGCTGAGAAATTTATTAATTTAAAAGTAGTCCCATTTTGTAAAAATTCAGTTCGCAAATTAAATTTTCATTTCAAGTAGAAATAAGCTAATTAAAACTAAGGCAAAACATCGATTTAAAATTTTTTAATATTGATATCGGGGCGCTACAACATACAAAATCACAAATTTCTAATGCTGATAACAGTGTTGTCATTATTTTTATTTGTTTTTAAAAAGTTAATAATAGTTGACAAAAAAGAAAGCAATAACACAAGTGCTTGGAATTATGGAGCCAACATAAGTCGCGACGATAAAAAAGCCGGTAGACATCTTTTACAGTTCTTTTAATTTAAACTTAAAGAAAGGAAAGTTTTGTTTGCCTCAAACAAAACTTTAGGGATAAAAAAAAAAATGTTCCAAGTGTTACACAAGAAACAAAAAACGAACTGACAAGAACGTAATTGAAAAGAGTCGGTGTTTAACTTTTAATTACAAAAATGAAAAGCTGTACAAAAAAAAAACCCCAAAAAACAAAAAAAAACAAATAAATTAACCTTTTTTATGAGTGTGGATATGGGAGCAGTTTTAACTAGTTTTCTTTTCCAATGTTTAGTTTTAAAACTTTTAACCTTACAGCTTTCCTTTCAGTCTTATCTTCTAACTTCAATTTACCCTTTAGAATAAAAAAAAAAATCAGTGGATAAATAAATGGTCATCATGTATTGTTGTGCAGTGCAAAAGCACTTGTTTAACAGCAGTAATCGTGGATGGTAAACAGCGTAATGAGTCTTTCTAGTGTTTTATTTAAAATGATTTTTTTAGTTGTACCAAAACGTGCAATGTTAAGTCCGTAAGAATTTACTTACCGTGAAGAGCTGGCTATGTAAAGAATTCCACAAGCGTCAAGCACGAGCCGAAGAAAAGGGAACGTTCACCGTTTGATCACGGGCGATAACTGGAGGAAATTGAACTTGACTGATAGTGATAAACTATTTTAACTACTACAATATTTGGGTCGATTTTTGATCAAAGTAAAGACAGAAGATTGATGTTGTTTTCTTTTTTTTTTCATCTAAGGCTCTTTTCATCTTCATTTTTGATTTAGTCAAAGTTGTAATTTACCTTCTACACGTAAATAACAATTTTGCCCCCCCCAAAAACAAACAAAAAAACAAAAATAACCTCAAGTGAAGTCAAATGATACATCAGCCCTGAACAAACCTTGATTAATGATCCGCTTTGGAATAAAACAAGTTGTTTTATTTATATATCATTCCTCCCTCCAAGTAGTCGGAAAACTTGCTTTGCTTTGAAAATCATCATTCATAATCCTGCTTGTACTTGTGATTGAGTGGGTGTGCGGGTGGTGTTAATGAATAGCGGCTCGGAATATCGACAGAGGCGTGTTCGAATTCCAGTTGGGGTCATTATTCACTTACGTACAAATAGCACTGGAAAAACTATGAATCCATTGCCTCCCTCCAACTATGGGTTAAATAGTAAATGTATTTGAATTGTTATTCTAAAAAAATGTAAATACAATATTCACTCGAATCCACACAAAATTCTTATATCCAAAATAGTAAAAATAAGTAACGCCCAAAGGGTTTAGAAGCCGTAAAAAGTAAAATCAATCAATACTTTTTTGTTTGAGTGTCGACTACTTCTCTTATTTGGACTTTGGACTATGGACTTTGTAGGAAATTCAGTCGTCCAGGGTTTTTTTTTTTTTTTGGTGGTGGTGGGGGGGTAATCGGTAATCAGATTTACCCCATGCAAAGCCACGAGGACACCAGGGCTTACAGGGTGTGGAAGAATTAGGAATAGAAGCATTAATAATGAGCGGGAAGTGAAAAGTGTAATCAGGAGGACAAAAAGCACGTAGCCGATATTAAAATCCAAACGTTCGAATTTCAAACAATAATAAAATGAAAATAAAGAAAACATGGGTAGTTAAAGAAATTATTTGTATTTACAAACATATGTACCGTATATACTCGCATAGCATGCGACTTTTGAAGACCTAGTTTTGAAGCTAATTTTAAGGGGTTGCATCATACGCGAGATATTAGCGTATGTACTGCTGGCCCTGGCTACGCCATTGACCAAGCTATCAATTTACTATCTATCAATCAATTTACTGTAGTAAATTAGGTTCAAAATTAGGTCTTCAAAATGTCGCATGTTACGCGAGTATATACGGTACATGAATTCAAAATGGATTTAAAAAATAGTCTTTAGTTGAGTTAAAGTTCACAAAAAATATTTTAGAAAAAATTTTAAATAGTTGGTCTACAGAAAGAAAAAAAAGCTCTAGTTGAAAAAAGACTTTTATCGGTATCTTCTTGTTGTTGGAGTTGATTCGTTTGAAGTCGCCGACTGGCCGTCCATACTGATTTTAATGTAGCTGATTCGTTTAAAGTCACCGACACATTTCATTCACGCATTTGGAGTGGGTGGCTATGTAGTCACAGCTTGGAGACAGTCGGATATCTCATCCTTGAAAGTCGAAATCTGTGGAGTTTTTAAGAATTTATTTTTCCAAAAGTAGGCTAAAAAATAGGGTTTTAGTTTTCTGTGATTGGTCAAATATGGTGATGTTAATTTCCAGCCAATAGAAACTTTGATTTAAACGGTGTGTGTTGTATTGAGAAATCTTTTTCGTATGTTTGCAATGTTTTCTATTATTGCGTAAAAAAAATAAAGTTTACGCGCGTTTAAATATGGTATGTATTTGGGCATGTAATTGTGTTGGAAATAGGATTTATTTCCTATAACTTAATAAATGATATTACTCGTAAGATCTGTAGAAATTCCCCTATCGCATCGTTAAATATTTGAGCTTAACAACTTTAACAAAATATTGCAATAACGACCATAGATATGAATGCGGGTCGTTATGTTAAATAGTGGGTAGAAATGAAAAGATTTGAAATTGACAACTTTTTTCATTTCACTAAAACAGCCGTTAAACTTCTATCTTCTTTTTCTTCTTTCTTTCATTTTCTCACTGAAACCAAGTAATGTCTTTTCTACTTTTTGCACGCGATCAAAACGGAATAGTCTATTATTTACGAGGTATTGGCAGGGCTTAACGGTCGTGCAAACTAACAAACTAGGGATAATTATAATAGGATTATAGCATTCAGATTGCTGTCCGTCAAGAGATGCCTGTTAATTTATTGAGTGACTGATTCATTTTCTACGGCTTATCAAACCATTGCAGGTTATTTAAAGCAAGAAATATTTTTAGATTGCAAGAGGGTTTTTTTGGAGGAGGGGAGTGAGAAGATAATAATGGAGAATTTTTTTTTTTTTTGAGATAATAATGATTTAGTGATACAAGTCTTAGTAATTAACCCATACTTTTCCCAATGGTATTTCCTTGTAAGTGAATATAAAGAACCTAAGTGGAATTGGAACTCGACCCGCTAATTAACAATTCCGAGCCATTATCCATTACACCACCCTCACATCCAAACTTACAGCATCTGGTATTTCCAAGCAGTCACCCATCTAGGTACTGACTCGACTCGATGTTGCTTTGTGATGTCGCCGTGGAATCGAACTCGGCCCGCGGATTAACAATTCCGAGCTATTATTCATTACACCAACCTCACATCCAAGCTTACATCACCTAGTTTTCCCAAGCGGTTACCCGGCTCGACGTTGCTTAACTTCGGCGATCGTACGGGAACCGGTGTTTCAACGAGATATGGTCGTAAGCCTGATTTTTTATTTGTTGCTGTTCATAGACGAAAATGTCTATATACAAATCTATATGCATGCAAAAAATAGAAAGAGATTTCTAGCCAAGGAAATATACAAACACTGTGCTCATTTAAAAAACAACCGTAATTTCATTTTTGGGTTAATTTATTTTGTAAGGAGTTAAGTTTGCTACCGGAAGATTTCGACGAAAAGTGGGTAAAAGCGGTGAGCCTGGTTCGCGTGAACGGGGCCAGTCTTAATTTTCTTTTTTTAGTCGCCTTTTTAACACAACGGGGCGGTTTCCTGTCGGACTCCTTCCCTGGTTAAGCTAGACCCTTTTGTTTACCTTTCGTTAATGTGACTAATTGTTGTTCACGGCCTCTGCTTGGTATTTTTTATTATGATCCATGTCAAGATTCCTAACCTCCCAACTTTTTTTTTTATTTCCTTTCTTTTTTTATCTTGATTGGGTCAGCTTTTGGTTTTTTCGCTCAACAATTTAATTTTTTCTTTCTTTCAGTGAGCGAGCGTCTTGATATTGCCTATCGGCAGAATACAGCAGCCATATTTATTTTTTTTCTGTGGTGTAGACGCGTCCTATAAACACATTTTATTTTTTAGTTTGAATGTTTTATTATATTTTATTTTCGTTATTGGATTCGTCTTTTCCCCGCTCATTTCATACCATATATTTTTATAAGACAAACGACGAAAAAAGAAAAAGACATTTGTATATATTGTGTAATTTTAACGTCATGCATGTTTTAGTAGGGCCTCTTTGAATATGCGGTACTGTGGTGTATGTCAGATGAAGGGTGATGAATGAATTCTTGTGATGATAGAGTAAATTGTAATGAATGAATAAGTCGCAAATCAGATCAGTTAGGGTTAGAATAGTCAGTGATGACCTCACCCCACTTCGGAATATATATATATATATATATAAATGTCTTAGGCCAAAATTGTATTTTTAATACAATAAATATAAGGTTAAGTGTCATACGTGATACACGTTTGGGCGATCATACATTTTCGATTCAGGACTGACTAGACAGAAGATTTTTCTCGCAGTAGGTTGTCATTTCTTTCTGTGGTAGACTGGTTACCAAGAACCCACTGTGTCCTGCTATTCAACCCATATCTGGGGGATGGAGAAGAGATGGTAATGTTGGCATTACAGTTTTTTTAATTTTTAAAAATATAATGGCATTTAAAATAAACTGGAATTGTATATATATATGTAAACTTATTCTTTAAATAAAAAAAATAGTAATAAAACAAACCATAATTTACATTAAAAATTAATCTGGATCAACGTATTTAAGCAAATATTTATTACATTTATTGCCTCTCCCATTGTAAGATTTGGCTCTTGCTACAATATCCCAGTTAATAATAGGTGTATTAGCGCCATTCTTTAATTGGCAGAAATATTTAGAGAGAGCAGTGTTGTTTTTGTAATGTATATTATCTAAAGTCATTCGATGATGTTAGAAACGAAATTTAAAAGGATTTTCAATGAAACCAAAATAAAATTTTATATATATACAAAAAGAGACTAAAATAAATTCCAATAGAGATAATTACATTCAGTTATGCGGAAATACCATTGTGAAAGATATAAATCTGTCACTTCTCCTTCCAACTATGAGTTAAATAGTGAGACTTGTATCTAGAAAAATAATTATCTACAAAATATTGCCACTACAATATTCACCAGCATAAGAATTAAGTATTCTTACAATTTTTGTGGAAAGATTATATTGAATTCATTGCTAGGTCAGCTACTAAGAAAGTTGGTTCACTGTCTTGTGCGAGACAATTTTTCACTCCACAATCTATCTTACATATCTAGAAGTCTACAATTCATCCATGCTTAGAATATGGTGAACACACATGGCCTGATGCCACTGTTATTTACCTTGAGCTCATTGGTAAAATCCAAAGAAGAATCAGCAATATTATTTGTCTTGATCTGGCGGCTCGGCTTCAGTCACATTCCCACCACTGTAAGGTTACCTCTTTGTGTCTTTTCTATAAATACTTTCATGCTAATTGTCCGGATAAGCTCTTCCCTGTAGTACTTGAACTTTTTTCATTTAAGCGCAGTACTAGTGTTGAAATTTCATCAATATACAGTTGAGCTGGCTAGATGTAGCCGTAAGTTCTATGCTAACAGTTCCTTTTCTCGCTTGTGGACCTCTCTTCCGGCTCCATGCTTTCCAGCCAATTTTAATCTTCAAAAATTTAAATGCAATGTCAATCGCTATCTACTGTCCTCCTGATTACTCTTTTCCTCTTCCCGCTCATTATTAATGTCTCTGTTCCTAATTCTTCCACACCCTGTAACCCCTTGTGCCTTGGTGGCTGTACTGCCTCGCAGGGGTAATACCAATTAAAAATAAATCCACAATATAGTTGTAGATGTAACAGTAAGTTACATCTACAGCTATAACTATGTAACGTAAGTTATATAGTTATAGCGGTAGATGTAACTTACGTTACATAGCTATACATAACTATGTAAGTTAACAACTTCTTCTATCGTACTTCTCGCTTGTGGAACACTCTCCAAGCTCCTTGTTTCCCCAGTCAAATTTGATCTTCAAAAGTTTACATGCAATGTCAATTGTTACCTTTTGTCTTAATTCATGTTCAAATATTGTTCTCTCTCTTTAATAGTGACTTATTTCTCATTCTCCTACACCAAGTAACCTCTTGCGTCTTAGTGGCTTTATTGCCTTACTTGGGGGTAAAATGATAAAAAAAGACATTTATCTAAAAATATATTTATTCTCCTTTTACGTGTTCTTCGCTTTTTAGAATCGCTGGGTTCCATAGCAGTGCATAATGTCTGCTAGGCAACTTTGAATCGATATCAACAAAACATCTTAAAATTTTAGACCAAAATTTCTAAATAATAATGATAATAATAATAATATTTCTGTTATTTATTTATTTTTATTTATTTGAAGATCCGAGTAAGTTGTGAGAGAAAAAAATGATTTCTTTAGCCGCAAGGATCATAATATTTTTTTATACTCATAAATCTTGAGCATTGTCTGAAAAGTGGCTTCATTTGTTTTCATGCAAAGTAGCTTCCTGTGCGTACTGACCTATTGAATATTTGCAACGCAGAAAGCTGGAGGTCGTTAAGTACTGGCAGTTGTCTGGCAGAATATTTTAAACCATTGTTAAGGTAGTAGATTTAATTCACACGGGCTGCTCTATTATACTGTAGCTATGAGCCAGACTAAGCTAAACTTAGTAAATATTGTAGTGATTTTGTGACACAATAGCAGCAGTAACCACAAAGGATTGGCTGTAGTGGTTATATGTAGCATGAGCTAACGGGCACATTTAAAAACCTATGTTTTCTAAAAGAAATATTTTCTTTTCCTTCGCCTTTGCGTAGGGTCAGGGTGCCTAACATGGAAGCGCTCCTCTCCAGCCAGTTAATAAGTAGGATTCTCCTTTGCAAACAAAATGTAAACATTTGGATTCAGTTGTTAATGGAAGGCATACCCTTTCCACTATTATAGATTTATTACTTTGCTAGCCGAATTACCCGCGCCTTGCTGCGTGTCACACATTTTTTTGTAAGAAAATGGTGATTGATTTTAAATCATTATAATTTTTAGAGAAAAATGATGTATTTCAATATTACTCAATGATCTTGCAGATGTGACCTCCATCTTCTGGCTTTCTCCTTTTATATTTTGGATAGGAGTCATTCCCTGGTTCAAACTTAAATTTAATTTAAATCAAAAGGAAAAAAATTCAGTGTTTGGGGGAGTGCAAAACAGCTTGATCTAAACCCTTTGATATGTATTTGATGCAATAGTTGATTGAATGAACTGATAAGCAGAATTCAACATTGATATGAGAGTTGAATTGTCGCAACAAATATGTATTGTAAAGCACGACTCACTGATTGGTGATTTCTTGCTCAACTTGACGTCCATATTGTCTCATTTTGATCTTGCCGATGTGACCTCCATACTTCCATATTTTGGATAAGAGTCATCCCTTGTTCAAATTTAAATTGTATCACAGGGAAAAATCAGTGGGAGGGGGGCTGTGCTCCCCTCGGGAGCCCCTTTGATCAAAATGAAATATACTTATCCAAGTTCCCTGGGTAATGTATTTTCAGAATATATATGGTTCTATCTCCAAAAATATATATGGGTCAGAATATATATGGGTCTATCTCCAAAACCCTAGATGAAGTTCTATAACAAACAGACAGACATACAGAAGCTACAACTTTATATTTATAGATTCTTATTTTATGGAATGAATATTTCATAAAAGCTCAGCCAGTTGTGTATTTCCTTTCATTCTGTGTCGTTTTGCTGAGAACATTTTTGATAGAAACTACCTTGCTGTACAATATCAATCCTATGTGGCACTGAATGCTGGACAACTTCCTCATAGATGAAGAAGAGAATTGAGGCAACAGAAATGGTTCTATAGAAGAATGTTGAGAATACCATGACGGATTGCGTGAGGAATGAGAAAGTTTTAAAGAGAATAGAAAACAAAAAGGACACTTATACTCAGCAGAAGCAGCTGGCAGCTCGTCTGAACATAGCGATAGAGTAACGAAAGGTTAGAAGCATTTTATCTGTGTAGAAAGGGGTTGTATGATGGAAAACAATCACCCACAAATTCGCATAAAATGCTTTTGAGTTCTACGATCACCGATGTGAAGCAACGCCGAGTCTGGTCAGTACCTAGATGGGTGACCACTTGGAAATACCAGGTGCAGTAAGCTTGGATGTGAGGATGTTGTAATGGAAATCGGAGAACCGAAGGAGTTCTAATTGGAAATCGGAGAACCGAGTTCTAATTCCAGTCGGGTTCGTTATATTCACTAACGCGCAAATACCCTTGGAAAAAACTATGAATCCAACGCTTCTCCCTCATCTATGGTTTCATTAGTAGCAAATAATTATCTCCCCCTTCAAATTCTTGCAATTAAAAAAATATTTGCTGGCTTTAAATACCCTTTAAAAGGTTGATAGGCTGTTAAAAAACAAATCAAATCTGCACGAGCTGGATATAAAGCCAGCTCACTTTCTGATTGGTAACCTAGAATGAACCCCCCTTTTCTTATACTCGTTTCGAGAGATACCAACTCAATATACTTATCTCTGGTGAAGAAGTTGTCCATTAAATTAAAAGATCTTTTCATTTTTTTTTTTCAGCAATTTTCCTTGCTTATTCATCTAAGCGTGTGATAACTTGGCAATATGGACAACTTATTTTTACTACCGTTTACTAAGACTGCCTCATATTCGTATAGAAATACTGTACTGCACACATAACTTGGAGTCCTCGTCTCTTTTAAGCATCATTCTATTTCTGTGTTAGTTCAGCCAAACGGCTCTATTAGTGCTAATAATTGTTAAGTGGAATATTTCTTTTCCCTAACAAATTATCACCGTTGCAATCATCTTTGTGTCAATTTAAACATGAGAGCAATGGGCTACTATTAGCTTAGGTAGTAGTAACATAGTATCTCAACTATTCGTTCTTAAATTCAGTGCTCTTTGAAGCAGAGAAAAATATTCAAATAGATATTTATTTGCTAAACTGTTTTATTTGCCATAAGTCACGGCAGCGTACTTTAACGAACTAAATGTGGATCTGGTTCAATGGTTCCCAAACGGTGCGGTGGAAGAGGATAGCAGGTGAGGCGGAATGACTGAAAGACAATCAAGGATTTATAAACAGTTTCAAAACAATTCATATGCCAAAAATAAATATGATTGCAAAATTTAAAATATTATTATGGATTACATGTAATTGCATGCATGATTCCCAATATAGTTATAAATAATTTTTGACCGATTTTATCATTGTGATAATTTTGTATTATATCAAGTATTAAGAATATAGTAACTAGGGTCCGCAAATTGGAGGAGAGAGTTATCAATGATAACGTTCTGACTGTAAATCCGCAGTTATCTCAATTTTTTTTTTATATTTAAATGTAATTTTTATCACATAAAATTTGTCTAGGCGCGAGCAAATTTTAATTCTGAAAATACGGCCCAGAGAAAAAAAAAGTCTGGAAACCACTGATCTAGCCTCTCGTCTACGATACAAGCATGAAAATTAGCGCCACATATGAGGTGTCCGGTATTTAAAAAGTTTTTCTTGTTCTTTATTTACCCCCCCCCCCAAAAAAACAATGACAATAAAAGACTTCAGGAATAGGTGCATGAGTTCCATTCATACTTTTGACCGTTTCGTTGATATTTTTTTTCCAATTTTAAAGAAAGGATTTTGAGTTTCTTAAGTAAATAATGGATACTATCATTTCAAATACAACCATGAATAAAACCAACCCTGCGTATGACGATAAACTACACCCGAGAGCAAGGCCTCTGATCAGGAGGCTGAAGGTTTTGATGAGTGTGGAACCACCTCTTAATTGATGTTGTTCCCAGGTCCACCCTGACCCGAGGTGGTAACATCTGTTAGGGTCTCAGTAAAATCGTTTTTTTTCCTGAAAAATCACAGGTAAGTAAAAAATTTAATAAATTTCTGTAAACCTACATGTATTATAAATATTATGTTTAAATATATAAAACATCAGGAGCATTTTCGACTTTTTATTATTTCTATATTGCGAGATTTGTACAGATCTTTCTAACACATTTTCCTATATATATATATATATATAAATTATACAGGGTGTATCAAAAATAATTTGACAAACTTTGCTAGCGGGTTCCTCAAACCAAAACAAGGACAAAAGTCTATATAAAAACATAACTGCAATTCCTTCATTTTTATTAAGTTCAAAGAAAGTTTACGGTAGATGGCGCTGTGTTGCCATTTAGACTAGGTTATATTTGTCATTGGTGTACATTTGAGGTTAGTCTGTTACCAGCGTTTAACGTGTGTAGTAGTGAGTTAACTGAGAAGTGTTCCGTTTAACAATAGCAGGATATTCATATCGTGAGCAGGCAGATATGCTTTTTTCATACAGCCGTGCGTATGGTAATGGACGTGTGGGTGCACAGCTGTAGGAGACAGTATTTCCAGTTCGAAGGGAGCCGAGTCATCCAACCTTTGCTGCTGTTAATCGTCGCGTTGCTGAGACAGGATCCATGGAACCTCAAATTATGAATCGATTATATAAGTTGTATCTTCTGTTTGTTTTTTCGGAGATAAGCGCCCCCCCCCCCCTAACAATATTCTGAAACTGCATTACCCAGGGTACTTGGATAAGTATATATTATTTAGATCAAAGGAGGTCACAAACACCACTACTGATTTTTTTCCCTTTGATATAAATTAAATTTAAATTTGAACAAGGGAATGACATCTAGGGTACTTTGATAAGTATATTTCATTTTGATCAAAGGGAAGCCCCAAACCCCCGACTGAATTTTTTTCCCTTTTGATTTAAATTAAATTTAAATAAGGGACGACTCCTATCCAAAATATAAAAAGAGAAAGCCAGAAGATGAAGGTCACATCGGCAAAATCATTGAGTAATAATGAAATGCATCATTTTTCTCTACAAATTATAACAATGATTTAAAAATCAATCAATTTTCTTACAAGAAAAATGTGTGACACGCAGAAGGATGCGGGTAATTCGGTTCATATATATGTATATATATATATGGGCAGAAACCTTTCACATATACGTGTGTGTGTGTGCGCGCGTTTCCTTGAATATGAGGGACAATGAAAATTCAATGAATTTTTTTATTTAGGTTTTTACAGCATTCTCACATTTTTCCATTTGGTGGGAAAACGAGTGCAAAAATTGTTCATTGTCACAAGCGCCTTCGGACACCACTTTAGCAATTTTTAATGGGGTTTTATTTGGGTGTTGCTAATTTATCTTCATGTTTGATGGTATAAAATGTGTTTTGTTATTCAAGCCAAACAGTTAAAAATGTAAGAATGCTGGAAAAACTAAATTAAAAAAAATTCAATTTTCCTTGTCTCATATTCAGCGAAACACATTTAAAAGAAATAGCCCATATATATATAACAAAAGGTCTTTAGAAACAGATATGAAACATCATGTAAAAACAAAAAATATGCACACGCACACAACTGAAATAGCCACCAGAATAGCACGGAAAATAGCCCATCTTACGACAACGCTACAAAACATGAAACATTTTCCGAGAGGAGAAAATTTAAATAACATTTTCAGAACAATATAAACTCGGAAAAGACCAGAGTTTACTTCAAATTGCAGATTTGTGAAAACGCCTATTACGGTCCCTAAAACATATCACGACTCCAAATATTAAGCAACTACCGTATTATCTGGCTTACAAGACGCACTTTTTTCCTAAGAAAATGCCCTGAAAAATACGCGTGCGTCTTCCAATACGAATGTAAGGCAAATAAGCTTGAACGGTCACCTAATTGGCCTGACTGATAGGGACGTAGATTTATATGTTGTGTCATTACACTATAATGTTAGCTATCTAATTCAGCCTTTTATATGATGTAATCTCAGTACTTAGCTCTTACAAGTTTTCCAAGACTATAAACTTTCCTGAAGCCGAGCCACAAGCTTAAACATACCCTGTTTATTAGCAGCGGCGGGAGCCTTTCTGATCTTCATGGTGTAGGTTTGCTCACACCCTTATGTCGTGAAAATATCAGTTACCACCAGGCTGTCACACGTATCACAATCTTTTTTTTTTTTTTTTGTGTGTGTGTGTGTGTGTGTGTGTGTGTCCTGGAAATTATCACCCATAGCGAGTTCATCAAAACGATTTACTTATACTATTGCATACAAAGTACATGTTGAAAGATATGTCAAAGAATATGATAACAGAATAGCAGAGACACTTTGGAAAAATTATTCGGCAGTAGAAGAAACAAAAAGAAAGATTGAGTGAAGTTAGAAAAAAGACAAAGCAAAATTTACGTCAAGTATCAGCAAAATGGCCGCAGTCAGAGAGAGACTTGTGTACATGGATAATAGAACATAGAAACTTGGGGGTTTCAGTTAGTACGAAAATGATAATTTTACAACAATTTTAGTATTAATAGCATTCCAAGATTTCAACACCCATTCACACACTTGAGCTATTGATGGACGCTTCATCCTTCCACACGGTGTCCTTTCATGTCTTTCTTCTGCCATCCCTTTAGACCATTCTTAACGCATGCTATTCTTGAATGGTTTGTTGATGGTCACATCAAGTGGCTGCAGCTGAGAAGTAAGGCCACCAAGAATTACAGCTAACATTGTCTTCATTTCTCTTGCTAGATTTTAGTGTTGTCTGTCCTGTGTGCACTGAACTGGCCCCATACTAGCAATGCATTGTTTTTTTCGTAGCAAGCCGATTGGACCACCCTTTTTCCATCCACACTTTAACTCCCGTTTCATCCATCCACGCAATAACATGAATTCAATCTGTAATGAAAGCAGTCAAATCATCAAATGACAAAAAAATGGTTTCTGAGTCGAACGATCCGCGCATTATTCATGTTAATGAAATAACCCACTGAAAATGAATATTTAACATTTTTCAGCCAATGGGTCGCGTTCCCGCCGACAATAAAAATCGTGATCCCTTTGAAAAGTACTTAAGTAACGTCTCTAGACGGACACACCAGTAAGGAGAGGCAGACAGCAACAGTTCACGACGCCTGGATTAAAAGAAATTTCCAAGCTACGTGACACTTACACTTTTTTCCTCACATATACACGCGAAGAAATTACATTTAAAGAAACAATTTAACAAATACCTATACACAGGGACTGTAAAATTTTTTATAAACGCTAAGAAAAAATTAGTTGCAAAAAAAGTGTTATATTTAAACACCTTTTTCGCCCCTTTTCTTTGTTGTGGGTCGATTCATATCCGCATCATATCCAATCCACTTTTCAGTGAAAAGGTAACCGTATTGTTGCCCTTACAAGCGTATCTACAATTAAAAGCGACACGTGTATTGATTGCAGCTATCTGCCAGCTTGTTCAAATGACGCGAAATAACAATCCTTATTCTTCTATCTACCTTTGCATTTTTTTAAACAATGATGTTCACGCTGTACATAAAAAAATACAAATTCATTAAGCCAAGCGTAACAACCAGCCACGATTTTTAGATAAAAACCTGAAAATGCTTATTTAAAAAAAAATAATTACTTTAAAACTTTATACATAAATCTGCATGTAAATTTTTACGAAATTAATTTGTTTAATTAGGCGTGTGCGCATGTTTCATCACGCTCTAAAAAATTTTAATCTCATGGATTAACCGAAAAAAGTCTCCGATTACATTTTCTTTTTACATTATTTTAATTTAAAAAAAAAAAAAAAAAAAAAAAAAAAAAAAGTATTTTGGGGTAAATTTAATTTTTCTTTAAACTGAACAAAAAAAAATTAAATTAGTGGGTTGACAAGTCTTTAAATTAAATATAGATACACGTGTAATTTTATTAGGAAAACGAAATTTAAAGAGTCGGTATCACTGTAGGAATTGCGTAACTAGATTTTATGACGCAGTATTTTTTGCAGCACCAAGAATTATTTCCGTTTGTCGAATATTTGAATGAACTGAAATGTAGTTGGCAAGAAATAGAACTATGTGGTTTTTCGTTTAAATTTAGAATTAGAAAAATATAAAATGTTTAAATGTACGTTTGAACGTTTAAAAAAAGGTCATGTCCTGGTTAAGAATGACCGTGGGTCAGGCCGCTTGAGTCCCAAGACTTTTTGCTAGGCAGGATATAAAAACTGTCATTTACGTAACTAACATAAACTGAAACAAGTGATTTTTATTTTAAGGGAAAGTTTAAATAGATTTTTTCTTTTTTAATAATTTTGTGCAAGGACGAATTCTTTTTTAATCTAATTAATTAAACTTAATGGTTAAGTTTTCCGTTATTAAACATTTTTACGTTAAAATTTTTCTTTTTTTTTTGGTGGCAGGTGCTCTGCTTTATCAGATTTTTTTTTTTTTTTTTAGAAAAATGATGTTAAGTGTGAATGGGTGAAGTGTCTCTAAATTGGAGGTTCTGTTCACAATCAACATAAATGCTAAAGTGAACCCTGACTATGTCGTATAATACGTGTGATTGACTTTAAAAAAATAATGAAAAAATGGACCCTGACTTTGTGCCTATATTTATCTTGTACAGAAATGACTGAAAAGAAGCCGAAAAGTAAATAATTGAAAAGAATAAGTAAAAAAAAACTATACTAACTTAAATTAGAAATTAAAGTTAGAGCAATTTTTTTTTTTTTTTCATAACAGCAGGAATTAAGTTTCCATAGACATAGAAATTATGGACATTGCTGACTAACGAAAAGGATCCGCTACTAGTAACTAGTGTATTAAAAAAAAAAAAAAAAGGTAATTAGTTTAGCATTGTAATTTGTCCCCCTCCTCTAAAGAAATAAATAAATGAAAATTCGAATAGTTACTTTTTGAAAGGTGTGAAGATGGCCTTCACTTTAGTGAAGGTCATTCCTTCAAAACAATAATAAATAATAAAAATGCATGAGAAAAATACAATTTCATACAAGATACACTATTCCAGTTTAGGGAATCTTAAATATTTTCTGTCTGATTAAGCAAAAATAAATAAATAAAATAAATAGGATAAAAAATAAAAAAAGATGTTGAAGTAGTCAGTCGATATTGACGTAGATCGCATCGAGGAACATGTGCTCAATTTGTTGACATTACGCCAAGCCAAGGCAGAAATTTTGTGAAAGTCAAGGACATAACCTTTGTAATGGTAAAAAATAAAAATTCACACCACCACTAAAACGTGAATTTTTAAAGTTAATCATTAATTCATTTATAAAATTATATTTACTTTGAGAAAGCTTGGAGTATTTCAGAAAAAGAAATAGAAAAAAAATTCTTTACATAATGGAATTTCTCTGTAACCATTTCGTGTAAATCCGTTATTTTCCGTAATCTTGTTGCGTTAGATGACGTCACCGACAGTATATAAACGACCAAGCCGTGCGTTTCTGCGCAGACTCACAGTTAAACGGTGTAGATCGCATTCTCTCCTGTGAAACCAGTTGCAGGTGAGTTAAAAAAAAAAAAAAAAAAAAATCAACTGCGTTTGTCAAATTTATTATTAATATTGTTAAAAAAACGAATCAAAAGAGTATTGCAATGGATTACATTTTCCCCTTGTTTTAGAAACAAAATATAGATAAACATTTCGTTTGTTGTAATCGGCGTAGATCCAGCTGCAATTTGTCAGTCAAGGACGTACAACGACCTTGACTGATGAAGGATAAACAATGGCTACAAGGACATTTCGGATTTACTCTTTTTTAAATATCGTAATATTAACAACTAAGTCATTGCAGTCAAGATTTTTCATTTCATCCCTCTATAATCATCAATTTTCTTTCTGCAGTTGGATTTAATTATACGACGATTTTTTTTTATCTCTTCTCAGCAACGCGAAAAAGTGTCATTTTGTTGTGTGAAATTCTTACTCTTCTTCTTAGTACTTGATTTTTTGCTTTGTTCCCATAAGGCTTAATGAAGCAAATGTATTTTTTTAAAAAATGGAAGTATTTAGGCCTGAATTTAAGATTTATCAATTAATAATTATATTTAAAAATTAAGTAAAACTAAATCTTCGAATACGAATCGACCATCCGGTTTTTTGTAGTCTGTCTCCCCTTCAAAGATCCTGTTTCTTCGTCACTGAAATCATTTTAAAATATTTGATCAGATCGATGTCTTTTTTTATTTGTTTGATATTGAAAAAAAAAAAAAAATAGCGAAAAAAATAAATATAGCAAAAAGAAAAAAGAAAACCTTGTATTGTAGTTTTTTTAACCATCATTTTTTTTAGATCTCCGCTTTTCTTTATCGCTGGATTTATAATGGCAAGGTCGTTTGCTGCTTAACATATTAAAAATGGTTATTTACTTATTGATTTGACTCTTGTAATAAGAATTGATTTCTATTTTTTATTTAACCGATATATTTTATGTTTATTAATTCGTTTAATAAACTTTTTTTTTGTAATGCCAAGTTACAAAAAAAAAAAAAAAAAAAAAGGATTTTTCTTTATAGGTTTTTTTTTTTTTATAAAAATGTTTATTATTTAAGTAATGAGAATTTGTAATTAATTAGTATTAAATTTAAATTTTTCGTTTTGATTTTTAAAGATTTGAAACAAAATATGTCTAACCCTGTCGAAAAAATTAAGTTTTCTCTTCCCCGCCTACGCATTTTGCTTGTTGAAATGTTTAAAACCAAAAGTAATTGTTAAATTGTATAAATGCGGAATTTTAAAGAGAAAAGACGAAAAAAAAAAAAAATCCGATTTTTTTAAAGATTTAATTTCAACAGACACGCGTTTGTTTTATTGCATTTTTTGTTTCATTTTTGTCATTATTTTTTATAAATTATCTTTTTTTGTGTTGATTACAAATGTCGTTTCACTTGCTTCTTGTTCAACAGATGTTTCTTTTTTTTTTTTTAAAGCGATATTAACTTTTTTGCTTTAATCGAAAATCAAAAAATATTTCTTTTTAAAATAAATTAACATCGATTTTACATTTTTAGTTCAAATGTCAATTATTCATTCAACGTTTCTTTTTTTTTCCGCTAGTTTATTCATTGCAGTTACTTTTAAAATTTTATCTTGTCATTTGGATTTTAATTTCATCTTTCGGCTATGTAGCTTTCGAATAAAAACGATCGTTTCATTTGCAGAAAATTAACTGATTCAATTTTAAAAAGAACAATGTTTCTGTCTCTGTTCGGACTTCCTTTTCTTTGTTCAATTAAAAACTCACATTATTGATAATATATAGTTCCTAATTAATTTGATGGCTGGCTGTGTGTATCGCTTTGACACTTTAAAAATTAAAACTTAATAAAAAAATTAAAAAAAAAACAAAACAAAAAACAATTTTTTGTGATTATCTTTTTTACAGACTTTATACTACTTCAGTCTTCGATCCTTACACCAAATTATTTTATTTTTTGTCATTTAAATTTAAGTCGTATTAATTAGAGTTTCTGTTAGTTTGAATGCCGTTTTTTTATGTCTCTGCATGAATAATGGAAGCTTTGACCGATCGCCTCATTATTTAAAAATCTGTTTCATCGGATAAAACCTCTCACCAATGATTTTTAATTTTATCCACAATTTCGAAAAAGAAAAAATAGTGATCGCCTTTAAAGCTTGTGGTTGCTGCATTTAGAATCGTCATAGTTGTCCGGTTTTTACATCACACTTTACTTCTCTCTCCCATTTCGTGTTATGAACACACCTATCAGCTTTCGTCTATAAATATTCTGCCTACGTGATGATTCTCATTTGTTCTTATATGGACGGCAACCACACAAATGCCAAGTTAATAGCTTTTTTTTTCCTCTCTTCTATCAAGCATCGACTTCTTAACTCCATACTTTGCAGGAAAAATTTGTTTGGAGAGCTGTTCTAACTTTTTAGTTAAGAAAAAACAAAAAGGCAAATTACTTTTCATCTGAAAAAGTACTCCATGTTCTTTAAAAACATTATTACTTTATTTTTTATTTTTTTTTTATTTTTTTTTAAATTTTAAACATTGAAATAATTATTTTGAACAGTAACACACTTTCAAAGTCAGATATTTTCTCCTCTGTTGACTGCACATTTCATTGATACTTTCATCATCATCATTCGCATGACCGAATATGTTAGTTATGCCAATGCGCAAGTGAGCACCTGACCAGCTCCATCCATATGTCTTGGTTGCATGCCAATGTCTGAGTTTGTGAATGAATGATCTTCCAGTTCACTCAGTGACGTTGTCAAACCATATTTTAAAAAGTAAAAACTTTGCAATAAAATCAATATTTTGAATAAGTTAATTTAATTACTTTTTCGACAATAATTGGGATGGAATTATTGAGACATATACACAGAGTGCAATGGATAAATTGTTGTCTAAATTACACAAAAATGAAAACAATACTGACATCTCATTTTAACATATATTTAACAAAATTAATTACAATATCTTGAAATACTAAAGAGTAGATTTATTCAATAAAATCATCATTGGCTTCTATCATGGCCTCCAGACGACTTTGAAATCTTCAACTCTTTTGGACAGTCTTGTTTAAGTTGGCAAATGTTTCCATAATCCTTACCTTCAGTTCATCTTTGGTGTTACATGCAGTTTTGTTGGTCTCTCGCTCAACTATGCCCTACACATAATTAAGGGGGTTGCAGTTTGGGGAGTTAGGTGGCCAGATGTAAAGAGTGATGTGGTTGCAGAAATTGTCTGACAGCTATGACTGGGTTCTCTTGTTTGTGTGGCATGGTGCAGAGTCCTGTTATCAGACATAGGGTCTTCCAGCAGCCAGAGCAGTATTACCTCTTCAAGGATTCCATACTGAGTTTGAGACCTTCACCAACAAATTCGGGAGTTTTTTCTTATCAGAATGAATTTTCCGAGCTGGCATGTCTTCGTGATCACCATTAAACCCCTCCAATTATTTTTGAATCTTCTCTACTGTACTCAGATTGATACCCAAACACTCTGAAACATTCATATTAGACCTTCTGTCATGAATGCTAAGCAGTAGAGCATACCATTTTCAAATTTCTGTTAGAGCAAATTGCATCATAGTGCGCTTTTTTTCTCAGATGATGCCCAACCAATTCTACTATACTGTGCAGTCAGCAAAAATAAAACGTGCTGGCACAAAATTAAAAATATAAAATGTCAACAATTTCCCTATAGCACCCTCTGTGTGTGTGTGTATCTATATATAAAGGTATGCTATATTTATGGATAAAAGTGCTCAATATCAGAGATAGCGTATATAAATATATAAGTAGACACTGAGGCTAACACCAAGCAGCGACAGTCTGTTTCACACTTAAATGCAGTCTTCAGGCCTGAAAATTGCATTCAAGCATGAAACTGCCACTGCTTGGTGATGAAATCAGTGCCCACTTGCATAGATTACTAATTGCTCAAACTGTCTAATCCAAAGATTCAATAATTTCTCATAGTAAAAAAGGTTAGTACTGAAACTTTAATTTTCCCTTTTATTGTAGTTGTGTTTTTTTTTTTTCCTTTTGAATTTATGAGTGTAGGCCTTTCTTGCCTGGAGGGAGACGAAAACACACCTTTCTGACTTGTCGCATGGCCTGCTGGAATTGTATCTCTAGAAACAACACTAACTCAGAAGCAGAGAAGTATCTCAGAATTGGCTGTTTGTTACTTTATTACTGTTTTATTACTGACCAATCAGTCTTATTTTATCTTGACTAATATTTTAAAACTGCCTTCAATGGCAGCTTTTCTTTTGTCAGTTGTGATCACTGCTGCAACAGCAATGTTTTTTTAGGAATTTAATATCTAAGATTTGTTGGTTTTTTTTATTTTTAGTTCATCTGACAAAGTTGCCTTTTTTTTTCTTTTTACAATGTTTTTTCTTTGAAGAAATTTAAGATTTTTTTTTTTTTTATGCAAGAGTTTTGATAACTTACCAAATTTGGTAGTTGTTCTTTTTGATACTTTTTCTCGGCACTTGAAATTCCTGTGAATAGAAAAACTAAATACAGGATATTAAATCATATGCAAAATTCAAGTACTGAAGAATAGTGAAACAAATAGTTGCAATAATTGTTAATATTTGGGGAAAATATAAGCATATAATTCTAGTTTTGAGTTTTAGTTAGCTTGTACTGCAGAATTTCTACCTGTAGAGATCTGTATATCACAGATGCTGCAATAAATGAAAGCAAATCTTTTCATTCATATTCTAAATTTCTCCTTTGATTTTTCTAGTTTGAAATCATAGGATTCAAACTTACTGAATCATGTTGCTGCAAATTAAAAAAGAAAAAGAAAATTGATTATCACTTTACAGATGAATTTAATCTTCGAAAAATTTACCAAAAATTAAAAGTGAATTTTTATGTAATCTCTAGATAGTATTGTATAATACATTATAGCATAAAACTTTTAAAAAATCTATCTTAAATATAGGTTATTTTACTTATGACTGGTAAGTATTGACTACCCTGTTGAATCAGTACACATTTTTTTTTTATCTGAAAAAAGTGATTTTATTATAAATTATTTTTATATTTTTCAAACTGAACTTTGTTTTTATTTTAATTTCTGTAAAATAGGTATCTCCACTAATTCACTAAAAACAAACAAAAAAAAAATTATATATATATGCACACACACAATGATGAAAAAAAAGCACCAAATTTAATAAAATCAAAGTCTTATTAAAATATTTGTTTTTAAGAAGAAAAGTCAAAGTATTAACATTTTTTTATTCCTTTCTAACATGTTTGAAATTTTGATTTCAAAGTTTATTTTTTTTTATGGGTCAACAGCTGGTTATGGAAATTTAGTCTCTTCTTTTCTAGTAAAATAACAACTTCATTTGTAAATTCTTGCAAAAGTTATATAAATGTCAGATTTTAACGAAACTTTCAGAACTTATTTATAAATGAATGAATTTATTATTGAAATTATTATTTTTAGAAAATCTTGGTAAAAATATTTTTTTAATTTTTTTTTTGCACATGTTACCCCCTTCTCCTCCAATACACACACTTAAATTTCCTCCTCCAAATTTGTTTTATTAGTTAAACACAGGACTCCTTGGAGAATGTAAATCAGTCTTTTTTTTTTTTTTTTTTTTTAATTCTAATAACTTATAAAATTTCAAAAATTCAAAAATTCTTACAAACTGTCCTCGTTAGGCTATTAAATTATTAAAGTGGAGACTAGTTACTAAGTGAAAATTGAAAAGCTTACTAGAAATCATCATGTCGTAAGATTTTTAAAATAATTTTAATTTTTTTATGTGTACAAATGTGCCCATCTTGAAAGGATGGATGACCATACATAACATTATCAGAAAATAAGATCAATCATAATAAGTTTAAAGTCAACATTTCTAAAATTAGATTATTGAGAATATTTCCAACATTTTTAAGATTACTGAGTACTTAAAAATTATATAAAAAGTGTTCACCCATCATTTTCTTAAATTATGTTTTAACAGATGAAGTCTCAATAGAACAATAAAACTGTTGACATCTCATGAAGCACTTGTCAAGTCACAATCTTTGAGAAGCAACTTGACAAGCATGTAATCACTGCTACTGTTTTTAAAACAATTTCTCTGCTATTTTCAACTGAAAATTGATATTTTTTTCAAATCAGATTAATTATACTTAAAAACAGGTAATATTCCTATAAAGTTTCAGAAAAGTACATTTTTGGAAGATTTTCAAATAAAGAAAAATTAATTGTGATGGCCATAGGCTCAGCTATTTTTACCCCCCCCAAAAAAAAACAAAACCCTTTAACTTTCAATTAAAGCTAAATGAAAGCTTCAAGAAAGATTTTTCATTTATGAAAATTCTTTTTAAACTTTAGGTATACTGAAATAGTGGAGGTACCTATACAAAAATGATTCTTTACCAATCTTGGTTTGTAAAATGCCAGAAAAAATAACTTTCTTGATGCATACAAAGCTCTTCGTTATAGTTTTATAATGCTTTAAGTTTCCAATAAGTTTCTTGAATACGATTTGTATTTGGTTAATAGATTATCATAATAACTGAATGACATTTATGACTTTAAAAAACTTGTTCTTGATGAACTGGGAGCAGGTATTCAGGCTTTCACCATTCCCATTAGGAATTTCTATAATGTTAATAAATGTTGTAAAACAATATTACTGCAGATTTTTTTTCTAATATAAAATCATTTTCATTGCATTTCTTTCCTAATCAAAATAATAAAAAGATTACTAATCCTTTGTAAATTACATTTGATTTTACTTGATTCAAGACAATTTTAATGTACATTATAAAATAAATTATAACATAAGTGTGTATTAATTCTATTTCATCAAAAATGTCTTAAGATCTAATGTGAAAGATTAAAATTAATACACATTTTAAAAAGTAATAAATAGAATGGCAAAAAACAAAATTAAAAATGGAAATATCAAAAGATTAGCTACCTAAATTTTTATAAAGGTAAAATAGTTTTATAATCTTAATTGCTTAGAAGCAACAATTTTGATAGAATCCTTATCACTAGACAAACTGTAGATTTAAAACAATTGAAACAAATTGAATTCATGTCATTGTAATGATTTTTAGATAAATTGAAGTGCCAAAAACTCAGTTTGTGGTATATCTATCCAGATACATTCTAATAAGGCTGTTGAGTTATTTGTATGTGGTTGCATGGAATTTAATGCTACATATCACATACTCATTGGAGTTTAAATCTTACAAGCAATAGCATGCCTAGAAGTCTGCTGCTTGTTCTTGGAACCAATTTCATGTCAGTTGCATTTAATGAGGGGCATATTATCATTCTGAAACAAACTGTCACTACCAGAAACCATAGCAAGCACAAACGGTTTGCAACAAGATCTGTATATAATTGTCAAGACAAACTCCAATTTCATTCTTGATCCTTTTTCAAACTAGGATAAAGTATATACCATGCCATTACAGAGCTGCAACACCCTTCTAACAAACCAGATTCATAGCCTTGCACTGTGTTTTTTCTACAGGAACTCAACCTCCTGCCTGAAACACCTGGAAATATGATTGTGCTTTTAACTTGGCACCAATCTTCCATGATCCAATGGTAATGTTGTCTGATCCAGATTAGTTGCAGGAACTGATGCCATAGACTCAACAATGCTATCTTGTTAGTCAATAGTCACAAAATGCCATGGAATATAGTGTATGTTGACTGATGGGTTGATTAGCACCAGCATTGAATTAAGATGTGATTGGATACAATGTTATTCCTTTGTTGAATGTTTACTATCCTTTTCTATTTCCTGCTAGTGATATTCTTGCATTATTTGTGGGTGCCTGCAGGTTTCCTTGTTCACTGATGTCTATTTGAATTTAATACATTAATAGAATGCCTTTGCTATTGTTTCCAAATGCTTAGAGTACTTCCCAGTTCACTCTTTTTTTGCTCCAAACATTCTATAGTTAAATGGTGTTAAATTCTGTCAACATCTTATGACTGCCACAGCTACACTACCTCTTTGCCTATTCTATTAGACATACAAGTAAGGTAGATAATATATCATCAGAAATATATTAATTGTATTCATGTGGGTATATGCAACTGCAGTATTTAACAATCAATAATAGTAGTTAATAAAAAAAAGTCCCCTTATCATTAGAAGGAATTGATCACATGTATATTTTTTATACAATTTAATGTTGATTTTGCTTGGATTGTTAAATCCTGTATTTTGCAAGTCATTTTAATGATTCTTTTTATTATTTATAAAAAAAATGATGACGATATTTAAATGATTCTTGTTAGGAGCAGTAATATACATTTTCCACTGACCAAACCCAGTTCATTTCCCGCTCAGAGTTACTTCAATTGTCCTATGTAAGTTGTAATTGGACTTTTTTCATTTTGGAAGTTAATGTTTGTAATTTTTTTTTTTCTTTTTTTTTTTTTTTTTTTTGTAATAATATTAAATATACAGACCAAAATTCAGTTTAATAAGGATTTTATATAGTACTTCTTATATTATCTAGACCCTTTAGGACAGGGGTTGAAAAAAAAAATCTTTAGACAATTCAAAATTCTAGATAATTAAATACCTAAATTATCAGGAAAAAAAAAAAAATGAAGAAAAAAGTAATTTTCAATATTTAATCAAGTTTTGTCCATTTCTCACTGGCCTTGCATTTTTTTTCTGCTACTATCTCCTGAAGCTTGATTAAAGTAGATGGACACAGCTTCTGATTGAAAGTGCAACTGACTTTAGCATTTGTCAAACATAACCATTGCTTTGGGGTTTAAAATTGAAATGAGGAGTATGGATTTCTAAATTCTCAAAACACTTGTCTGAGAGGAAATATTAGAATGGGTTTCATTCAGATAATTGAAAAATGTTCAAATGATTTCAACTTTTTTCTTCATTTCTGGATAATCAAGAAAGTATTGTTTTAATGTAAGCTTTCATGTGTATGGTTTCAGTAACTCCAGTCTTTAAGACAAGCAAGAATTACAAAAATTATAATTAAACAAATACAGGATATTAAATAACATGGACCATAATGAAGCTTGAATTTTTGAGATATAATTAAAATTAAGAAACAGTAAAGTTTACTCTGGGCTAACCAATCTAGGATGAGGACAATGCTGAATTCAAAACTGGTTGACATGAAAAAAAAAAAAAAAAAAAAAACCTATATCATCTTTGCTTGCTTTGAACAATATTTTTCTTTTGCTTTCCAGCTATAAATACTCAATTGTTTATATTATTTGAGAATAACATTTCTTTATATCTTTAATGGGGTGTTATTTTTTCTTCTATACTGACATTCATTTCCATTGTTGCAGAAACCTCAACATGCCTGTCTTTGCTCCATACCTTACTCCTGAACAGGAGGCTGAGCTGAAGCAGATTGCTTCTGCCATTGTTGCTCCAGGAAAGGGCATCTTGGCAGCTGATGAGTCTACTGGTAAGTTTCTCTAACAATTTCTTTATTACCAATCAAACAAATTAATCCTATAAATCTTGAGGACTACAAAATCAGAAATGAAGAGCTTTACCAAATAACAAACTCCACATCATTTGAAGACTTCCAAGGGCAACAACTAAAATGGATAGCACAGTAGAGAAAATAATGATATAATCAAGATGTTAACATTTCACACTATCAAGAAAAAAATGTTAAGGAAGCTCCTATTAATACTAGAAAGTGAGATAATTGGACTTGTGTTGAATTTGCTGAATCTGTTTTAAGAGAATGATTTTATAAATTTCAACCAACAGTTATGCTGACTGTTCAGTCAGTGAATGCCATGTTTTCTGTATGGAAATGGCTAATCTTATTATTGATTTCTATGTAAGAGCAAGAGTCTTTTATGATATGAGACAACCATGTAAAATATTTGATAAATGTTTCTAAAAGAAAAAAGAAAAAATCACAACACACATTTAAAAGTAAATCCACTAGTTTATCAAAGTAAAAGTCGTCTTGAAATCTAAGTGAGGAACCTGTCTGTAGCATGACTCAATTTTATAATATAAAATAAAACCAGACTTAGATATTTATCAGTTACACAAACTCCTAACATCATCTTAGAAATGAGATATTCTGTTATGGTCACAGGAGCCATTAGTTTATGCCAGTAAGTGAACATGGTTTGTATGACCATAACAAAAGAAGATCTTAGTAGAGAGAACAATCTGCTGAGGCATTTCTTTTGTTTAGCTTTCTTTAATGATTTCATAAAAAAGCAGTCCTTTCTTACATATGATGGTGAATTTGTTTCAATAAAAAACAAGATTACTTATGCAGAAAACACAACCAATTGCAAGATTACAATTATTTTCAGGACACTTATAGTGTAATAAATCTGGTGAAGTCCTTATGTCTAAGGGGTATTTACTCTTACCACCTGCTCACCACCAGCATAAAACACCTTGTCATATTTCTTTATAAGAAACCATGAAATTTACTAAGCTCTCTTCAGTCAGGCACAAGGTCATAATCGTGAGCATCAAACCAGATTATAAAAATTGTGTGTGAAAATAATTACTGCCCTACAGCAGGTGTTCCATATATGGCTGTATGCTTATATCTATGTATGCCTGTCTGCTAAAGTAGCAAGCTAATTCTTGTTGCAAACAACTGCCCTTTGCACATTTGTTTGCTTAACACCCACAAAGCCAACCTGTGGTTTATACAACAGCTATACTTAATGGATCTTAGTAACAATTTTTGGGTGAGAGGGTATAATCTAGCATGATTACCAGTTTGAACAAGGCTAGTATGCTCAAACTGTCACAATGACTTGCACCTACATGAGTTTAAGCATGCTACTAGATTGGCATCTAGGTCCCATTTACTGTTGAAATAGCTACATGCAACCATCACTTCTACTCTAACAGTTTTTCTTGCACTTCGTACATGTAGAACTCTTCTGTTTACTTGCTTCCCTGATAACTACAATCTTCAAAAATTTAAATGCAATGTCAATTGCCATCTTCTTGAATCCTCTACATCTTGTCCTTTCCTTAATCCTCCCTATTATGTCTTCTTTCACTTTCACACCCTGCAACTTCCTGCATACTAGTGGCATTCTTGCTATGCTTGGAGTGAAATTATAAAAAATAAAGCAAAAATATGTTGTCAAAATTATTTATTTCTGATTTAACTTTTTTTTTGTAGTAAATGAAAATTAGCAGTATGTCTACCTCCAAATGAAGGATTTTTTAAACGTTAGTATATGCTAGATTAAACCTATATTCTAATGAGAACCTATTTGTAGTTGAAAGATTTCAAAATAGGGCTTCTATAACTGTACCTCTGTGTCACAGTTTCAATGCTATGTTTTAATTGCAACTGACATTTTTGAAATGACAATAGTTTAAATTTTTTTTTTAAATTACTTTTATATTTTTTTCCCCCCTCCAGGCTCAATGGGCAAAAGGTTGTCTGCCATTAACTTGGACAATACCGAAGAAAACAGGAGAAAGTACCGTCAACTACTTTTTACCACTGACCCTGAACTCTCCAAGAACATCAGTGGTGTAATCATGTTTCATGAGACTTTCTACCAGAAGACTGACAATGGAACTCCATTTGTGAAGGTTCTTCAGGACAAAGGCATCATTCCTGGTATCAAAGTTGACAAGGGTGTTGTTCCATTGATGGGTACCTTCAATGAATGCACCACTCAGGGTAAGTAAAAGCTAAGTAAGCCACTCTCATTTGGCCATTTATTTACCCAGTAGATGATCATCTATTCTTTGTGCCATTATTAATATCTATGTAACCATAGGAAAGAGGGCTTTGAAAACTTAAACCTCACAGGGCATGTTGAGGGTAAGAGAGATAAGGGAAGGCTACCTACCAGATGAGCTTGTGTGAAAGGATGGTAGAATGGGGGTGGGGTAACCTTAGCAAAGAGAAAATATGCTAAGGGTTACAAGGGATAGAAAGTTGTGGAGAACCATGATCACCTATCTTCTAAAGTGACATGGCACATAGAAGAACCTTACAGCTAACAAGCCAAGACTTCAGATTTTTTGTTTACAATTTTTGGATACTATTGATGTTACTGTTTTGATTTTTTAGTGTTCTTAAATTTTGCCTCTGTAACATGTTTTTTATGAATATGTTGCTTTGGTGTCAGTCATGGTTTTTGAAGCAATTTTGAAAAAAGATTTCTAATAGGTATCCCAAACTGTCCTAGTTTATGAAAACCTGTCAAAGTAAAATTTCCTTCAATTTCAACTGCTGATATCTCATTTATTTTCCAGACTATTTTCTAAAAAAATTAGTATGTAAACGAAATTTGATTATTTCTTGTTCTAAAGATAGAATTCTTTCTCATGTGGGATGATTAGTTTTTTTATTCCAAATCTCTTTAAATTATGTTGCTTTCAATGACAGCTACATGTTTTTAGGTATTTTTGAAGATTACAATTTCATAATGATGTGCCTAAACATATCAAAATATTCCAGGGGGGTGGGGAAAGGATGCTTGTCAATTTAGTGGGATAACCATAAGTTTCTGAAGTTGTCTTTCAAAAAAAGATGTCTTTGAAAACATTTGTAGATGATATATCAAATTCTAAAACAATGAAATTATACCTTGTAGAGCAATGTCTCCCTCTTTAATAATCACTTGGTTTCATATCTCTGCACTCCTTCAACTTGAGGTATGTGAATCAAAGAGAGTATAACTTAATAATTTGATTATAAAAAAACAAAAAATAAATGTTTGTATTGAGAACTTTTTACTTATTGTAAATCTGTATTTCAGGTCTGGATGGAATGTCTGAACGTTGTGCTGAATACAAAAAAGGAGGTGCCCAGTTTGCCAAATGGCGCTGTGTACTGAAGATTGGACCTCACACCCCTTCCTACCAAGCTATGATGGAAAATGCTAATGTTCTTGCTCGTTATGCAATGATCTGTCAACAGGTCAGTGACTGTAACTGAAATTGCTATTTCCTTAAATTGATCTTTCTTAATTGCTTTGAAAACATTGCAGATTCTCAATGAGCTAATCTGTTGTTTCTAGTTAGGGCTTACAGCCATATCATGTTAAAACACTGGTTCTTGCATGAACACTGAAGTTCAGCAACGTTGAGACTGGTTAGTACCTATATGGTTGACTGCGAATACTAGGCACTGTAAGTTTGGATGTGTGTGTAATGTTATGGAGAATGACTCAAAACTGGAAATGGGAGAGCAGAGTTCCAATTACAGTTTGGTTTGTTACATTCACATATTTGCAAATACCCTTTTGGGAAAGATATGAATCCACTTCTTTTCCCCTCAGCTGTGGATTAACTAGTAAGATATGTATTAGATAATGATTATCAAAAAAAAAATTCTTACACTATTTTCAGGCTTTAAATAACCTGCAAAAAGTTGATAAACCATAAAAAACAAATTGATCTAGTTTTGTTAGATATTTGAAAATGATTAACAAATATAATTATTTTTATTTTATTAATTGTAAATATTGGACAAAATATTTTTTTATTATTTAAACTTATTCCTTTCATTTGTGAATGGAATTAATGGCTAAATATGATGAGAAAAACATTTACAGAAAAAAGAAAAGTAGAAAGACTTTTGGTAAGCTATTTTGGTAAAATAATACTTTTGAACAGGTTAAGATAGCCATTGAAATTATTTACTACTCATGAAATTGTACATTAAGATATCAATGCAGTTATAAGAATCAAATATACACTATAATAATAAATGTTATCCTTCTTTTTTGTCTTAATTAAATAGAATGGTCTTGTGCCTATTGTTGAACCTGAGGTACTTCCTGATGGTGAACACGAGTTGGATGTTGCTCAAAAGGTTACTGAACAAGTAAGTACTTTTCATTTTGTGTTTCAAAACCATTTTATATAAGCTCCACCCGACCTTTTTTGACTCTTAAAAATCAAGAAAAAAACTGAACCTATCATTACAAAAATTACTACTAACAAAACAATCTTGCTAAATATTTGCAAACCTTATCAAAAGTGAAAATATCTATATTTATGTCTTTTATCTAATACCTTATTTAACTTTTGATTATTGAACACGCTTAATGTTGACCATAGGCAACATATATTCATTCAAGCATGTTTTGTTGAATAATCTGGGTATATTATGTTTATTTTTATTTTAATCCTCTCAAATTAATGGTTTAGTTTCTTAATGTTGTTACTAAACTCATTAAGGAAGAAGCCTTAGTTTTCATTTATTTTATTCCTGTCCACATTCATGTTTTAGAAAAATATTAATTGACAATACAAGTATACTCTACCATGAAAATAAAAAACAACTGTGCACTTGAACTACAGTGAGTGAGGAAGAGCATCTAGCCTTGGTAAACTTTGCCTCAAATTATTATAAGCATCAGTAGATTGACAGGTGTATGTGGAGAGCTAAACCGAGATCCTGTTAGGTAGGAGCCACCTTGTTTGTGCAAGAGTAATCCTGGTCCTGCATCAATATGAAAAACATGGTTATGATGATGATGAATTTAGTACACTTTATATTACTAAAATAGCATCTAGAATCTATCAAATTTATTGAAATTTATATTTAGAAATGTATTTTCTATTTTTATTCACTCATTTTTCATTCTTTTTCAGGTTTTGGCTTTCACCTACAAAGCATTGGCTGATCATCATATCTTCTTGGAGGGCACATTGTTGAAACCCAACATGTGCACTGCTGGACATGGTTGCGAGAAGAAATATACCCCAGAAGAGAATGCCTTGGCTACTGTGATAGCCCTCAGGAGAACAGTCCCAGCTGCTGTACCTGGTAAGTTGGCTTAAAACAAATTAGTTATACATTAATTTTTAGTTTCATTTAAAAATCTATATCTTTAGTAACATTTTTCTTGAAGGAAATTGCAACAGGGCTTTAAAAACATTTAAAGGCAAATTGTAGAAAAAACAAGTTATTTTCAGTATCTTTGCATTTTATTTTATTGTACATCCTCAAATTTTCAGAGAATAAATTGTCTTGCCTAATTGGTTTTCATAAGCATTCACTTGTTTTTATATATATATATATATATATATATATATATATATATATATATATATATATCTTTTGCTTTTGAGTAACAGGTACAAATACAACTGAATACATTTACTCCAATGACAGTCTTATTTGGATTTGATAGTTACATTACAGCCATCTATCATTCTTTTAATTCTCATACTCAATATGTTAATTAAATGAGGGAAATGGTGCAATTAAAAATGTGTTCTTTTTCTAAATATATTTGGTTTATTTTAAAATAGTATCTATGTATACCATCATATTCAATCACAGCTGGCTTTTCAAAGGTGAAGCAAAATATGTGCACAAAGTATTTTCAGAACACAAGCTAATAATTAAAACAATCTTTAGAATTTGTAAAAAAGTGAACTTTAAATATTTTAAACATTTGACCTGTCAAAGTGTCTCAAAGTATTCCTACAAACCTGTTATACAAGATGGAATTGGAATGTTTGTAAACTAAGCCTAGAAAGGAGTACATTATTACTCAAAAAGAAAAAAAAAATTTAAATAGGTTTATATTTAGTCATCTCTTTAAAATAGTCTCCTTCTTGGTAGTCTATACAGCGATCCCTGTACCTTTTCCAGTTCTTGAAGTGTCACAGAAGTGGTCATCCTAAAGGCCATCTGATACTGGCTGTGCTTCTATTTTAATTTTGTTTCCTGTCTCAAATTGAGGAATGCAGAATTTTTAACATGTTTTCTTGCATTTTGTTGGTCACCCCTGAACATTCATCTTCAGCTGGCAATCAGTCAACCTTGAAACACACGTGATGCAAGAAACTGTTTGGCATCAAAAACGTTCACTAAAAATCAGATTAAGCATTTCAAAGGACTCTAAAACAACTTTGCCAGGCTTCATGCAAAATGTGCTGCAGGAACATTGCTTGAATTTATAAGTCATCGTAAAGATTGCAGGCCTGTTCCAACACATTACAAAATCTCACAAAAACGACAATAATAATGATAATTGTACAAGAGTAGATAGCATGAAGCTTAGTGGTAGACTAACTCAATAGGCTGGGTAGCAATGAGTGTTAGCTACATATGCATTTCCATTGAACTATACAGTTACAGTACAGAATTATTGATACCACTTTGTGTGTGTGTATATATTTTTTTCTTCTTTTTTTCCCCCTAAATCCACAGGTATCACTTTCTTGTCTGGTGGTCAGTCTGAAGAGGATGCTACCATCAATTTGAATGCCATTAACAACTGCCCACTCCTTAAACCTTGGGCTCTCACCTTCTCTTATGGACGTGCCCTGCAAGCCAGTGTATTGAAAGCCTGGCAAGGCAAAGATGAGAATATCAAGGCAGCACAGGAACAACTTATGGTTAGAGCAAAGGTAAGTGTTGTTGTTGCTTTTTTTTTTTATCTTTTCTACTCAGTTAAATAAACAGTTAAATTACATTTTGTTCAATTTATGAATCTAAACTTCACTTGCACAGATATAGCTTAATTTTTTTTCTTTTTAGGGTTTCAAACTAAAAAAATAGAAACAAATTTCATAAACATTATTTATAGCATTCAATATTTTAAATTAACAATTTTTTTTCATGTGTGTAAAGCCTTGAAAAAGTTAGACCAAATTTCTCTTGAAAATTCAATTCTGATAAAAAAAAAAAGATGCAGTTTTGTGTTTTTTTTCTTTAGAATTTCTTGGGTGAAGTTATCATTATTTACATTTGGACTAATGGCCACATCTTCGTTGCTATTATCACAACATTTCAACCGTTATACACTCCAACCTTCTTCAGATGTTTGCCAATCTGGGTAACCTTTGAAAAATTTCAAATTAAACACTTTAATTTACAGAGCTAGATCGTTCTCCTTCCACTGCCTAGGAATACCTCATTTTGTTCTTTGCAATACTGCTCAGTTTCAGTTATTGTTTATCTGGTTTCCACTGAGTCTGTACTAATGCAAGCCCAGGGATTGGGCTTACAATTACTGTCACCAAATTCATGACAGCTCTAATCCACAAGGCTAGGCACCTGAAGCTGGAGGGCACAAAAGCCAAAACAGTGTGATGATGATGCTAATGAGGATATTAGTCTGAATATAAATGGTATAAATTAAATTGCTATTGTACTTCAATAACATTTAGAAGCATTTCAATAAAATCTTTCAACTGCTAATAACTAAAATATTTGTATTGCATGCTTTTAATTGCTATGAATTGTAAGGTTTTTAGCATGGCATATTAATTCATTCTTTAGAATTTCATAAATTCATTAAGTAAATTTTGAAATTTGCTTTTAAATAACTGAGCATCTTTGTATGTTTATTTCTATTTTTTTCCTTTTTATTAATGTTTGTCCCTGCCCTCTTTTCAGGCCAATGGTGCAGCCTCTGTGGGAAAATATGGAGGTGGTGGTGGGTCTGCTGCTGCAGCCGAGTCCCTCTATGTCAAAGATCACGCTTATTAAACTGTGTCCTTTTCGTTTTTTTTTTTTTTTTTTTTCTTTTTCTTTTGGGTAATTTTGGAGCTGAGCTCAATAGCTGAATTCTTATACAGTATTAAAACCCTTTGTAATTTATAATGCTTCAGAATTTTCCTTCTTCAACACT
The DNA here is from genome assembly GCA_903632075.3 of Acanthosepion pharaonis. Taxonomy (NCBI): domain Eukaryota; kingdom Metazoa; phylum Mollusca; class Cephalopoda; order Sepiida; family Sepiidae; genus Acanthosepion; species Acanthosepion pharaonis. The sequence goes on along the minus strand of CAHIKZ030000522.1, from coordinate 315,631 downwards.
AAGTGGCTGTATATTATGAATTGAGCTTTCATTAGAGGCAGTTGTAATTATTCTGTACACAACCGAGATAGATATTGGTTGGCCTGTGGTAACTTTTGTCATCCATTTACCAATGGTCTACTTCAATATCTGTGTGATCTAGAACATTCTTATACCAATCTTATCTCGGCTTCCTGTCCTAGTGTTGTTTGGTGACCAAGCAGAACATCTACTCCTGAGTAATTGTGAGGACACAACAACTTGGTTCAGACAAATAAACACCTTTTAAAGCTAGCATTTGTTTTTTTTTTTTTTTTTAAAAAAAAAAAAAATCAAAAGCCACATTGCTTATTTTCTCTTGACATTTGAATGGTATTCATCATGGTCATTTCATGCAAAAATAGGATCACTATTCCCCCCCCTCCCCATTAATGTTGGCATTTTAGTCTCAGTTTAAAGTTGACAAGAGAACAGAGGCCTCAAGAAACTGGAAAGAAGGTAAACTTCAAGTTATAAAATCCTTACTCTTTGAGAAAATTATTTCACTGCCAAAACAAGATATTTTAACTTAAATAGTTTTTTCTCATTACTTTATATACTTTAGATTTAATAGAAACTTAAGATTTGTCCTTTGACAAGGTTTAAGACTGTGTCCCCCTTATCTAGTGGAAAACCACTGAATCATTTGTTGGAATATCCTGTGTGAATTTTTCTCCCAAAAAGAATCTTACTGGTCCCTCTATGATTGAGTGATTTGTTTTTTTTATGGTTTATCAACTCTTTCTCAGTTATTTAAAGCTAAAACAGTTTGGATTGTAGTAAGTCACTTACAATGATGGGAGATTGCTTGGGAACACTAAGTACTGATTGGGCAAAAAATCCTTAACTTTAGTGATCAACATGACTTCACTGTAAACCTATCAACATGGAAATCAAAAATGCAATAGAATTTGTTTACAAAGATAGCCTACTTAAGATTTTAAGACTGAAAAAGAAATATAATATAAAAAAAAAAAATGAATTTATCCAATACACTTTTGAGACTGTATATGTCAAACAAATTATACATAGTTTCATCTGTGATTTTTATTTATTAATGTTTTTAAGAAATTTTTAATAAAAAAAAAAAAAAATTAGTCGTCAAATTTATATATACTATGCAGGTTAGTCAATATTTTTATCTTTATTTAAAAACAAACTATTTCTCTTGTTACTTTTGCTAGTAACAGGTTTCCCTGCATTCCATTGATACAAGTCTTGTTTTTGTAAATTTCCTTGTTATAAAAATTAATAGTTTTTGTTTATCAGGTCTGCCTTTCACAAGATACAACTCCTGCTGATATTCATTTCCTGGCTCCTAAATCTTTGCAGTGTTGAAAAGTTCTCAGTCTGACCAAGACAGGATTAAAAAAAAAAAAAAAAAACTTAGTCATATTTGGAAAGTGGGCCAGTCGACTTTTCAGCACCTCAACTGCAAAATCAATTATCTACAATTGATATTTAATGTCCCCATTTAAATACATGACTGTTGAGAATTTTTTTAACTCACAGCCCAAAGAATGTAACGTTATAATTCTCAGGTAATTTCATCTCAAGTTTTTAAATTGTAAACCCAGTTTTTAGCATACCCCCCCAAAAAAAATATTTGTGTCCTCATTGGTAACTGAAGTTCATTCAAAGTAGGTATTATATTTATTCACTTATCGCTGTAATGGTAGTGAATGCTAAACAATTTCCTCACATAGAAGGCTTAAGGCAACAAAAACTTTGTTCTATAGAAGGATGCTGAGAATACTATGGCTGGGACATGCAAGCAATGAGGAAGCCTTAATGAAAATAAAAAGAAAATGAACACTTAGAATCAGAAAGAGATATTTGAAATTTCTAGAACACAATGAAAAAAGAGGGCTTGGAGAATTTGACACTCACAGGACAGCCTGAGGGAAAGCTTTAGTAGCAGAACTGAGAGTGATAGGAAAGGGATAAAATATTGCTTAGAACTATGAAGGAAAGGAAGTTGGGGAGAGCCATGATCTTACATGTCCAGAAGAGATAAAGCACATAAAAGAAGAATTGCCATTTACAAATCTCCATGGATAAATTTATATTTTAACTTTCATCTTCAACATTCTGGACTTATGGCTTCACATTGAAACACTGGTTCTCGTATGATAACCAAAGTTAAGCAATGTTGAGCCTGATTGGTACCATGGGTGACCTCTTGGAAATACCAGCTGTTGTAAGCTTGGTGGTGAAATAGATTATAGTTTGGAATTGGAAATCAGAGAGCCGAGTTCCAGTTTCACTAATATTCATTATATTCACTTTTGGGAGGGTATGAATCCAGCTCTTCTCCCCCCACATGGGAGTGGTTTCTTGTGTAGTCCTATCCTGGTTAGGATAGACCCCTTTTTTTTTTTTTGTGTACCTAGTTAATGAGTAAGTATTGTTCATGGCTCCTTTGGTTATGATCCAAGTCAAGATTCCCAACCTCCCCAATTTGTTTATGGTCCCTTTTTTTCATCTCAACTGGATCAGCTATTTTCTTTCCCCATGGCCATATTTATTTTATCCTTTCCCTTAGCAGGAGAGCCTCTTGATTTTGTCAAAAGACAATACAGTGGTCTCTCTTAAATCTTTTGATGGTTTGACGGGTCCAACTAACATCAGTTATTTCATTTGTTATTTGATATTTTTAGTTTTTTTTTTTTTTTTTTTTAGGCTCATCCCCAACCTCATTGCATATCATTTACAGATTTTTATGCTCATTAAATTTTTATGTCATGGGGATGTGTTTTTGTAAGTCCCCTGAGAGTATTGCAGTATTATGGTGGATGTGCAATTTGTAACCAGAGAATGGGTCATGAATTGGATTAGCTAGGTATAAGATAGTAAATGACAACCAGCTTCAACCCTTTCCCCCTTTTAGGCCCTGTACCTAAATTGTATTTTATTTACAATAAATCTCAACAACGGAATATCTCATTACTAAAGTGGAACAAATGTCTGAAGAATTGCTTTTTATTATTCTTATTTTATGTTAGCTTTTTTTTTTTTTTTGAATATTTTTACTTTTAATCATTTAAAAAGCAGAATTTTTTTTTTTTTTTTTTTTTAGATAAAAATCCTTGATTTACACATACAGAAGATATAATTAATACAACTACAAAATTACTTACATATGACATTTTAGTTAAAGTAGTTTTAAAATATACACTGTGGCATGGATGCAAACTACAACTTGATTGAAAATTAATGTCCTTTATTCTTCATACACTTCATGTAATCAAATGGACTTCATAAAATGATATCACTTTTTTTTTTTCTGTCATGTCAAAAGTCCAGTAACCCATTAGGGCTATGCGCGCATCACATGTAGTGCAGCCATATCAACGGGTATGTATAGCACAAGATAGCTTGATGGAGTCCATCTTTTTTCAGGTTGTTTTTTGAATTGAGTTTTCCATCTCCTAAGCTGGTTATCACCTCAAGGTAAGAGAGCCTAGTCAACCCTGTTATTTAACCCATAGATGGGGAAGAAATGGATTTGTACATTTTTCAAAGGTTATTTGTGTCAAAGTGAATTTAACAAAGTCTGTTCAATTTCTCTTTCTGGGTCAATGTTAGCCATTACATTACCAGCAAAAGTCATACAGACTAGCATAGATTCTTTATCATCCTTCATTGCTTTCAGTGAGGAAAAAAAACAAAACCTGGAATTCCTACTAATAAGCTGTAGGTATACAATCTCAAAACCTAAGACTTTTCTACAACCAAATATTATAAACATGTGCTTTTTCACTTGCATGATCTCACACGCACAAAAAAGTTCTCAGCCTGATCTGCTTCCCTGATTAGGATTTCCTTGTCTGTCTACATTTGGGTAGCAATTCCTCTTTTATACAAGTTTCATTAAAGACAATTGATGAGGTACTGCACCTAAGCTTTTTTTTTTTTTATAGACCTGAAGCATGTAAAAACTGTTCAAATGTTCTATATATCAAGTGCTTTTGGCTATTCTATTGACCACCTAATAAAACCTACCACACTTCATCCACAACATGAAGAAAATACAACTATAATAGCCTTATCCATAGGTTAAAAAAAAAAAAAAAAAAAAAAATTCAGTAATATCTGTCTTGGGTAGGTAAGTGACACTTAGTATGTCTGCTATGCCAGTCTCCTAGATCAGCTGTTATACCCCACTACTTCTCTGCACATCTACATATGGTAGTTCTGTACTACCAGACATATAGTCTGGTTCAGCGGAAGAAACAGACAAATGATGCAAAGGTGAATAAGATCGTCGATTGGACCCTGAACTATCATGAATGGATGTCCCCTCAGAGAGGTCCTGTGAGTTGAGCACTTATTGGGCCTTAAGCTCAACCCAGACCTCAAGTTGAGCTCATACATACAATCCATGGTGCCATTACACTTCTCCCCTTCCCCGTCATGTTTTTCCTGAAACTATTTTAATAGTGCCCAATCCACTGCTAAAGATGCTGGAAAAATGGTTGGTTCTTTGTACCACTCCAGTAAGTACCCGACTCCTAGTGCTATTCTCTACAAGAGACACATCAGGCTGAAGATGGAATATTGCTGCTATATATGGCCCAGAACAGACCCATCCTCACTTTCCAACATTGATAGTTCAAAAGCATTTCCTTGTTCTTGTGGGTGATAAATTATTTTCCACCTTACAACCCCTTTCTCACTGACAAAACATTCTTAGCCTCTCGCTGATGTATTGCTATATCCATGGAAAGTGCTAAAATGAACTCCATTCCTTAGTGCCACCATTTCTAACCTTCACAGCTAAGACCTGCCATGCTACGCATGTTGTAGTGAACTAGCCTTATTCCCTTTGTATTCCATTTATGAGATTAAATTCCACTTGAGTAGCGTCTTCATGTAAACTGATGCTCTGTGGAACAGATTCTCAAGAGGGTGTTTCCCCCGATCACTATAATCTTAACCTGTTCAAGTCTAGGATTAACCATTTTCTTCCCTACATATCCACATAAACTGTGTCTCTTACTCTGTAACCCTCTACCTCGAGTGGCTCCCGGGCCTTGTACAGGGTAAATATGTCTTAAAAAAAAAAAAAAAAAAAAATTGTGGACTATTAACTAAGCATGGAAAGTGGAATCAGAGTGATCTACCTTCACAAATTGAACTTAAAATAAATGTTTAAAATTCAAAAAACTTATAGGGTATGATGATAGACACTTGAAGAAAGTTGGGAGTTTAACCAAAATGAGAATGAATAGCAAAGCATATAAAAAAAAAAATCCTCATCTAAAACACTGAGATAAATTATAAAATTTATGATTCTAAAATACTGCAGAGCCTTTATTTTCTCACAAATGCAGGCATAGCAAAAATTGTCCTTGTGGAGGTTGGTGCAGAATGTTTTTTTCATTCAAAATGAATGAATCCTTGGTGAATGGTGTTTTAAAAGGGTTTTTTTTTTCTTTTAAGATAGATTCACCTATTATCTGGGTCACACTCCTTCCTGCTCTTTTGAACAGAAGTAGTGCTTTATTCTTTGTTTCCTGTTTAGGATCAGGTTTCTGGTTACTTCTAAAGCTAGTTTTCTCACTCACTTTCATTTCCAGTTATTCATTGTCTTAATTGATATAAAAAAAAAAAATAAAATAAAAAAAATAATACAAACTTGTATCTTTCTTATTGGTGAGAGTTTGTAGTTTGTGTGGGTTACCTCACTTGACTTTCGTAAAAATAAATGATGTTAGGGGGACGCTGCTTACACCTAAACATAGGCAGTGGTATTTCTCTTTTCAAACTCTGGCAATAAGATGTAGTCGCACGTGGAGAAAAAGTGTTTCCACACTGGGGAACATTCATTTTCAATGTCTTACTTTTCTATCATGACTTTCACACATGTCTATCTGTAGGCCTACATAAGCACACATTCTCTAATTTAAACACTTTATGAGACTGGTCTTTTAGGTACCTCCAAAAATTTGTGTACCTAAGGTTTAAATGTATTTTTCATATAGGAAAAATCTTTTTTGATGCTTTCTCCTAGCTTCAATTGAAAGCTAAAAAGGATTAAATTTTCTAATTCCAGAAAAAAAATACTGCAAAGTATTTCATATAAAGATTTGAATGATTTTTAGTCAGTTCTTCCAAAAAACTAGTCAAAATGGCCATTTATAATTTTTATAGAGAAATGTAAACAAATTATTTTTTCATTTAAAAAAAAAAAACAAAAAAATAACGCTAAAATATACATTTCTGAAACTTTACTTTCATAAAATTAGCAAATTTTAAGTTAAATTAATCTGTTCTGAAATGAATATCACTTATAGCATAAAATTTTCTAGACAAACATTTCTTGACATTGGGGTCTTGTTATTTTCACATCTCCATTGATAATTTGATGGCTGAATATGTTGACAGATTTAGTATGGTGCATCAGAACTGACATAATTTTATGAATTCTAAGTAGGAACCTTTTTTTTTTTTGTTTCTTATAGTAATTTAAAACACTAAAAATTTCTTACCATTATAGAGGTAACTCAATAATGTATTTCATTATTTAATAGCTAAGAGAATAAATAATATTACATTAAGTTATTACATTTTTAATTTAATAACTGCAATAATAATAAATAAAATTATTATTGTATTAATAATTAAATTATCTCACTCAGTTATTGTTTAAATTGATAAATAAGAATCTTATCTCATTTTTTAATTTAATAACAGAGTGAGATAATTTAATAACTATCTCACTCTCAATTATTAAATTTTTAAATTGATAACATATTATTTCAGTTAGTTAATAATTTAATTTTTTATTTAATAACTCTGTTATTAAATTTTTAACTGAGATAATATATTTTTATTCTTTATTATTAATTGGTATACTTTGATAGTTATGAATTGTTAAAGTTGTTTTATTTAACTCTCAAAAAAGAAAAGTTTAAAATGAACTAAAAACAAATTATTTTTCTTAAGTAAAAAAACAAAACTAATTAACAAATTAGTCACACACATCATGAAAAGTGTACACACTATAAAGTAAGATGAATGCATAGCAAAATTAAAAAATAATGAAATTGGAAAAAAAACTTTAGAAATCATCCCTTCAAGATTTAAAAAGAAGCCTGTTGAAAAACATAGGGACGATGAAACACAGAAGTGAAATGAAAGTATTGCTCACGGCCAAAAACCTTGAAGCCTTGAAACACGTGACCTTTTAAGCATAATATCACTTACGTTACAGCATACTTAAAAAAAAAAAATTATGGTAAAAAGTTTTGGGAGTAGGATTTATATCAAGATTTTATTTTTTGCTTAGTAAATATAGACTTCAATTAATAACTTAGTAACCTACCTTGTACTCTGGGAGAATTTTAAAACCTTTTTTAAAAACTTAAAGAAAAGTGAAAACAGTTTCTGAAAAATTAATTATTCATCAAAAATTTTTTTTCTTTAGACAATAATGTCCTTAAGGTGTATTATTTATAAAAGCAAATAAAAGCCTAATTAATCAGATAATTAGATCATTTTATTTTACAATTTGGAGCAGACTTTTAAGAAATTGGGAGTAGTGGAAAAAAAAAAGAAAAATTTGATTTACATTCTCAAGAGTCCTGCTTCTAAGTAATATAAGACAATTTGCGAACTATTTGAAATTCATAAAATTAAGTAAGGGAAGGGGGTAACAGACGTAAAAAAAATATTTTTACCAAGATTTTCTAAAAATAAAAATTTCAAAAATAAATTCATTCATTCATTCATTCATTTTTAAATAAGTGCTGAAAGTTTCATTAAAATCAGATAATTATTTGACTTTTGCAAGAATTTCCAAATTTAAACTGCTACACTAAAAATGTTCATTACCACAAGTCTTAAAAAGTTGACAAAAAAAAAAAAAAAAACAATTCTTGAGCCAAATTTAGAACATGTTAGAAAGGAGGTAAAATTTTTTTAAAAATTAAAAATACTTTGTTCTTTCCTCTTAATAAAACATTTTGAGGTTAAAACTTAAAGTTTAGGGCCTTTTATCATCATGCTATACTGTTTTTTTTTTTTTTTTTTTTTTTAGCAAATTATTGGGAGGTACCTTCTTTAAATATATTCTTTGTTTATATATTATCATTTACTACTTGAACTCTCATTTGAGTCCACAATAATTGTTATAGGAAAAACATTATCAGGAGACACACATGTTCTACATAACCATAACAAGCATTCTCATTATATTTGCAATATGGTGGGAGTAAATGGGAGAGAGTTTTCTGGCGAAAGATTTTAGAAGACTGAACTTAAAGCCCTCTTTTTTTCTGGGTTTATATTGAGGTTAGTAAATTTTTGGGGAGTGTGGTAATTGCCCTTTGTTCTGATTTTTGCTTGTCCAGGTGTCTGGTTTCAAAAACGAAGTTAGATGACTGATGATCTTTCCTGAAGAATGCAGGTTTTAATCTTAATGAAAGGTTTAACTAAATGATACTTTTAATATTTAAGAAATATTTTGTTTCATTTATTAGACTTTGCATGATAGAAATAAAAACTAACATTTTGTTTAAGAAAACTTCATATTAATGTTTATGTTCTTTTTTTAATCCCTTAACCCCAAGCAAGGTGATAAACCATTAAGATGCAAGGGGTTACTGAGAGTAAAGGAAACTGAAAACATTGAGGAGAAAGGACAATAAAAGAACAGGATTCAAGAAAACAGATGATTATGATTGATGTTGAATTTGTTTCCTTAAATTTTATTTTTAAAGAGAAAAATATTGCACAGAATTTATTAAAAAAAAAAAAAGTATGCTTTTATAAAATATTGTGTAATTCTTTTCTCATAAATATAATATTGTAATAATCAATTAAGAGACTTACCGAATTCCGAGTTTGAGAAAAATAAATTTCAAGGGAAATAACTAGGGATAGTTTTAGAGTACACTTACAGTTACTTCCCTTGCTACATATTTCCTGATCACATTGTATCCCCCTCACGAAAAACAAAAAACAACAAAAAAAAAAAAAAAAACTTTTAATATAGAGTTTTCTAATTAATATTTTTTCTTTAGATTCCGTTAATTTTTCTTTCAAACATTTTATAAAATTTAAAGTGTGAAATTTGCAGCATTTTAAAAATCATTGAAATTTAATTTATGCAATTCATTTCACCTAAGTTGTTTTTAACAGAATTTCTAATCGATTTACCAAATCATTTTTTTCAGTGTTAACATTGATACTTTTAAAACCAATCTACCTTCAAGGTCACATTCATGAGATACTCAGTGATAAACAGTAGTAATAAATATTAACATGTTTTTTGTTAATCAATTCACCCGAGCAAGGTGATAATGCCACTAAGACGCAAGGGGTTACTGCGAGTGAAAAAGAATGAAATGGCTTTAGTTAGAAGCAACCGGTAACAAAAGATAAGCCTCTATTCCTGCTCAAAAAACCGAGGAGGAGTCTTAGCTGGATGATAGGTGAATATATCTACTAAAATAGGTAAATAAATAGTAAATAAAAAAAATTCAAGGGTTCAGGCGGAGACGTTAGAAGTATAGAGTTGCAGTAGACTTTAGAAGAAACCGGAAACCTAATCCTAAAAAGGAAACAAGGGATAAACCTCTACTCCTGTTCAAAAGACCAAGGAGGAGTGCGAGAAGAGATCCGTTGGTTCACCTTTCTATAGAAAATGATATGGAAACGATTATCGTTGAATTCGTCCCCTCGCAGATTGATAATTTTCTGTATTTTATATTAAAGCAGTGATTCTTAACGGGGGTGGGGGCATATAGTCACAAGGGAGCCCTGGTAAATTTTATGAGGGGCACATGTTGAATAAAAAGAGCAACTCTGGTAGAATCTTGTTGCCCTTTATATAGTTCTAATAAACCTAAATTATGTAATGTCAAAGCCATTGGCAAATTTTTAAGTTTTCCGCGTGGATGTGAGGAAAACCGAGATCAAATTTCAACTGGGATTGTTTATGTTCATTTTGCACTGATGTGGTCTATGAAGAAAAAAAAAATCAAGCAGACTGGGATATCTAGCCTTGATTGGTAACCAGTCTAGAAGACGACTAAATTTGAATTTTACAAATATCCACTGCCTTGTCGCCATACCCACACATGAAAGGCTTCGGTAGTAAACAGGGGACAGATCTGGAGGGTACCAGACAGAAACCAGACGTGACGAGAGCACGACTCTTTAGCTAATATCACGATTTAACAGAACGCAGGACAAAACGAAAATCATTTTTTCTTACTCGGAATAAAAAACAAAACAAAGAAAAACTTATAAATTTAATAAAAAAAAATTGTTTATTTTTGTGTTATTAATTACGATGGTGTGAAATGTAATGGATATCGGTTCGGGTTGAGGAATCGGAGAGCAGAGTTCGAATTCCAGTCGAGTTCGTTACATTCTTCTCTCCACCCAAGCTAAGGACAAATAACAGGACAAACTGGCAACTGGTATAGGAGGGAGGAGGAGGAGGAGGAGGACGAGATCTCTGAATTCAAATCTTGAAGGCGTAGTGTACGGATCGAAGGCAACCCACACCATATTTTGTGATCTTTAGTTGTCGGTCCAAAATCTTGGATAGGAGATCGGCGCCAACAAGCTATCTGAAAGCTCTCTCACTGATGATGAAGAAAAATCAGTCTTTCTTGTGCCCCCGGAAAATTGAAGCATTCGAAGGTTTTAAAAAGAAAAATTACGAAAAATAATTAAAGTAAACCAGTGTAATTAAAGCCGGAACAATTTTAACGGTGTTAAATTCATTTTTAGCCCTGTTAAAAATGCCACAATGTCCAGCCACTTCTAATATTCATGGACAGAGTGTGTCGCGACATCATTTCCACAAGTCGAACGAACTGTATATTTTTGGTTATTTTCGAGGCAGTTTAGAAAACTTCCGTGCAAATCGCCTCCACACATTTGGTCACAAATTCAGAATTATATTTCAGTTGTTGAAAAACAAATGAAATGAATCATATTGCATTTCGACCACTATTTTGCGTGTATTGTTGTTATATTTGGGAGGGAGCTGCACCATCCGCACTTTCCAGTCTGTCCAAAAAAAAAAAAAAAAAAAAAAAAAAAAAAGAGAAAAAAGTCTCATAGTACTTGTAGGTGACAAATTATTTTTCTTCCGTCGACACAGGTTAGACGTTGCAAGCTATCTTGCTACTTCCATGGAAAGTGCTCAGACGAACTGTATTCCTTGGTTCCACCAGTTCTCTAACCTTCACAGCCAGAACCCGTCATGCCATCCACATTGTAGCAAACCTTGGAGAGAATTAAGTTCCACTAGAAGAATTTCTTCCCGCGAACCACTGCTCTGTGGAACCGACTTCCAAGAGGATGTTTTCCCGATTATTACTACAATATTCTTTAACCTGTTTATGTCTAGGGTTAACCGTTATCTCCCTCTCCTATTCTCATAAACTGCATATTCTTATTGTAACCCTCTACCTAGGGTGGCCACTGGGCCTTGTACAAGTTGAACTTAGCTGTGTGTGTATACACACACACACACACACACACAAAATAGCATATAAATGCTCAGAATATAAATCTACTTCAAAACATTTACATGAGGTGTAAGGGAGGTAAGCAATCTTTGGTATGCAAAAATACTCCCTAAATGTTGAATATCTAAGTATGTTTTGGATACACTAGCTTATTAAATGCAACAGGTTTTTTTTGGAAAAAGTCTAATATTTATTCGAAATAGGTTACAAAATACGACATAAGGCCTAAAATGGAGAGAGCTGGTTATTTTTTTTTTTAACCGAGATAGAAACAATCACTGACCCAATCGCAAAAAAAATACCATCACGTCGGTTTTTCGTTTTAACTATTTTAGCCAACGAGATCTTTCATAGTGAATATTTTTCATTAAAGAAACAAAAAGCCTTGCAAGAATATAGGGCATTTCGATTAAGATTACAGTACACATATTTAATTTTTTTTTTCGCTGTTACCGGCAATGTGCATTTCATATTTGAATTCATACTGCTGAAATAATTATTTTAATAAAATAAACCCATACAAATGCAGGAAACCTACACTTAATTTAAGCCAGCTTTTGTATCAGTACCAGAAGCTTTTCGCAAATGAAAAGGTTTTAGTAACCCTCATTTCAATTTTCAAACATTTTCTTGAATCAAAATAAGCTTCGAGATATTTCCATAACAAAATAGTCAACATTTGTGTAAAAATAGGCTCAGCTGGCATAAAAAATTCTTTCTCAAATTCATCCATAATTTAAATATTTCAAGAAATCCTATTGGCTAAAAAATAAAACATTCGCCCAAGCATTTCTCAGAAAAAAATCGCAACAAGCTACCAAGCCGCTGGAGCCGATTTTGTTGTAAAAAAACAAAAACAAATAGAAACAGCAAACGATTTTTCGTCGCATTTTGAGAGTCACACACGCAAAGATACACACGGGAATTATGTGTCAAAATTACCGCTAAAGAAACAAACTTTCTTTGAGAGATTAAAAAAATTCATACAAACTTTTTCACTTAATATCTTACGTAGAAAAAATCTTTTGTCCAAGTTAAATTCAACCTTTTAATCAAAGGCAGACAACTTTTTAGACATTGAACATTTCCGAAACAGCAAAGAACTTTTCCTCTATACTTTTGCACACCTCATTACAAACAAAGAAATTGTAAATTGTGCATATAAAATTTAATCTGTTGTTTCAAACATGTATTTTTGTCTTGACTGAATATCGTTACCATCATTTGGCCATTTTTTATAATTTATGTTTGTGAATATTACATCTTTTATTTGCAGCACAATACGCATCCTTCCTAGATCCACTACAAGGTCATCGCTAACAGTGAATAGTACATAGTAAATATTTTATGCAGAACATAAGCCAGTGTAAATATTCAATGAAAATTTAACAGTCCCCCCCCAAATATGTTTTAGAGAGCATTTTTAAAAAGTGTAATCGAAAAAAAAAAAAAAACAAAAAACAAAAAAAAAAAAAAAAAAACAAACAAACAAAAAACAAACACTTTTATGCAAACAAACCATTTTTCTTTAGACTCAAAAAATGCTTTTTGGACTTTATAAACTTATTGGCTTATATAAAAATGATTTTTATCAATGTCGCTCTACTTATAATTTATCCGACTCTGTACCAAAGAAATCGCCACCTATTTGTCAAGTGTATTCCAGACCCCATGCCTCAATTCATCGAAGAATTAATTTCTCTCATATATATACAATTTTTGTAGGGGTAGGGTTAATAAGCATAACAACATTTAAAAATGAATATTTACAATGAAATAAGAATTATTTACAAAAGAAAAAAAATTAATCGTTTTGGAACAGGTTTGACCTCGCGACACTTAAAAGTAACATTTATCAACTTCTGAAGCGGCTTCGTGTTCAACGGTAAAACTAAAACATAAATTATTTGTTAAGTCAGCAGTAACATCTCAAAATTTGTCGCATTTCATTTTTTGAGGTTAATGAGATTGTCTAATATTTTCTTGTTGGGCATAGTGGATATAACAATTTCACCAACAAAAGATTTCCTAAAACTAAAAAGTCTATGTTCCTGTTCATAGGCTCGACTTTTAATCAACATTATTTTAACAGCTTGCTTTACCCTATGAGCCAAGAGACCAATCCAAGTCATGCTTGAACGTAACACTCTTTATGTAGCGAAGACGTCGAAAGTTAGTTGTTGGCTTTCTTTGTTTCATTTTGAATAATCCACGTAATGTGAACTTGACGTATATTTTCAATGTATTATTTTAGGTATATCGGCATGACAAATTTAACTTGCTAATTTTCTTTACAAAAAAAGACTAAAGGTAATTCTCATCTATGAATAGAAAAAAAAATCATTAGAAAGTGAAAAAAAAAAAAAACAAACGACTCACCACGAGCAGTTAAAGGGTCAAGCCAAACTCTATTACAGAGTAAAGACAAGAAATGAGTGGAGTAACAATCGTAGCTGCCAAAATTCAGATTTCAATTCAGTTATCACGTGACTGACAGAACCAATTAAAACTCTTTCCACACGCACGCACGCACACTTGAATGAATCAAAATAAAGTAATGTGGATAATTTATTTTTAAGTTTTTGTATTACCGTATCTTTTGAAGACCTAATTTTGAAGCTAATTTTAAAGGGAGTCGCATCATACAGGAGATATAAAATTAGCGTATGTACTGCTGGTCCGAGATTTACTTTAACCCCCCCCCCCATACTGGTCGTTTTTTTTTTTTTTTTTTTTAACGTGGGGACTCGAGTGTTTCCATTCGGGCCGCTGGTCAAAGCTTGTCATCATATAGCTGGTCATACCACTGCTACGTAACAGATGTCACGCAACGGCTGGGGGAGAACGAAAAGGAAGAGAGAACGCCTCCGGCACGGAACAGATACTACAACCGTAGCATCTACTCCGACGTGGGGAGGGGGGAACCTTTCTTCTACCAATCACTACGGAAGGACAACTCCTTATGCACTGCTGGCCAATACTCCTTATATACTGCTGGGCTTGGTTACACAGTTGACCAAACTATATATATCCATTTTTACTGTAGTCAAAAAGTACATCAGTATCTAAATAAAATAAACATGGTTTTGATAAAACTGATATTTTTACTTAACTGTATCCAATAATAATGTAAGTAATATTCACATATTATTGTTGTTTTATCCCCCCCCCCACCACAGACAAAGAAATGTACATATGGGGACAAGTTAGGATTTCATAGAGACAGTGGGATATAATGGTGGATGTAGTAAGAAAGGGTGGAGAGAATGTGTTGTTTTTTTGGTGTTAGAAATATTGTTGGTATGTTTGGGTCAGTGTTTGTGGTTCGCTAAGTTTAAAATGTAAGTCCGAAGAAGACCGTCATTTTCCCCAATCCCATTTTTTGGCCTTGTGCCACATTTTGTGCTTTAGTAAAAATAAATATCTATTTATTTACATATTAATATCGTATAAAATACGAACATATGCATCTTTTCCATTGTTTATGTTTATGATGTTTTTGTTTCTCGTTCGGTTGTTTATGGCTGTACGCGTTACACAACGAGTATAGCGTTAAAGATACTTTAACTTGAGAAAAGTTATAAATTTGTTTAAATATAACTTGAGAAAAGTTATAAATTTGTTTAAATATAGCTTGAGAAAAGTTATATTTTATTTTGATTTGACTTATAAGGCCTATTGAGGTATTGATGCAAATTTATAGACCTTTGTTAAAGATAACAAAGGTACTTTGCGGCTTTTGGAGATTTGTTTCAACTTTGTCTAAGAGACATTTATTTGGAAGAGGTGTTTTTATTCCCAAGAAGAGGAATTATTGCCTTTCATTTGTTTATATTGTTGACTCAGAGAGTCAAAATTTTATTTGGCAGAGTCGTTCGTTGCTGGGAAGACTGCCCCATTCTCGTTCTCTATTTAAAATGAGATTTTAAAATATTTTAAATAGATATTTATTTTAAAATTTAATCTTAGCCTAGGTTAAGCGTTGTGTTTTCTAATTTTCGCTTTCAGCTCCTAAAAAAAGAGAAGGAATTTCTGAAGAAGAAAAAGAAATGTATTTGAAGAAAAAAGTAAGATAAAAGAAATTTGAAGAAGAAAGAAGATAAGAGAATCTGAAGATATTAACTGTTAAAAGATTTTATAACAAGTTTTGTTTATTGTAAAAGAAAAGGTTGAAAAAAGAAAAGAAAAGATGTTTTTATTGTATTTTAATAAAGAATGACATTCTATAGACTGACAAAATTATAAATGTTAGTAAATCCTTTTGTTTATCTTTATGTTTTGTTACTATTTAGCATATGGAACAATATGCACGGACATTTTGCTTTATTGAAATGTTTTATCTGTGAAAACTATATTTTGGCTTTTTAGCTACTATCAGGTCATCCCATAAGTTCTGTCCAAATTTTGAATAAAGAAAACAAGTGACCAAATGTTACATTTAATTACAGATTCAATCAACAATGTATTTTCCCTGATTATCTATGACTTCCTTCCATCTATTAACAAGCTTACTAATTCCATTACTGTAAAATTCTTTTGGCTTTGATTCGAAGAACTCACAAATGTCAGTTTTAACCTCTTCCTGTGTTACAAAAACTGTTTCTTCCAAATGATTCTGTAAGCTACGAAACAAATGGTAGTCTGAAGGAGCAAGATCGGGAGAATAAGGTGGATGAGGAATTTTCTCCCAACCAAGTTCTTCGATCTTTTGTGATGTGATTCTTGCTGTGTGGGGTCGCGCATTGTCCTGATGAAACATCACCTCTTTTCGATTCACTAGAGCAGGTCTTTTTTCCTCAAAGCTTGGTTCAAACGCTCTAATTGCTGACAGTATATTTGATCATTAAAATGTTGCATTAGGTGGTAAGAATTTAAAGTGGATTATTCCTTGGCGATCCCACCAGATTGAAAGAAGAACCTTTTGCCCATGAAGTACATTTCTCAGCTGTGGCTGGGGTCCTTCCCCTTTACCAAGCCACTGTCTACGACGCTTAACATTTCGATAAAAGATCCATTTTTCGTCGCCAGTCACAAGTCTATCCAAAAAAAGGTGAAACAAGTTCGCGAGAATGGAGAGAAGAGCAGATGTCAACTCGGGATTTGAGGTTGTTTTCAGACAGTTCATGAGGCACCCATTTTCCAAGTTTAGGAACTTTTCCAAGTTGTTGAAGATGACGATGAACAGTTGTATGGTTTGAACTGAGAACCACTGCCAATTCCTCAACTGATAAAGGAGGATTTTCTTCAAGGGCTGCTTCAAGAAGCTTTTTATCAAACTCAACTGGACGTCCGGTTCGATCTTCATTTTCAAGGGTGAAATCTCCACCTCTAAATTTTGCAAACCATCATCTGCAAGTTCTTTCATTCACACATTCCTCTCCATAAACTGAGTGAATGTTTCTAGCCGCTTCGGCTGCTGAGTTTCTTTTCTTGAACTCATAAAGCATTATGTGCTTCAAATAATTCTTGGGTACTTCCAGGGTTTTAATCAAACAAAATTTAATTTTATTGTTCTCTGAAATAAAATTTGATCAGCTTAAATGCATCTAAACATAAAAATAATGTTCAGCTCCATTAGACATTATAAAATACGCTTTAAATTTCGTTCATTTTAAAAAAAGGTAAAATAATATTTAATATCGTAAAATGTATTATCGAGTAAGTTTAGTTAGCACCTTTCCGCAAATATTCCAAAATAAGTTTTGAAACGGAAATAAGGAGAAGAAACCCACAATGGCTAAACATCCGGTTCATTTCTATTCATTCTTTAATATCGTGAAAAATTAAATATTTTAGGGAAACATATGTAAAGCATTGAGATTTTAATTGATAATATGGTACACCCTTTCAAAAAAATTTACATAAGGATGGCTGTAGTACGTGGTCATATTATATAGAAGGATGGAATTTATTCCCTGTTTTTAGCTTGAGAAACACGGTGTCATATTATACAGAAGGATGTAATTAATTCCGTTTTTAGCTTCAGAAACACTGGGTTCGTATTATCAAAATGATGTAATTTATTCCCTGTTTTTAGCTTCAGAAACATGAAGTCGTATCATACTAAAGAATGTATAGCTTTCCCTGTAGTTAGCTTCAGAATCACGCGGTCGTATTATACTTGAGTTAGGCACGGTGGAGTAATGGATTGAGGAATCGGAGAGCCGAGTTCGAATTCCAGTCGAATCCATTACATTCACGTACGTGCTAATATACTTGGGAAAAGTATGAATCCTCTTCTCCCGCTAGGACAGACCAGATTCTATGGGAACTGGTCTGCCGCAGAAAGAAACGGCAACCTATTGCAGGAAAAAGAATTTGCCTCGAAAGATACATGATCGCCTAAGCGTGTCTCACACATGGCACATAACTCACTGATTGTATTACACACAAGAAATTACGGTAGTTGCTACACAAGGCGAGAGAATACAGTCTTCTTTCCTGAGGAAGACTCCTTTTCTAAAATAAGCTTCGTCAGCTCGAAACTTTCATGTAGGTGTCATACATTGCGCGAAACCCCTTTAGAAATATCTAAACTGATTTGTCAGGTCGATAGTTTAAAATAGCTATCAACGAATGTAATCTAACTTTCAGCGAGGACCATCCTTCTTGGAACCTTGTGAACTGGCACTACAGAATCACAAATAACTGTATCCAATAACAGGAACGACATCACTTCTTGGACTTTCAACAAGGGCAACAATTACAATGGATACTACATGAAACTCCAACAGAAAATAACTTAATCAAGATGTAGATGTTCCACACAATTTCAAACAAAAGGTTAGGGAGGAAACCTCCATTGATACTGGAAAGAGCGATAACAGCTACTGGACTTGAGAGATCTATTTTCCTGAAAGATTGCTTGAAGAAAAAGAGTGTCACTGAATGTCAACAGTTTCCTTATAATGAAACAGTTAATATTACCATTATCATTATCATTAATTCTCTCTCTCTCTCTCTCTCTCTATATATATATATATATATATATATATATATATATATATAATTTTATTTGTATACTTTCAGTATACAAATAAATTCTCCATTTATGTGAGTCTATGGGAGTGCCGTAAAACTCCGACTCCATGACACTGTAAAATTTAAAAGTTTGTCAACTGAACTTGAACCTATTCTGAAGTTGATTCTGCGTAAAAGAAGCATTAATTTTTAGAGAAAACCAAATATTTACACCATATCATCCTGGCGTCAATTTAAAAACTGACGATTTCTTTTTTGACATAAGTAGTGAACAAAACAAGATCTAGATTTAAAATTCAAATGCTAACCACTGGCTCATTGATTTTGTTAGAAATTAAAAAGATTCGAATTTACAAAATTTGCTTAACATACACGCAAAAGCGAATCCAAAACAAAACTCGTGAAATTTCACACCTTGATGCGAAATGTTTTTCGGCCAATAGAAAACTAGGAAAACATTTAAAAACAAAATTCAAATAATCTTCAATTCTCAGAAACAAATTCTTTTACGGACCTTTTGGCGAGCCGACGCGAAGTTTGCTCGTCGTCCAATGGAAAGGCTCGAATCATATCCGGGAGCGAATTCCCAAATGATCTTTTCAAGCCTCACAAACAAAATAAAAGACGTGCAAGTTCGCCTGTCACCAGAGAGAGAAGGAGACGAGCGTATTAACACGTCCCTTGACAAACGTCAAGCGATCGTTATTATTATCTCTACCTTTCTCCCTCACCTCTTTTATATTGATAAACGAACAGAACATTTTAAGACTGAGCGATTACATCAAGACATTCCTACCCTACGATAACGCTCATACATACATACATACATACATACATACATACACACATACGTTCCTGCCTACGTACACATAAACACATTCTTGTAATGACTACTACGAACGTTTTGACGACTTTGTATCAACCAAAATACATTAATTTTATTTGTACAGACCTTAATTGATTTATATGTATATAAATTTGTTGTTTCACTTTACAATTTGATTTTCTTGTCTTATACCCCTCTTATGGCGGGCTAGCTCACAAGGCCAAATCAAACTCATGTGTTTCAACACTCATACACTTCACTATAACTGATAAGCCACTATACATATATGGTGACCATTTTGTTTAAATTGCGTATTTTCTTAATTTCAGATGAAAAATTGAAATATTTCAACATATTTCAGTGAATTTTTCACTGTCAAAATTATAGTTCATAATCATATTTGTTGATGGAAAAAAAAGAATATGCCTGTTTAAACTGACGTCATCATGTGATCGTGTTTTTAACAGAAAATTTACTTGGATTTATATTCCAGACAGACGAAATATGTAAATATTGTAAAAAAAAATTATTTTAGTAAATCATGTATAAAAAAAAAAATTTAGGTGAATTATAAAACTGTATAATCAATTTTAAATCTTTAACTGGAATATTATTAAAAATCAAGGTTCCTTGTAAAACTAGCTGACATGTGGCGCAGTAATTTTAAAAAGTTATTTGGCTCACAAACAGACGCTTGATAACAGCGCCTATCTAATACTCAATATCAATATTGCCCTTATCATGTGGACTGCCTTTTTGATCGGAAGCAGAAAACAGTTTTACACATTTGATAAGATATGATAACGAGAACAACCGTTACCATTTCTGACCTTGTTGATAACCAACCCTATAAACATGTCACCTTATGTTTTAGCACAAAGATATATCAAGTTCTCAGTCAAGTGAATTAGGTTTGAATGGCTCTCAAATCGAGAAAAACAACGTTAGAAATGGGCGCGTTGTCGTTGGGTAATTGTTAGCAAGCTAGAAAGACTGACATGTTTTTTACACTAAAATTTAACCAATATAAGGCTCGAGAGACGCTTATGGTAGTGTTATTGAATGAGATGTGTGATATGACTGCTAAAGGGGAAAGATTATGAGGCATGGAAAATTGTTCCCGGCTTTCCCACATGGTTATGGTTAAATGGGACAGAATTGATAAAAGCAACAACGGCTGGAAAGATAAGAGCGGACAATTCTCTCTTTTAGGCGGACAAATAAAGATTCAAACTCCTGCGAGGAGTGTAACACAGAAGAAGAAAATGTTGATTTACATGCACAAAAAGGTAAAAGTATATACACAAATACGAGGGAAAGAAAAGGAGAAGAAAATTCCTTAGGAACTTATGAAGAAAAAATGTTCATAAAGGCTTGCTCAAAATACTTCTCTGAGCGCCTAAATGTTCTTTAAGCAAGTAAATTGTTTTTAAGGGGTTAACACTCACATAGATTTCTTCAGAGCTCTTGTTCAGGAGGAAACTGTCGGAAGATTCTTGTAGCTGAGTGAGTTCGTAGGCCGACGACGGGAATTTTTAGGTGCAGGGCAACAGATCTCAATTTGTTTTTAGTAGAGGGCCTACTTTCTCTCTTTACAGCCTAGTAGGTATATATGTCTCTTGAAAAGATGACTGGTGTTTATCGTCGACCTGATGTTATCACAGACGATGCCAAATGTCCACACTGCCAAAGAGGTGTATATTCTCCGTATTTATCGAGATTAGAAGGCTCAGAAATATCGGGAACTTTTCCCTCCAGAATTGATATACACTTTCTCGGCCCTCTCACTTGTCAGAAAATATATTCTTATATCTCTGATAAGAATCAAGGTTTGGGAGCTGCTTTTTAGAAGTAAGGGTCCGAGAAGTTGTGAGCGTTATCCGCCGACTTTATGGACAATAGTTGGGGCAAGGAAGGTCAGATTCCTTTTTATATTTTCCAGCCCTCTCGTTCATCAGAAAATATATTCTTATCTCTGATAAGAATTAAGGCTTTGGGAGCCGGATTTGAAAGCAGGGAAAAAAGTTGGGGCAAAGATCAGAAAAGAGGCTAGAATGTGAACTTGTAAAACATTGTAGTAGTTGTTCTCGAATTAAAATCTAATAGATGATAAGGGCGATAGGTCTGGTTCATAACAGTAAATGTCAATTGTCCGATAACTAGCTTCACCGAAAGCGTTAAATCGAATTTTCGCTTTATTGAATGGTTCACTTCAATGAAAAATCCCAACGTAGAAAATTAAAGGGAGATAACTTATATATGAATGGTCAGTCAGTTATGTGACATGAGTGATACACACTTAGGCGATCATTTATCTTTCGATACATGACTGACGAGGCAGATTTTTTTTCCCGCAGTAGGTTGCCATTTCTTTCTGCGGTAGACCAATCGCCATCGAAGGCTATAGAACCTGGGGAAGAAGATTCATACCTTTCCCAAGAATATCAACACGTAAGTGAGTATAATGGATTCGACTGGAATTCGATTCTTCAATTCGAGCCGCTATCCATTACTCCACCTTAAATTATGTAACGTATAAAAGTTGCAATCGTTAATTTGATTGTTATTTATTTACGATAATTGATTGACAACAAAAGCAGTTGTTTTACTTAAGAGGATTGTTTAATGTTGAAATCAGTTAAAAATTGATTGTCTTTTTTCCAGAAACGAAAATAAAAAATAGATAAAAAAAAGCGATTAAAATGTAAATATTAAAATAAATACAATATATACTCGTGTATAAGTCGACTTCATGTATAGGGCGAACTTGTTATTTCATTTTTTTTTTTTGTGTGTGCAAAACCTGATTTTTTCATGCGATCCCATCTTCTGAGAAATACTAGTAAGCCTAACGTAGTCAAATATTGCAGTAGTAGGTATTAGTCGGGCAGGGCCAGCTCAAGGTACTGGCAAATCGGGCAGTCACCCGGGGTGCCATCATGCCGCCAGATCATGTATTTGGGATCTTCCAAAACTAAACCTTATAAAATCATACTTGCGGGCGTTCATGATACAAGACAGATTAAATAAAAGAAAATGATTTAGTAAAGTAATGGAGCATTTTGGAGTAATGGATAGCGGCCCGGATTGCGGAATCGGTAGAGCCGAGTTCGAATTCCAGTCGAATCCATTACATTACTCACCCTTAGGAAAGGTATCAATCTTCTTCTCCCCCGTCCAAAGGTATGGGTAAATAGCAGGACAGACCGGGTTCTATAGCAATGGATGGCAACTGGTCTACCGCATAAAGCAACCTACCGCGGGAAAAAAATCTGCCTCGTCAGTCATGTATCGAAAGATACCAAAAATGTATGAATTTTAAATCGTCCATAACATTCTTTGCCTATGTATAGAGCAAACGGTCACAGAAAACGCTTGATTTTTATAACTGTTTCAAAAAAAATTACCTGTTTATAGTACGACACCCTATTTTTTACTTAAAAAGAAAATGATCATAAAACCTCTTACTATATCCGAGTATATACGAGAAATAAAGTGTGTGATATGAATACAAAATACTTTTTAAATTTAATTATTTACCGATATATTTTGGATAGGACAAATACTTAAATGATTTTATTTTGTTGTTGTTGCCTTTTTTTTATTCGTTTTTAAATATTCCTAGAATAAAGCCAAAATATTAAGCAACATTATTAAATGAAGTGAATAAAGACTTCAGTAATAAATTTATTAAGGAAAAGGTATTCATTGTAGCAAATAAACAAAAATTTATTAAATCACTCATAATTGTAACCCCCACCAGAGAAACAGCACTATTCAGATATAAAAGTTATCTCCCTCTAATTTTCTAAAAACCTTGAAGGGACACGGCAAATAGGTGAAGAAGGAAAAGGTATTTATGGAGGAAAAGGTATTCATTATCGTAACAACATTTTTTTAAATGACATATATTTGTAAAAAAGTAGGATTTAGATATAAAAGTTATCTCCCTCTAATTTTCTAGCGTCCTGAAGGGACACTAATTAGAAGTTTTGTGTAGCTGTCAATAATTGGAAAATTACTGGGTACTGGCAGCATTTGCTAACCACACCAAAATACTTCTTGGGCAAAATTAATTTTAAGTATAACTGAATTCAATGCTGCACACCAGGTATACGAGTATTGAGGAATACAAGTTTGCCATGTTTAGTTTTGGAGCTGTCATGTCTGGGCTAGAGCTGCTCAATTCTCATTGTCTAACCTTGAGAAAATTCAAAATTGTCTTGTTGGAGTTATATTTTCCACTCTACAGCCTCTTTCCCCACAGACGCAAAGTTGCAAGCCTATCGCTGCTCTATCTGTTTTTCCACGACAAAAGTTCTGGGTAGCTCCACTCTTTAGCTCGACCCGTTCAGACATTTACATTTAGGCGCCCCCATGTTATGTCCACAGTGTCAAACCTACGCCATTCCCTGTACTCTAATTGTAAGGAAGAAGTTTCATTTGGGCAACTTTATTCCTGAGAACTGCTACGTTGCGACACAAACTCCCACCTGGATGTTTCCCATAACCTTCAAATTAAGAGACAATCACTATATTTCTTATCCTCATCACCTTAACTTTCTTCTACCTCGTCTTACGTTCTTATCACACACCTCATTCAGTAACCCTCTATCATGAGTGGCTCTTGAGCCTTGCATTGCGTGATCTTTTGTATACAAAAATAAGTTAGTCGAAAGGAATAGAAAAAGCAATTTCAAAAAAGAGAAAAAAATATATCGGGCGCAAACCAGTCTTCCGGTCGTAAAATGTTTGTCCCCGCTATTCGACACTGCTTACATAGTAAACACTGAGAAGAAACCTCTTGTCTCCAGTCGTCTGGTCGTAAAATGAAGAAATAGGTTTCTTCTCAGTGTTTACTACGTAAGCAGCGTCGAACAGACTTATTGACCTCATTTATCACATTTTTACTCGTCTTACTTTCTTTCCTGAGAAACCTTATGTAAGAAATTCATACTCCGATTTCTTCAGACATTACAATTACGTTTTGGCTAATTACGTGCTTCCATATATTTTTTACACGTTTCCTCCAATAAACTATGTCGACATTCACTGGGCACAGCACTCTTATTTCGGCTGGAATAGAATTCGTTCTTATTATGTTATTAAATGTCTAGTCATTTAATCGGCTGAGTCCTGTAATGTGCATGTTGATCATTTTTTTTTTTTAAGTGCGAAATGCTTTGTTTCCTTCCCGAGATTTAAAATGGTTGTCTCCCGAGTACGCATGCGTAAAAAGTTACGTCATCAACGACATACAAAATTCTAATGACGGTCAGCCGACTGACCTTTTCGCAAAAGAGCTTTTTTTCTTTTTTTTTTTAAATTTATTCTGTTAGATCAATTTTGTTTGATAACCGCACTTGGTCTGTCCGGAATTTATCCAGCCGTTTCGTCTATCCCAAGAACTGGTTGCGCGGCTTTGACTGATTTAATTTGATTTGTTTAACAGCACATCAAATACTTATGGGTCATTTAATGCGGAAATTTAATTTTTTGGGGCCCTTTGAAATAATAAAAAAAAATAATATGTTATTCTGCTTTCACAATTGAATACATGGTAAATGATACTCAGCTTATTATAGGCGGTGGTATGATTCTTTTAAGTTGTAGTTTTTTTGAAATTATATTTTGGAATACAGTTTGATTTAAGAAATTGTAGGATATTATATGGAGTAATATCTTAAAAGAGTTCTTTCATCTTTGTTGTTTGGGTAGTTGATTTTGTTTAAACGGCATATCAGCCTCTATGGCTTATTTAATGCCGAAATCTAAATATTTGGAACATAGGCTTTATAGCTTCAACTACAGATAAAATACATTATTAGTCATTTTGCTATAAAATGTACTGTTGGTAATTCTGCTTTAAAATGTGTCATTAGTGATTTTTTAATGTTTTTAGTGTTTGGGGGTTCACTATTTGCTCACAGCTGGGACCCTAACAGGTGCTACAACCCCAGGTTAGAGCGAATCTAGGAACGACAGCAATTAAGTGGTGGTTCCTCGGTTCTCAAAACCTCCAATCTCCCGATCAGAGGCCTTGCTGCCGGATGTAATTTATCCTCATACCCAGGAATATATGTGCTTTGATGTAAATTGGCAACCGATGAGAGGAGACGTTACAGATCGACGAATTCAAAATAACCGAACAAGCATATTCTCCAAGTCTAATGCAGGATTTAAAAAATATTATTTATTTTTCTTAATTTATTCGTTTGTTTGTTTTTAAAACATCGCGGCCATATCACGTTGAAAGATTGGTTCTTGTGCGATCACTGATGTTAAACAATGTCGAACCTGGTCAGTACCTAGATGGGTGACCCCTTAGAGACACCAGGTAAGGGCTGTAAGCTTGGATGTGGGGATGATGTAATAGATAACCGATCGGAATTGGAAATTGGAGAGTCGAGTTCAAAATCCAGTTGGACTCGTTATGTTCAATTTAGTTGTAATTAATTAGTTTTAAGTAATAGTAGCCGTTATATAGGTAGTTACAAAAATGGATGATACTATATGGAATCATCAGAATGAATGTAATATTTGATGTAGTTTAAAAATCCTAGCAGTTTATATATATATATATATATATATATATATATATGATAAGACAGAACAAATAGGAAATGTTTTTCAATCTAGCACGTTTCACTTTAATTAAAGATCCGTCAGCGACTGAGAGAAAACAGACTAAAAGAGAGAAGTTCTGGTATTTTCAGTTTTGTGTGGTTCGATTCTCATTAGTCAGTCACGTGTGCATTAAAACCCTAAATAATTCTACATGTATGTAAATACATGAATGACCAATGAGAATCGAATCACACAAAATTGAAAATCCCAGATCTTCTGACTTTTTGTCTGTTTTCTCTCAATCTCTGACGAAGCTTTAATGAAAAATTGAAACATGTCAGATTGAAAAAAAAAAGTTTCCTATTTTTTCTTTATCTTATCCTGTCGGTCCGATCCATATCTGATCTACATTTGATCTTTAACTCATATATATATATATATATATATATATATATATATATATATATATATATATATAACTCATATATATATATATAATTATTTCACCCCAAACAAGGTAATAAATCCACTAAGACGCAGTGGGGTTTGCTGAGTGTGAACTCAGATATAAGAAAAAATTATTAAAGAAAGAAAACAATAAAAGAACAGGAATTAAGACAGAAGATAACGATTTACATTGCATTAAAATGTTTGAAGATCAAAGTTGACTGGAAAGCAGGAGGCCGGAAGAGAGTTCCACGAGCAAGAGGTGCGAGAAAACAAACTGTTAGCACGGAACTTACAGTTACATCTATCCATTTCAACTGTAAAATGGTGAAATCTTGTCGCCAATCTAGTAATGCCCTTGAATTCATAGCGTCTGCGTACCATAGAAGAAAGTTCATTATAACAATTACCATTTATAGAAAAGTCACAGGGAAGCTACATTACGGCGGTGGGAAAGTGACTGAAACCGAGATGCCAGATCATGATCAATGACATTGCAGATTCTTCTTTGGATTTTATTAAGAATCTCTAAATATATAGCACAAGTACCAAACCATATGTTCAAGCAATATTCAAAGCATGGACGAATGGTCGACTTATAAATATGTATGATAGACTCGGATGGACGAGAAAAATTGTCTAGCACTACACTGAACCAACTTTCCTAGCAGCATACATAATATTGATTCAATATAATCTTTCCACCTCATGTCAGCAGAAAACGTTAGCCTGATGAGTCATCCTTACCTCCCTGGAGGCCAGTATCAGCCATGCTGATGTAAATCAGAAAGGGTTCTTTCAGATAATTAAAAGAAAGCAGTTCGCTTTGGAGGCGTTATATTAACAATCTGTTCCTTGCCCCAGTTAACAACAGAATGTAGGTCATTTTTATATCAGCTGCCAATTTGATTTTATCGAATCCATCAGACCTACTATTAAAACAAGAGTAAATGGTTGTGTCCTCAGCTTAGATACCAAGTAGAGAATTGATGCTATCAGGAAGGTCATTGAGGAAAATTAGAAACAACGTACACCCATGAATAGAGACCCTGGGGTCCGCCTGCATTAATGCAAAAAGATCTAGAAGAATGGCCGTTCAAGACAACTTTCATTTTGCGATTCGATGAGGAAGTTTGAATCAGTTAAGAAATTCGTTCAAAAAACTATAACCTTTCAATTTATCAAGTAGAGCAGACCCTATCAAATATCTCTGAATATCGAAAGCAACAGACCGAGCTTCACCATTCTCATCTCAAGCTTGATAGACTCTTTCAGCAATAATCGGTAACACATCAGTAGGTGACCCAGAGAAGCAAAAAGCCGTATTGCTTATCTGAAAAAAGACACTGCGAAGTGAGATGCTTAACCAATTCAGAGTTAATTAGAGACTCTAGCACTTTGTCAAAAAGATGTAGAAGTTAAATAAGTCGATGATTTGAGGGATCAGACAATTTGTCTGAGTTCTTAAAGACTGGAACTACAGAAGAGAATTTCCAACTAGCAGGAAAAAAAAAAAAAGCTGCAAAGCATTTATTGCATAGTTAAAAGAGAAAAAAGGATCCAATCCAGAAGCATATCTCGTAAGCACTATTGCAAGGATAGCATCGAGTTCGCATGATTTAAGGGAATCAAGTTTAGAGATGATAGCAGAAACTCTGAACGGAATTATATGCATATCACTCAATAGAGACTCGGTTCTAAGTGGCAAGTCGGAAAAAGATACCCCAGATGAGTCAAGGGTAGAATTTGAAGAATTTTCGAGCCAGACATTCTGCTGTATCATCAGAAAGGAACGAAGGCAGACTCTTATTAAAAAAAAAAAAAAAAAACTATTACAGAGCCGCCAGTAGTCACGAGAGGCTATAATTGTTAGAGGCTATACAGTGCCTCCTTTTATCAGCAAAGATTTAACCTCTTTGGGGACACGTTTACAATTATTATGAGCAGACACAAATAGGTGTCTGTTGTGATCAGAACTGTCAAGTTGGAACAGCAGAAGTGATTACTGTAGGCTAATAGCGGCTGAACAGGCCGATGTGAACCAACCCTACTGTTTATATATACAGGGATACATGAACAATATAAAAATAAACTATGACGCATTCCTTTCGCAAAATCATTAACAAGGCATTCCTATAATAAAATCATTTACAATTCATTCCTATAGTAAAACCATTTACAATTCATTCTTATAGTAAAATCACTTACAATGCATACGTATAGTAAAATCATTTACAATACATTCCTATAGTAAAATCATTTACAATGCATTCGTATAGTAAAATCATTTACAATACATTCCTATAGTAAAATCATTTACAATACATTCCTATAGTAAAATCATTTACAATACATTCCTATAGTAAAATCATTTACAATCCCTTCTTGTATTTAAATCGTTTCCCATGCATTCCTCTAATAAAATCGTTTACAATGCATTCCTATAACAGTTGACATCTACATTTAGTATGTCATTCTGTGTTGATATTAGATTGAATGTATCTGTTGACGTATAAAGGGTTAAATAAATATTATTAAAATAAACTGCAATGCATTCCCATAATTTCTGTTTGAAGTTCTGGAATGACGAGTTGTAATTATTATTTACACTCCTTAGATGCAGACTATTATTGCCAACTTTGTTGTTGTTATCATAACTTTTCGGCCGTTATGCGCAACCCCACGCCAGCCTACTTCAGGTTTATGTCGATCGGGGAAACATACAAGTAATTTTGAACTTAACTCTTTCTTTAATCTACGAGGGTAGATTATTTTCGGCGGCGAGCAATAACTGAGCAGTACTAAATGAGAAGAAAACGAGATATCCTTCGAGATATGGGCAGTGGAACGAGAACAATCTAACTCCGTAGATTGAATAAAGGGTTCAGATTGACATTCCTTGTAGGTTACTCGGTTCGGCATACAGCCTGATGGAAGTTGAAGGGCATTCCTATCATAAAATCATTTACAGTACATTTCTATAATAACTGGCTGCTACATTTGCCGTGTCATATATATGTAATCATTGGAGTAAATGAAATGTTGTAGGAATTTATTTAGATACCAACTAAGAAAAGCGATACCTAATGTTTAAAATAAATTTTTAAAAGTGAAAAATCTTTTTTCAAGCTTTTATTTTAGTTTTAATTTCAAGTTAATAGATGAAATTTTATTTAATATTTCCAATCAGCAAAATATTTTATATTTCAAAACGAATTTAAATTAATTGGAATGAGTTTTTGGCAAATTTGACCAAAAGGGACGGTTTTTCCATTGACACCGCTATTATTTTAACTACCTTCGCTCCCTCGGCAATTTTTATTGTTTTAAAAAGTGATGATTAGAATAGTAATAAAACCTAAACATATGATGAAAATTAATTTATACATTTTAGTTTGTTCTCGAGAATTTACAACAAATATATTAAACAATATTTATTACATTGTTTATTTGCAAGAATAATTTTATATTTAGAACATTCTAAAAACTAATACAATTGTATTAAGACTAATTCGATGCAATATTTATCATTTATCAAGTTATAAAGAAATAAAGATGAAAACAATTTTGTATTCATAAATTTATAAACATTTACTAAATAATTAAAATATATCAAGAAAATCTTTATTATTTACCATTTTATAAAGTTCGAATCGATTGGCAGTTATTAGATTCTTTATTTACAAGAATGAGTTTCTATTTACAACATTCTAAAAACTAATGCAATAATTGAAGCAATGCAATATTATCATTTATCAACTTATATGGTGTAAATAAACTATCTAATAAATAGTGTTTATTATTATTGTTGTAAATTCTCAAGAACAAAGAAAATGTATCAATTTAAGTTCATCATATGTTTTGGTTTTATTATAATTGTAATAATCGCCTTTTTAAACAATAAACATTGCCTAGGAATTACAGTAGTTAAAATAATAACCTTGCCTGTGGAACTGTAGGGTCAATCTACTCGGAATAAAAGTGAAAAATTAAAATCCGAATGTCGCGACCACAAATACAACATAACGCCAAGAAATGATTTTTTTACAGGCAAAAGGAAAAACAAGATTAAAATAATCATATATTTATGTACACATTAACATTTGTTTTTCCATGGTAGACACTGTGTTCTGGTTGTAAAAAAACAAAGTTAAAATGTTCGACAATTTTTTCCATTTGTTAAAGTGTAATTCGTAAAGTCATATGCCTTGGTCAATATAAAGTGTGTATATATGTGCGTGTGTCTGAAGCACATTTTAACGGAGTGTATGCGTGGTTGCTGACTGAATGTTTTTGTGTGTGGGTGAAGCACATTAGTAGAGATGTTGTGTATGAGTGAGTGCTAATACGTGAAATCTGATTACGGTGGTTCCAAAAGGAAATGGGCATATAGACAGATGATCAGACTTAACTTTTTTCCACGGCTATGAATATTTCTTTGAATTGTGTGAATATTCTTTTAACTGGTGTGTAGTTGTCGCTGACTGGGGTATTGTCTTGGTAAGGAGAGAATTTTGGTCGGGCGTTTACAGATTTAACCGCCTGTCATCGACGGGTGATCCACGTCCAGCTGCTGACTGAGTTTTTGTTGTGTTTTTCTATTGCCCCCGAAATCGGTGTATATATAGTTATCCTGATCACGTTATGCAGGATAGCACCCAGCGACCAGTTCATTTGGATTTCAAACCTATGGACGTAGTCGGGAGCATATTGGACATTTTTTTTTTTACTAATTTGTACAAAAGTTTTTGTTTTAGTGTTTTTGATTCTACTTATGTATTGTCGTTTTTTTATTTATTTGTGCTTCACCTATTGGTTGTAAAGTATAGAATTTTATATAAAAATCGTCCTTTTGACACAACATTTTTTTGCGTTCACGAAGGTCCATTTTGCCGATATTTTTTAAATTGCTAAAAGTGGATGATTTTAGTCATCTTTACAAATCTGTCAGCACAACGAAATTCACTCTATTAAAAAATCTTTAAAAAATAAAATATATAGTCACCTGCTGACGTAAGAAAATAAAAAATAACCAAAATTTTGAAAGTTCTAAAAACGATTAAAAAATATGAATTTTAATCATCAAGAAATACTTTGGTCTTTCCTCTTAATAATAACATAAAGTTATTGACAATAAAACTTTGTTTTTATTAAGTTTGGGTCATTTTTTTTTCATCGTATATGCTCACTTTTTACAGCGAATCATTGAAGGGGCCTATATTTATTTAATAAAATAGTAGCAGTTATATATCGAATCATTAAGGTGAATGAAATGAACTAACATTTTTTTTAATTTAAAAAAAGAAAAGAATCCAGTTTAGGAAATCAGTTTAAAAACTGTCTAAAAACATCGGCCAAGTCCATTTACGTTCTATTTTTACGTCTATATTTTTATCGATCCTCCTTGTTTTTTTAAAAAAAATTTTTTATACAACGATTCATGGATTTAAGCAACAACGGTTGATATAAGTTTCACGTCAGCAACATTGATAACGAAAGTGTCACGGCCGCCTGGTCAACATACAATTCCCAAACAATCATGGCATGTCATTTTTAGGTGATGTTTTAAACACTTGTTTGCGTTTTTTGTTATAGCGGACAATTCAAAATAGGTCAGTAATTTTTTGTTATAGCGGACTATTCAAAATAGGTCAGTAATTTTTTGTTATAGCGGACTATTCAAAATAGGTCAGTAATTTTTAATATATTGTAAGGGGTTTGAACGGCCTCAATTCAACCCGTAATTTTTTTACTTTACAAATGTGTAAGCAAATGAAAAGCAAATAAGAGAAACAGCACAAAAACTGTTTCTATAACAACAAACAATCTTCATTTTTAACTGTAAAACGCAAAGCAATCAAGCGTGTGGTTTTTAAGAGTTGTAATAATACAGCCAGAGTTATTCACCTTTATTTGAATTAGTTAAGACTTTATTAAAGGTATGTCCCAGGTAACGCTAAAAAAGTGGTATACCCTGGAGAAAAAGGTCCCCAAATTGATAAAAAAAAATTTTTAACGTGTAAATGATTATGTTAAAATTAAAGAGGGAAGACCAAGGTATTTTTAATTATTTAAAAATTTTTTTTTTCATTTGCAGCATATTTTAAATTTAGTTTGAAAATCTTGTTTTTTTTAGGTCAAAAAATAGGTAATATTAGCATTATTTTTTTTTTCACTATTTTCAGTTGGAAAATACACATTGATTTGGAAAATCTTGCAAAAATCAAGTACGTGTTGGATTTTTATGAAACTTTCAGAACTTATTCACAAATGAATGAAATTATTTTAGAAATGTTTGTCTTTTTGAAAGTCATGCTATAAATATTTTTTTTATATATGTTACACCCCCCAAACTTAATTTTATGAAAACTTCAAAAATTTATTTTTGCAACCGGAATTTTTTTTTTTATTAAATGCACAAGACTCTGAAGATTCTAAATCATCGATTTTTTTTGGTAAAAAAATGGGTAGAATTGTCCAA
Organism: Acanthosepion pharaonis; assembly: GCA_903632075.3. Taxonomy (NCBI): domain Eukaryota; kingdom Metazoa; phylum Mollusca; class Cephalopoda; order Sepiida; family Sepiidae; genus Acanthosepion; species Acanthosepion pharaonis. The sequence continues at coordinate 282,816 of CAHIKZ030000522.1, read as the reverse complement.
ACTTTTACCTCAATTGTAAACATACAAAAAAAAAACCCAATAAAACTAAGACAATATTTAATTAAAAAAGCTTTTTATGACTTTTCTGAATAACATATACTAAGGTAATTCTTATCTGAAAAAAAAAAAATTTTGAAGAAAAATGAATTTTTACAATAATTTTTTCTTTTTTTTTTCTATTTTAAATACACAAATGACAAAAGTCACAAAATTTTAAAATATATTTTAAAATTAAGTTTCTTTATGCAACCTCATGGAAATGACATATTTTGTTCTTTACTTTTTGAAGATCATAAATTTGAAAGCTTATTAAAATCTGACAACCGGTGATATTTTTAAAATAATTTTTTAATATTCCAAAATTGTATATAAAATCGTCTCCAACGAAAGTATGGATGCACAGCTTTGAAATAATGTCACATGAGGTAGACTTGTTTCTCTTGATAGAAGCAAGTTCTTTTTACTTCAGAAATTTTTCCTCAAATGTAAGTTTAAAAAGATTTGAAAGTGAATTTTTTTTTTTAAATTTACAAACCAGGTTCACTTAAAATTAGAACGAATTACATCACTTCTGCGCTACATTTTTATCTGGACTCACAGAAAAGATTTCAGTTCATGAAATAATAGCAAGTTTCAATGGAAAGAAAGTTCTTTGATAAGAAGGTGCTGTAGGCTGAAATTTGATATAAGATGAGTTCAAAGAAACTTGTTGATTGAGGGAAAAATGTAATCTTCACTTGAATATCGAAAACTAAAAGTTGAGTTAACTTGCCGCTTAATGTTGCTTACCGAAGAGAGTTGAATATGAGTGAAAGAATTCTGGAAAGCTGAGAATATGTTGAATCGTTAACTTATAGCTCCAGAAGATTTTGAAGTAATATTTCTCGCTGGTGAATATTGACAAGAGGCGAAAGTTGTAAAGTTGAATAAGTTTCTGTGTAAGATTAGTTCAGGGATGTGTAATGTTCGTACGTACGTGCCTGCGCGTGTATGTGTGCGTCATACCTTTAGAGACAAACGTAATTTCTCTAACGCAACATCTTGTGTGTGTGTGAGAAAAGGCAAAAGAGAAAGAGTTGAAAATGTCGCTAGTATTTATTTACTTTCAAGTTACGTGATAGGCTCGAAACACATAGACAGATTTTTGGCTGTAAATTAATTTTAAATGGGTGGACGTAGTGGAAAACATGATATTAGGATTGATTGACCAATCAGTAGCCAGAGAAATATCAAGGCTCTGTGATCCGCTTTTTGCACAGATTTTTGTCGATCGCAGAGCTGTTACGCAGGAAATGTATCGGAGTATTTTTTTTAACCAAGATTTATTAACCAAGATTTTTTAACCAAGATTTTTTTAACAAAAATCACATATGAAATATTTTTTAAATTGAAGTAGGACACTAAAATATGAATCTAAAAAGAGGTTCGCGTTTCACTTCACAGCAAGAAGTGTTGAGGTACCTCGACGTGGTGTAATGGCTAGCTAGCTTGTCTCGCTGGAACAATTACAACTGAGTAGTGAGTTCGAACTGGGTGCCCCATACTTTCGGCCTTGTGGCACATCTATGCTTAGAAAATCGCCACAAGAGGTATTGTCAGAGATGTAGCGGCGTTATCATTTTATGTAACGAATATTAATTATAAGGTATTTATTTATGTAAAGGAGATAGTATTTATTTAATCATTTTATAGTGGTTGCTATGTTTTTCACACCCACATACACCGCAAGTCATTTTATTCGCCTACGATTAGCTAATAAATTACTACTAACTTTGTATAGGACAATTTAGCCATCGCAGTTGTTCCTTTGAATCTTTTGGTTCTGAACATACGTACCTATTCTGTTTAGTGCGTGTGTAGTGATTGGTTAATTTTTAACCAATCACATATTTTTAATGTAAGATCAAGTTTTCCCACGGTTCCGGGGGAGCCTACCTTTTTTCCTTAAATAGGGCGACTTTTCGCAAGTCGCCAGTAAGATCCAGTAAGATCCCAGCCGTCAGCACAAATCCACGATCTTGCTCATCTCACTCTAACGCACACACAGACAGAGTTTCGTAGCTACAAACTTACATTTTCTCTCTGTAACTTTCGCCAAGCACAATGAACCAGAACTTTGTGGATTCAAACCAGTTTATTCACAACACATTTCAAGCAATTGTATTCTTCGTGTTATTCATTCTTCACATGCAATCTTTGCTCTAACAATTATTTCGGAACATTTATCTCACAAGAGACAATCTACAGTCAAAGAGAAAGAACTTCCTTCTCTTTAATCTAGCTTGTGAACACAATTGTATTTCATGGTTGTTGTTGTATTTTATTCAATATATATTTGTTGGTTAACAAATTGAAGTTGCTATTATTAATTCTTGAATCCTGTACGTGGACGAATCATTAATATAAATAGTAGTAGTACCTATATATTTGGTGTTCCTGCTACATTTAGTGTATCGACCCGACGCTGTATTTGGTACATACGCTACAATTTCACCCAAAGCAAGGTAATAAAACCACCAAAACACAAGGGGTTACTGACTGTGAAAGAATTTGAGAAAAAAAAAAAAAAAAACATTATTAAGAAGAGAGAACAATAAAAGAACTGGAATTAAGAAGTCAGAATATAACGATCGACATTGTATTTAAATTTTTGACAAGAAAACAAGAAGCCGGAAGAGAGTTCCATAAACGAGGCTTGCGAAAGAAGAAACTGTTAGCATAGAACTTACGGTTACATCTAGCGGCCATTTCAAATGTAAAATGATGATACCTTGCCTCCAATCTAGTATTGTGCTTAAATTCATACGTTCTAGGTACCATAGATGAAAGTAATATTTATTTTGAATAGCACAAAAAATTTGACATAAGGCCAAAAGGTGAGTAAGAGAATGCTTGTCTTCAGTCTGTCTTATCTTAAACTTAGCTGGAGACGATTCATGGATTCCTTACACCAAAACAACACATTCTTACTACAGCCACCATAATACCTTAAGTCTGTATAAAGTCTAACTAGTACCATAGAGTAAGGTTCATCAGAACAATTACTATGAAAGTATTTATATAAAAGACACAGGGAAGCTACGTCATGGCGGTGGGAAAATGACTGAAGCCGAGATGTCAGGTCAAGACTAATAACTTTGCAGATTCTTATATAGTAATAGTATTGTATAGATTCTTGTATAGTGATAGTATTGTGGAAGCATAGAATATTTTCTCGGACAAGGGATATGAATGAAATTTAAAAAAAATATTGTACAATTAACATTTTATTGTCTTAGCAAACTAAATAGGAAAAATATAAATGGAAGTATGTATATTAAGATTTTCTTATTTGTACGTAAGGTGTGTGTAAAGTTTTATTAACGATAAGGCTTACGTTTAACAAGATTTCCTTCTTGGCTTGATAGAGTTACCAGTTTAGGAATTTTGTAAGCTGCATTGTGCGCAATGCGATACAAGGTTCGCTGGGGATTAAAAAGTCTCCCGGCGGGAAATGAGGTACGTCTTGTCTGTAAAGAGATTATTTAATTAATGTGGATACATTAATTTGTGGCACAAGATCGAAAGTAGCAAAAGGCTGGTGAGTAATGTCTATCCTACACCTATAGTTAATCTGACTCACGACTCAAGAACTTATCCTTCTCTATCCAATCCAACATCTACCGAAATATCACATCTTCACAGAAATCCGAATAAAAACACACATGATTTTAAAAATTTCTTCATATGTACAAATATTTTCACTCCTTTTTTATAATTTTTATTTAAAAATATGTATATAAATTTACACATGAAGGGTGAACTCAGTAATCAAAATAAAAGAAACAAAACATTCAAACAAAAGTAAAAAAAAAAAAATATTTTAGTATGTCCCGTCCAACCATAAAAATAAAAGCGGTTGCTTTATTCTGCCGATAAGCAAAATCAAAATCTCGTTCATAAGTGAGTGAGCTTCTTGTGATTAAAGAGAGAGAGAGAGAGAGAGAGAGAGAGAGAGAGAGAGAGAGAGAAGAGAAAGAAGAAGAAGAAGAAGAAGAAGAAGAAGAAGATAAAAAGAGCTTGTGCCTTTTCCTACTAAATACTACTCTTTGGTAACGCCATTTAGTAATATCTAGCAGAAGTTCCCCGGCAGACAAGTGGGGTAATTTCACAGAGGTACGTTCTGATGCCAGAAGAAAAAACCAACGGTGGAGAAACTGGACAATTGCTGGCACACCCACCAAGCTAAAGTGTATGTGTACACTACACAACTATAAAGACTTTATATCATATTTTTCGCAGTGGTTCTGGTGGTGTTGGCGACTAGTGACAAATTAATACTTTATGCATCACTTAATGCTGCACGTTTAATGCGAGCAACATCTATGATACAATGGCGCCTGATCGATTGGCTTACTACACCCATATAGTCAACAAATGAACTGTAAATGATTTTATCTGGCCCGGAATTGCTGTCGCTTTTACGACAACCAGCAGTAAAATCGAGAGCGCTTCAAAGCAACTACCCGCTGTCCAGACGTAGGAAAAGAAAATGGATTATATGAATAAATAAACAAATAAAACTTTCGGGCTCAAAAATGTGGCACAAAGCCAAAAAGGTGGGGATAGAGAAAGGCTGGTCTGTTGTATAATTAAACTTAGCTAGCCACAATCACAGACCCAAACATACCACAATATTCCTTACACCAAAACAACATTGCCATTCTTACTACAGTTACCTGGGCACATCGAGGCGGTGTAATGGTTTAGCAAGCCTGTTTCGCTAAAACAATTACGACTGAGTAGTGAGTTCGATCCTCACTGTGTGCTCCACACTTTCGGCCTCGTGCAACATCTAAGCTACGCTTAGAAAATCATTTAAGCACCTCGACATGGTGTAATAGATAGCAAGCTTGTCTCGCTAGAACTATTACTACTGTAGTGAGTTCGATCCTTGGAAAATCACTACTACAGCCACCATAATACCCCAGGGCAAAATTCATCAGAATAATTACTCTGAAAGTAAGAAAAACCACAGGAAAGCTATATTAGGGCGGTGGGAAAGTCACTGAAACGTTTACAAAATAATAAATATTAACAAGAAATGCTTATTTCCTATGTATCGTGTCCCTCAGGATGTAGGTAATCAGGGCTCTTCATATCATCCTATACTTTGTAACTCTGAGCAATGTTTGCTTTTTTACTCCCTGGTTTGACATCAATTTACACATACACATGAATTTTTTTTCGTAATAGTAATCTTGTTAGGTATAGGGTACTCACTGTTTTCCACAGGAGCTAAAAATGCACTGTCTTCCTCGCTTTATTTCGGATCGTGGGAAAGAATTATCAGTCGTTGGTAAGACCTAAATTACATAAAGCGAATTTTTGAAAAGCGGAGGAATCAATTATCTCATGATAGAAGTTTATACACAGTTGTGAGTTTAGAAAAAAAGTAATCTGATTTAAAAGCTGCCTGTAGTTTTTTGATAAGTTAGTCTAATTTAAAAGGAAAATAAAACATCTTAACCGATAAGTAGCAGTCTAAAGTTCAAGGCTTCTTTCTGATTCGCAGTCAAGAGCAGATGTTGGATTCTTCTATCACCAACCCCACATTTAACTTGCTCCGGATTCGTGTTTAACATTTAATTTTGTCATTCGACTTTGCTCTCGTCTGCCGTCGAAAATAGCCGTTATTATTGTTGTTGTTGTTAATAATAATAATAATAATAATAATATGATTACTTTTTAAATACATGAAACAGTCCAGTTGCATCCTAGTATAAACTTAGATTGGGTTGGTGCATTAAACAGTATGTCAACCCTTGCCGAGTTATTTAATGTTCAAATATTTTTTTTTTTTATCATACTTGAATGGTTATGCTATTTATACTGGAGTTAGCGGTAAACATTGGGCCGCATATACTTGAGTTAAAATGTAAACATTGGTCCGGTTTTTATACCGGAGTCAAACGGTAACCATTGGAGAGGTTTATTCCTGGTTAAGTGTATACTGAATTAAAAGGTAAACATCAATTTGTTTTATAATGGAGTCAAATGGTAACCATTGGTGAGGTTTATTCTTTAGTCAAACATGAACATTGGTCCTGTGTATACTGAATTAAAAGGTAAACATCAATTTGTTTTATAGAGGAGTCAGATGGTAAATATTGGCCCGGTTAAAGATAAGCAGTAGTCCTTTTTATGCCTGAGTCAAAGCATAAACAATGACCCGGTCTATACTGGTAAGCATTGTCAAATAGTAATCACTGACGTGGTTTATTCTTGTGTCAAACATTGTGTATACTAGATTGAAAGGTTTATTTGGTTTATACGTGGGTCAAAATATGAATATTTGCTCCCAAAACATAAGCAATGACCTGGTCTATACTGGAGTCAAATGGCAAACATTGGCCCGGTTAAAGATAAACATTAGTCTTGTTTATTCCTGAGTCAAAGCATAAGCAATAACCCGGTCTATACTGGTAAGCATTATTCTGCTTTATAATTGAGTCAAATGATAAGCACTGCAGAGGTTTATTCTTGTGTCAAACATTGTGTATACTGGATTGAAAGGTAAACATCAATTTGGTTTATACTTGAGTCAAAATATAAATATTTGCTCGAAAATATAAACAATGGCCTGGTCTATACTGGAATCAAATGGTAAACATTGGCCCGGTTAAAGGTAAACATTAGTCTCGTTTATACTTTAGTCAAAACATAAACATTTCTTTGGTTTACTTCAGCCTGTAAACATCTGTTTTTATATACAGGATCAAAATGAGGCATTTGTGCTTTACATTTCTTCCGTGTTTTTACCTGTTGTCAAATCACGGACAAAGCTTTCATTATACTGAAAAGAGAGGATTGGCGGATACCGACACTAGCATGACAGTTGTTGCGGGGAGTGGACAATATTTTTTTTATCGTTGACCGATATTTACATATATGAGCAACCTGGCAGAATAGCAAATCGATATACGCACTTCTAAAAACGTGTTGCGTCACTAGGCAAATAAAATCGAAAGATCTTATTTGGGAGAGGTTTTCACATCTTCCATATTCACCAGACATAGCACTTACAGTTTTTAATTTATTTCTATCGCTAGAACATTTCATAAGTGGCAGAAACATTGTCTTTGAAAATGTCCCAAAATCTATTCATTTGACCCAAAACAACTTATTTTCCACTTTTTATTTTCAGTTTAAAATAAACACGTATATAAATATCTTGCTGTAATATATATATGGTGTGCTCTCCCGTCGTATTCAACGTATGAGGGTCAAGCAGCTCATTTCCTATGAACCGACAAACCAGACACCAGCACATATGATTTGATTATAGTTGTGAAGGGTTTGTGCAGAACAATTTGTTTTGAAGGGCCAAATGCAGAGACGCAAACAACCTTCGCAGGTTTTGAATTCAGAGTTGTCCTTCTCCTAGACCAGTTGCCATCCAAGGCTATAGAACCCGGTCTGTCTGCTATTTACCCATAGCTGGGCAGAGAAGAAGAGGATTCACACCTTTCCCAAGGATATTAGACTGGAATTCGAAGAACTCGGCTCTCCGATTGCTTTTTTTAAGCATTTCACCCCAAGCAAGGCTGGAAGCCACTAGCACGCAAGACAGAAGATTTGGAGCGAGAGCAGATAGGAGTGATAGAGGAAAGGATGAGAAGAAGGATAGGGGATAGATCAAGGCAACTGAAGATGTCGATTGACATTACATTTGAATAGTTGGAGATTATAGCTATCAGGGAAACAGGGAAAGGGAAGGGAGTTCCACAAGCGAGAGGTGCGAGATATGAAGCTATTCGAGTAGAAGAGACGGCTACATTTAACAGTTTCAACAGTGAAATGGTGAGAGCGGGATGCCAGCCTCGTAGGACGTTTGGATTCATAAAGTCTGGGAACCAGCGAAAGCAGCTCATCGGAGCAATTACCATGAAAGTATTTGTAAAAAATAAAGAGAGAGGCGACGGTACGTCTGTGAGACTACAGACGAGATGCCAGATCAGGGCCAATTACATTGCATATCCGTCTTTGGATCTTATCAAGAACCCCGAGGCAAACAGAAGGGGCTCCAGACCATATATGGCAGCAATACTCCATGCAAGGGCGAATGGTTGATTTGTAGATTTGAAGGATCGATTCCGGGGAGAAAAAATTTCCTGGCGCGGCACAGGGAGCCAACTTTCCTTGCGGTGGACAAAGCAATTGACTCAATGTATTTGTTCCATCTCAGGTCAGCAGTCAATGTGAGACCGAGCAGCCGTAAAGATGTGCTCTCGAGAAGTTGAGCGATGGAGTTATATTTCTGCTGATATATTATTGTTTATGCATAATTAGAATTCCACCAGTGAAAGTACACTTTCTGTAGATATGAAACCCCCAAGTTTCAGAAGAATATAGCAAAGATGTTAAGAAACAGGCTGTATACAGACTTATTTTAGTCTTGATGGTAATGCCTTGATCTAACCAAACTTTCCAAGTTTTCAAATGCGACACTTGCCTTCTGAACGCGTGAAAAAAATCTTAGCATCCAGACCACCCTCTTTTGACATAGTACTTCCAAGGTAGGGAAAAGTGTCTGCAACCTCCAACGTAGTATTTTTCACAAGAATTGTTGGCTCTTTGTAGGGGATACCAGGTGAAGGGATGAACATCACTTTTGTCTTCTTCAAATCAAGAGCATTACAAGCGGTAGAGAAACGATCCATTATGATTTACAAATCTTCCTCAGAGTGAGCAATAATGTCTGCATCATCAGCGTAAAGAAAATCTCGAATCAGGCACTCAAAGGACTTTGAGTCATGCCTGTCAAAAGCACTTTGAAAAAAAATAATTGGTGTTGCAACATCTAAAATTGTTACGCCACCAATTATTTTTTTTAATCTTCCTGACCTTACGCGGAAGGATTGCTTTGTATTTTGTATTTTTCAAGGACGTTCCATAGCTTGACGGTTTTCTGAAGAACAGCTTAACAGAGAAAGATGATGAGAGTGTATGATTTTGAGCGGCCCCTCAATATTATCATTGTTGTCTTTATGATGTTTTCTTGACAAAACCCTACAGAATGAATGAATACCTCTCCGGCTTTCAACCTAAACACGTGGAGGTAACTGGACAAGTGCTCATCTGCGCAGCGATCCTACGACCACACACGGTTATGTGAATGATGATGATGATGATGATGTCACCACAAGAATCATGATGAAAATTTGTGACGTAGAAAAAAGTGGTAAACAGAGACTTTCGTGCTCGCAAAATAAATAAATAAATAAAATAAAAAATAAATAAATAAAATAAAATAAATAAAACGGAATGTCAAAAGGACAGTTTTTCCCATGACACCGCTTTTATTTTAACTACTACTCGGAATTTTTATTGTCTTAAAAAACGATTATTACAATTGTAATAAAATCTAAACATAAAACTAAAAGTGAATTTATACATTTTTTCTGTTTTTGAGAATTTACAAAAAATAAACACTTGTTTGTTTATTTACAAGAATAATTTTATATTTGCAACATTCTAAAAATTAATACAATTTTCTTAAGATGTAAGAATGTAATTGTAATGCAATGTTTATCGTTTACCAATTTATAATGAAATAAAGATGAAAAACATTTTTATTCATAAATTTATAAACATTTAAAAAATATGTGAACCAAAGAAAATCCTTATTATTTGCCATTTTATAAAGTTCAAATCAGTTGGCAATTAGTTGATGTTTTACCAACCATTCCAATAAAACAGTCTAATAAATATTGTTTAAAAAGTGTTTATTATTTTTGCTATAAATTCTCAAGAACGAAGAAAATGTATAAATTCATTTTCATTTTTTTTTTTTTTTCACAATTCTAATCATCACTTTTTAAAACAATAAACATCGCCGTCTTCAGTGAAGGTGGTTAAAATAAAGACGGTGTCATGGGAAGAAAAACATCCTTTTGACACTCCGCTTTTATCTTTTTTTTTTTTTTTTCGGACACGAATGTCCATGTTTTCCCCAAAAAGTGTTGTCAATAGTTTGGTATATATGATAGCGTAATAATTGAATGGTATCCGAGTGATGGACAGAACGAGGAAGCTTAAGACATTGCTGCAATGCTTGACTTGACAAGAGGCTTCTTGTAAAATGAAACCTAGAAAATTCAATGTTTTCATTTGAATCTTTTTGCTATGTAGTTTGTTCGTTTTGTTCAGCAGCATACCAAACTCTATGGGTTATTCAATGCCGAAATCTAAATATTTTGAACACAATTTTATGGCTTCAACTTAATATATATACTATAGATAGGTAGTGTTGGTAATTTTATTATAAATATGTATTGTTGGTATTTTTATATAAAAATATATTTTTATACTTTCATAATATTTTGTTTTTGTTTGAGGGTTCACTTTTTACTCATAGCTGGAAACCTAACCCATGCTACCACCCTAGGTCAGGGTAGACCTGGGAACAACAGTAATTAAGATGTGGCTTCACGCTCCACAAAAGCTTCAATCTCCCGATTAAAGTCCTTGCTGCCGGATGTAGTTTATCGTCATACCCAGGACTATTTTGCTATGTACAAAAAAGGGTTTCATTTTTATTTTTTTACGATAAATGATTTGAATTTTTTTTCAAATTCATTATTAAGCAAAACAAATCGGGTAAATCTTTGTCTAAAACGAGCGAGCAATAACTAAACAGTAATAAATAAAATAAAAACTAGACGATATCGCTAGGCATGCATATGCAGTAGAAAAAGAACAGTTTACCCCTGAGATTAAATAAAGGGTTCAGTTCAGAATTCCCTGTAGGTTACCCAGATCAATAGACACCTGAGAAAGGTCGGAGTGCACAACGACCGAAATGTTGTGATAACAACAACAAAGATGAGGACAGTAGTCCGAATATAAATAGTGTAAATAAATCGAGTAAATTAAAATTTTTATGACCAAGACGAAAATTTACATATGCAAGACTTACATAATATTCTTAAAATGTCAACATTCCCTATTTCCCTTTTCTCCTATGCCGTGATCTAAATGCTAAGGTCCTTACCTTTTGTTTAGAGGAGAATATAAACTTTATTTAAATAACTAAACAAAGTAATTTAATTATAAACAGCGATAACAAATCATTCTTCTCTCCTCATTCAGATCCCTTACTAAAAATATGATAGTTAGGTGTGGAAATGACTCCAATATGGGAAAAGCATAATCTGGGGATAGCACAATAAAAAAAAAAACGTCCACACGGGAAGAGGAAAAATAATTGGTGTAACATCTCGGAAGAAGTTTAAAATGCTTCTGACAGGCATGGCTGAAAGACTTTGTATTGTCTTTTACGTCAAGTTTTTACTCCTAACACCGCTGAAATCTCTCGATTACAAACATCCGGTTCACACTCCTCCTTGGTCTTTCGAACAGGAGTAGAGGTTTACCCCTTGTTTCCTGTTTAGGACTGAGTTTCCGGTTCCTTCTAAAGCCTTTTCATTCTCTTTCGCTCCCAGTAGCTCCTTGACTTGCTTGGGGAAAATCGATAAAAAAACCCTGCCAAAACGCTTATAGGATTTCCCTAACATTGTCCAAAAGATGGCACTGGGGAGACTTACATTAACCTAATAATAACCAAAATTAACATAACCTGGTACAGTGCTACATAGCTGAGGGAAGATTGTATTTCGCCAATCTCCCTAATGTAGTGAAAAAAAAATTTTCATGAATTGAAAAATCCTCCCAGGAATCGAACACTGACCGTTGGTACAGATATTCCATAGAGAAAGAAGTAAGTTCTTCCCAAGAACTGCTGCTTTGTAGAACTGACTCCCGGCAGGAAGTTTTCCCAATCATTACATTCTTGACATCCCCATGTCTAGAGTTAAACGTTACGTTTCCTACATAACCTCATGAAATGCACTTCTTGCTTTTTTTACACTTCTACAACATACTCTACTCTAGCTTACTCTAGCTTGGATCTAGAATTGGGGGAACATTAGTATAAAATAACATCGACCTCAGACAACCAGTAGACTTAAAAGCCTTCCTTATAAGATATGTGAAAAACATTATATACTATTTGAAAGTTTTAAGCCGCTTCCCAGAAGAAATTTATTACGTTTTGACATATTACAATCGTGAATACTATAATTTTATTACTTGTTTATGCATCAGGTACTTTCGGTGTTTGTTTGAATGGTTTCATGTCAAGGTTTTTAAAGGTCAAAGAGATAACGAACAACCGGGTATAAATAACCAAAAAAGGAAATTGTAAAAAAAAACAAAATAACAAAAAACCAAAAAACGATAGGATAATCAAAATTCAAAATTAATTTTATTAAAATATAATTAAAATTAAAAGTTAATAAACTATTTAGACTATGTTTATAATAAAAAATGAGAATAGCGACATAAAAAATTTTATTACTACGATCCACTTTGACAAACTAAAAATTTCTTTTTCACTTGCTGTTGTCTTATGTAAAGAGATGACGTCATTTGCGATATAAAATTTACAGCGGGGGGAGTTTTCTTCGCAGATTTTCGGCAAAACAGTGTGGATTGCGTCCTTTCTTTGTTCAGCAGTCAAAGGTGAGTAATTCCAAGCATAATTATATTTTTTTCGTTAATTAGAAAAAAAATAACATTCTGGTCGTTGTGTATATATGCATTTAGTGTTTCAACATACAAAATTCCGTTTCACAGAAATTTCTGCACGGCTGAAATCAACCAACGGACATCGAAGATGGACAACACATGCAGCGATACAATTTCTCCTATGTTTTTCAAGGTTCAAATTATGTTTCTACTAAGACAACCAATTGTCAGCGTTTCTCATTAAAGGATTTTGCGAAAAGCGCATCAATGAAAAAACTTAGGTTTCTCAGTTTTACTGTTGAACTAACTAGATGCAACCGTATGTTCTATTCTAATAATTTACTTTCTCGCACTTCTCGACTATGGAACTCCATTCCAATTTCCTGCTTCCCTGCTATCTGCAATACTCAAAAAATTAAATGCAAAGCCAATCGCCATCTTCTGTCTTCCTGAATCCTGTTCTTTTTTCCACACTAAAGTTTCCTCACTCTCTTTCACTGCCAGCAACTCCTTGTGTCTTAGTGGCATTATTACAATATTTGATTTTAAGAATAAGAAACATTAACATCAAAATCAATTGACTTTTGTGGAAAAAACAAGCCAAACTATTTTTTAACTTTGGTTCCAAGTTCGCGTGGGACCGCCAAATTAAAAAAAAAAAAAAAGAAAGAAAGAAAAAAAGGCGTACGGTGTAGTAATGGATAGCGGCTCGGAATGAGGAATCGGAGAGCCGAGTTCGAATCTATTACATTCACTTACGTGCTAATACCCTTGGCAAAGGTATGAATCCTTTTCTTTTCCCACTAGCTATGGGTAAATAGCAGGACAGACCCGGTTTTATAGCCTTGGGTGGCAACTTGTCTACCGCAGAAAGAAATGGCAACCTCGTCATGTTATCGAAAGATACATGATCGCCTAAGCATTCAGAAGAATTGAGCCTGTTGCTAAATATCTGCTAACAAGGCACTTGGTGTTTTCTCAAATTGATTGAGTCTGTTCTCCACATTTTCAGGGGGGGGGGGTGCATACAAACTTCATTTTCTTTTTAAACCACCATCACAACGGAATGCAGATTTTACTGCAGTTACAATAACTTTGTCTTTGTAATTTACCCCTGAAAAGGTCGAAAGTACTTGGGCTAAAATAAACTACAGTGCCTTCATGATGAATTTCACTTTAACATCAAGAAACTGATTAGACAACTGGAAAAGATCAGTCTAAAAATAAGTAGACACAATATGTTTATATTATTCAATTAAACATGTTTCAAAGATATGATGCATAAATATATACGTGTGTGTTTTATGACCAGTTGTTTTTAGACATTACATTGTATATTTAAGTATGTTTGTGTGAAACCTCTGTTTGATGTGCTTTTTTAGCGTTAGGCCTCATAGTGATTCAGTAAGCGTAGCTTAGATGTGGCACAAGGCCAAAAGCGAGGTTTGAATTTACTACTCTGTCGTAATTGATCTAGCAAGACAAGTTTGCTGACCATTACATCTCGTCGAAGTGTCCCAATTATTAGGCCTTATGTGATAAACATACTCTCAATGCATTTAATATTTTATCGATTTTTGCGTTTAATATTAATAAGTGCAGAAGATTCACAGAGTTATGATGTAGACAATAGCAAGAAAATATGCAATGTTTTACTACCCCTACACATAAGCTGCTAGTGGCCCTCTGGTGACAGCCACCGGTGGGCCACTGGCTGACCACCGGTGGACCTCTACATTTGCCGAGATGAACATGCCGGCTGTGGTAGATTGGTGGCTTGCATGTAGGAGGATATTCTTTAAAGAATATTCAAAATTGATCCCTTAAAGATTAAGGAATTTAGCACCCAGTTTAAAATATCAAATGAAAAAGACCTGTAAATTGAATATGGATGGACCTTCGTGTACGCAATAAGACAAAATGCCAAATAGACGGTTTTTCCCATGAAACTATCTCCACTCCTCGGCAATGTATATTATTTTAAAAATCAATTTAGTAAGCCCTTTCCTTCTTACACAACAGCTGTTGTTTATCACTTGTTCTCTCTTTTCTCAACGTGATACGGCACATGATGAATTAAAAATATAGTCATGTCCAAACTCAACATCTACACACAGTTTTCTAAATTTGTATGGCAGACACAAGTCACTTATATCAAAGACAATAATTTCTTTTAAGCAGCGTTTAACCTTCGTTAACCGAAAAAAAAAAAACATGTGTCAAAAGGACGGTTATTCCCTTGACACCTCTATTATTCCCTTGGAAATGTTTGTTTAAAAAAGTAAACAAAAATTAAATGTTTTTTTGTTTTCTAAATAAAAGAAAAGGAAAAAATGAAATTTTCATGCCCGAAAAAAAAGAAGAAAAAATGTAGTGTCAAATGATGGTTTTTCCATTGGCACTCCTTTTATTTTAACTACCTTCATGCTTTTCCCATGTTGACTTTATTTTTCTAATTATAAATGTTAAACTACTCGTTTTTGGACTATTGTCTTTTTACCTACTGACTTTATAAACGTCACTGAATCAGTGAATAGTTTGCATTGTATTGCCACAGCAAAAAGCGACAATTCTAGCACAGTAAAAATTACGAACTTCTTATTGAATATACGGTACCTGACAAACATATATTTCTAGGGGATTGTCTATTTTAAACGATTTAAACACTGATTTATCTCTTTTACAACGTTCATTATATTTTTAAACTAGACTCATATTCTGAGTACTTCTTTGGATATGTCATGCATTCGTAATAAAACAAGGAATGTCTGTTTCAACTATTTTTTAACACTTACCTTGTTTCGGCGAAAGCATAAGCGAGGGCGTTTCAAAAACTATTAAGCCTAAGCACCTAAGAACCTCCCCACGCTCCAGGCAGTACCTCTTCTTCGGGGGGGGGGGGCTGTATTTAATGCCCGGCGCCTGAGGCATCTCAATAAGGGGGAAGTATAGAGGACGCTCGAACAGTTTTTCCACGGTATCACCGTTAAACCGAAACCACCGGAAGTGGTCTCGGTTAAACCCGCTTTAAACCTTGACCTTGTGCCAGTAGCAACGTAGGCGCACTGAAAAATACCCTTACCTTGAATTGAACTTCGCGTTGCTCAAGAGAGGTTGAAATTAATGTTAAGTCCAAGCCCCAGGTATTACCTCTCCTCAGGAAGGGGTGGGGGACTGGGTTTAATTCCCGGCGCCTGAGGCGTCCTCAGAAAGGGAAGAGCCGAGAGTGCTTGGGCAATTTTTTCAACGGTATCGTCGTTAAAGCAACTTTAAACTGAACCTATGTCACATTTGGTAGAGACGTGGACTCAATGAAAAATACATTATTTCAATCATTTCTTCCCGTGAATAAAACAATAATGGCATTTAATTCAACATGTTTGCCAGATGAGATAATTCAGTGCGGAAATCTCTTTGTTTGAAACGCTGAACTAGATAATACGCGATTTATTTATCTGTAAATAATAATAAAAATTGTTTTATCTGGGCAATCAGAGAAAGGATACGAATTTATTTGGTCCTTAACCGCTGGATACACACACAGCTGTTATCAAAAATGATATTCTTTTTTTAAAAAAAAAAATCAATTTAGGAAGCCCTTTCCTTCTTACACAACAGCTGTTGTTTATCATGTGTTTTCGCTTTCCTCAAACGTGATACGGCACATGATGAATTTAAAACAGTCATGTCCAAAGTCAACATCTACACACAGTTTTTTAAGTGTGTATGGCAGACACAAATAAGTTACTTATATCAAAGACAATCATTCTTAAAGTACCGTTTAACCTTCGTTAACCAAACCCCCCCCAAAAAAAAAGATGTGTCAAAAGGACGGTTATTCCCTTGACCCCTCTATTATTTCCTTGAATTTTTTTTTTAAATAAACAGCGGAAATTTTTTTTTTTAAATAAAAGAAAAGAAAAGAAAGCAATTTGGAGCATCATGCCCGAAAAAAAAAAAAAAAAAAAAGTAAAAAACGTAGTGTCAAAAGATGGTTTTTCCATTAGCACTGCTTTTATTTTAACTACCTTCACTCCTCGGCAATGTTTATCTTTAAAAAGCAATGATTAGAATTGTAATAAAACCTAAACATATGAAAGCGAATTTATACATTTTCTTTATTCTTGAGAATTTATAACAAAAATAATAAACACTATTTATTTATTATATTGTTTATTGGAATAGCTAGCAAAACATCGGCTAATTGCCAATTGATTCGAATTTTATAAAAAAATGGTAAATTCTCAAGAACAAAAAATGTATAAATTGATTTTCATGTTTAGGTTTTATTGCAATTTCTTTCACCGCTTTTTAAAACAATAAACATTGTCGAGGAGTAAATATAGTTAAAAATAAAATAATAGCGATGTCATGGGAAGACCGTCCTTTTATAGATACAGTTTCTGCTAATTAGCCCATAGCTGGAGGGATAAGAGGTGGATTCATATCTTTCCCAAGAATATTTATGCATAAGTGAATATAACGAACCCGACTGGAATTGAAACTCTGTTCTCTAATTCCGATCCGTCATCGATTTCACCACTCGCACATCCAAGTTTACAGCACCTCTCCCAACCGTTCACCCATCTAGGTACTGACCAGATTCTTCATTGCTTAAATTCAGTGATCGTACGAGAACCGGTGTTTCAACGTGATATGGCCGTAAGCCTGAAATGTGGTTCTAAAGAAGGACTCTGAGAATACCATGGACGAAGCACAACGAATAGATATTAAGGAAAATGGAAACGAAATGGACAATTTTATTAAGAATAAGAGAGAGACAGTTGAAATGTCTTGGACTCATCGTGAAGAAAGAGGGCTTGGAGAATTTGATACTCACAGGACATATCGGAAGCAAAAGAGAGAGGGGGCAGCAACGAGGTGAATTGTCGAACGAGGATGAGAAGGATGGTAAAAAGACAAATGCTACTAAGAGTTACACATAATAAGAAGTTGTGGAGAGCTATGGTCGCTCACGTCCTGAAGGCACATAGAAAAATAAGATTTTTTTAGACGTTACTAATATTACATTATAGTGTAGTTTGGTCTAATGGTTAACGGCTTGGAATTGTAAATCGGTTGAACCGAGTTTGAATTCCAGTTGGGTTCGTTACATTCACTTATGCATAAATATTCTTGGGAAAGATATGAAGCCACCTCTTCTCCCTCCAGCGATGCGTAAATACTCTTGGGGAAAGTATGATCCCCACCCACTAGCTATGAGCTGAATATCAGGAAGGACTGGGTCCTGTAGTCTTGGTTGGCATCCAGTCTACCTCAGAAAGAAAGCGCAGCTTACTGCTGGAAAATCTGCCCAGTCAGTCATGACTCGAAAGAGATACGATCGTCAAAGCGTGTGTCACGTGTGACACTAAACTGATCGATTGAATGAATACGCTATTATTTTTGCCAATGTTCGCAGCAGAGAGGTGCCAGTAAAATAAATAATATTTCGATCACTGTGACCCCAGCAACATTACAATTAGAAAAATAGTGTCAGCGACCGTTCATCCGACATACACAGATCGTTCTTTAATGAGCATTTGTATAAATCAAATAATATGGTCCGTGTCTGATCTCACGGAAATATAGCGATTTTCCAAGCGTAGCTTAGATGTGGCACAAGGCCGAAAGTATGGGGGCAAACAGTGAGGATCGAACTCACTACTCCGTCGTAATAGTTCTAGCGAGACAAGCTTGATAACCATTAAAACTGCTTCGAGGTGCCCGTAGCTTAGATGTGGCACAGGACCGAAAGTATGGAGCACCTAGTGAGGATCGAACTCACTACTCAGACGTAATTGCTCTAGCGAGCCACGCTTGATAACCATTACACCGCCTCGAGGTACCCAAATGATTTTCTTAGCGTAGCTTAGATGTGGCACAGGGCCGAAAGTATGGGGCACACAGTGAGGATCGAACTCACTACTCCGTCGTCATTGTTCCAGCAAGACAAGCTTGCTAACCATTAAAACTACTTCGAGGTGCCCGTAGCTTAGATGTGGCACAGGACCGAAAGTATGGAGCACCTAGTGAGGATCGAACTCACTACTCAGACGTAATTGCTCTAGCGAGCCACGCTTGCTAACCATTACACCACGTCGATATGCCCCTGATATCACGGAAAATTACGAGTCATTTGAAATAACGAGGTACGAGCAAATTCATTAACACTCAAACAGCGGTCAAATATTAGTGTGTGAGGCGTGCTGAAAAGTTCCCAGTCCAACCCAATACCCAAACTCTGGGATAAAAAATGACCAAACGGAATTTTTACAATCTTTTTTTTTTTTTTTTGGTGTGTGTGTGTATGACATGGGGGGCTTCTTTTCAGTCTCCACTGCAAGCTCTATTGCTATTTCAGTTTTTAAGTGCTCAGAAGAAATACATTCCTTAGTTCTAACTTCCAACAGATCTAAAATTCACTCCCAAGACCCGCCATGCTAAGTAGCGAATCACCTTCTTCGTATTCCATTGGTGAAATGTAAATTCCACTTGAGCAACGTTTTCACATGAACTGCTGCTTTTGACGCAAAACATTGTTGATGTTATGGAATATGGAATATGAATGGAATGGAATATGACAAATCTCTAATTTGTAGTTAGATGCATTGTATTTATTTTCAGTTTTTCTATTTGAATTATTGAGTCACCTATTGCATGTGATCCATTATTGTTGTTTGTACATAATTAGGTTACACACTCACTTTGGAATTTGTATTTTTTTTTATATGTACTACTAACTTATGAAAATTGAAATGTAGTAGGGAGTGGGAACCGTATCATAAAATGGGGGCGTATAATAAGTTAGTGGGAGGTTACAAGACCCTTGAACCGGCCCTGCGTGTCACTTATTGTGACTTTGGTGATATATTTTCTCGCACCCGTACATCGTATCTCTCTATCGTTTTTACGTGTAAAAATTGTCAATCCTCCGAGGTTAGAGGGATAAGATACCCATGGTCTCGTGTGAAAACTTAATTCTTATTTTTGACATGCTAAGTTAGTATAAATAAATTATAGATCATAATTGCGTTTTTAATTTTATCCAGACTACTTTCAGCAACTCATAAATTTTATGAGTTGCTGAAAGTAGTCTGGATAAAAGAACGACATCTGGAAATTAGGGAACAAAAACCCTTCTTTTTCTGTTCATTTGACAGTAAGGACAAGGTCATTATTAATTTGTTGTTAATAATAATGTACAGTGTAACCCGGATATAAGAGAGATTTTCTCTGGTCCCAAATTAGAGCCTGTGTTAATGTAAACTAGACCAAACCCGGATATAAGAGAAACCCGGATATAAGAGACTTTTTCTCCGGTCCCGACAACTCTCTTATATCCGGGTTACACTGTAATAATAATAATAATGTTAAATTCAGATACTTGAGTCAATATCTGTTTTCTTGTTTGCCATTTGGAATTAATATGGACCCAACTATGACAGTTTTTTGTTTGTAATTATTGTGTTGTTGAAAATTTAAATGTGTCGTGATGTTGTTTACTACTGAGCGTCATTCAAAGAGGATTGGGTGGGGCAACAATAACCAATCAGATGGTCGTATTGTCCCATTGTAAATTTTAGTAAACTAGTTGGATTTTTTATTTTTAGTGGTAACTAACTACACCATTACGTCGGACGATAGTAGTGACCAACTTCTCTTCTTGACGGTAAGCCGTAAATGTTATTCAATAGCATTTAGTAGTGCTAGAGATTAGATTAAAAAAAAAAAAAAAGGAAAGGTAGACATTTTTAATCTCTTCTTTACACTTTATTACCTATGTTTTCTTCTGTTTTTTGTTATATTTTTTTACCGAATATAATTTTTGTGAAGCATGTAATTTTACAAAAAATAATCACTTTTTTACCCTACGAGAAAAATCATTTTAATTTCTAGTTAAATTTGTAATCATGTGTCTTACTTAAACACAAACGTAGGGAGCCCATGTGAAACTGATTTGATAAGTGAAAAGAAAGGAATTACAGAAAAAAAGAAAGAAAAGTTTAAGTAACATTTAAAAATTTTACCCTAAGAAAAATTGTCGAATATAACATTTGAGAGGAAAATTATCAGAAAATTTAAAATTCTACTTACTTACTAAATCAATTTTTTTTTTATTCCCGTTCTTTCGCTTCTAATGGGTTATCCTAAAAAAATCCCAGTTTGTTGGAAGTTATTTATTTTTAATATCCCATCGCTACTCTACTAAAATACTTCGTGTTTACTTAAAAAAAAAAGAAAAATACATTGGAAAAGGTAGTACGCAAGGAAGGTCTCCTGAACGCATTTAAGTACTCAAGTTAAGATAATGTGTGTTAAAGCAGGAGTGAAAACATGTTTGTTAGTTAATCAAAGAGTGCTTGTTTTCTAATTACTGTGTAGTGTGTACTTATTTATTTATTTTGTCTGATGGATATGTTTTTAAGTAATTTTAAATACGCTAACATCACCATAATAAACATTACTTGCGAGTAATTACACACATACGAGTGTGATAACAAAATACATTATTTTTGTCGGCCATGTGCTCGATGTAGATTTTCATGTCCTCCAAAACGGGTGGGTAGTAAGGGGAAGGGTGAAAAAGTGCGGCGGGTGCTAGCGCCACGTAGTAGACACTGTTTTTGTTGTTTTCACTTTTTTTTCCCCTTAAAGTAAAACTAGTAAGCGTAAATATAAAATTACTTAGTAATATTTTTCTTCTTTCCTCTCTTGGTGACTGATTGATTCTAAATACTTTGTTTAATGAGATTGTTTAAACAAAGCTATTTTCTAGGACGTAGAGACCATGGGTATTATCTTTTTTAAACTTTAAAGTCATACTATTCGGCCAATGGTTTTTAGTGCTAGCCAAGCAGGCCTATAATTTCATCATGTGATCGCTCAAACATGGATTGCTTTGTAAACAACAATATAGACAGTGAAACTTAGAATCTAATTTAAAAACTTTAGATTTCATTGGTTAATTTTTTTGGTGGGCTGTGGTTGACCTCAAGCAGAAAAAAAAAACTTGTATTTAAAGAAACTTAAACTAAAAAAACTTATTGTTAAGTAAGTGTCTCGCACTAAACTTGACTAGCCACCCAAAATTAATTACAGTAACTTAAAAAAAAGGAAAACTAAAAATTGAAGTAAAGCAACTTCTTCAAAGAAACTTTTTTTTTTCCATTAAGTTTTTAAAAAAGCTCTTAGTTTAATCCAAATGTGGATGGGAATTTTCGTCATTGTGATTCTCTGAAGTAAAACTAGAAACAACTTTGTCAATGCTCGACAATATGGGATTGAGAATAGTTGAGTTTAGCACTTCAAACGATTTTTGTAAGACATTGCTTAATTACTGTTGAAAGGCCACACCGAGGAAGATGCAGATTACTTAAAAAAAATTTAAAACTGTTGGTTAAAAAATGAAATTGATAAACACACGTGCAGTGTTGTAAATTTACGGTGGCGAAGAATGAATTCGAGGAAAAAAACCCCAATAATATCTAATTAATTTAAACAAGATAACCTCGATTATTATTGTGCTAAAAAGTTCCACAAAAAAAAATTCAACCTAATTACAAATACACGGTAGACTGGTAACTTAAGTAGTTTGTTTGTTTGTTTTTTTTTTTTTTTTATAATGGTCAATGAGACCTGAGGTGTACTTGTCAAAATATTGTGAGATTGCATCATTATTTTAGTTTTTCTTGGTCAACTGTTTTTTAATAGTCATTTTTACCACTAAGATCATGGTCCCTAAACAGTTGTCAAACCCAAGGAATGTATCTACCGAATTTACTTTATTTTTCCAAATCGTGTCACTGTCAAATTATGCAAAATTTAATTTAAGCTTTCTATTTATTTTCTGCTCATTTAAACGTAAAATAATAATTCTGTTAATCAAATTTATCAAGCGAGCTTTCTATTTATTTTTGAAATTTAAATTTTAATGATATTTTATCCTACAATTTTTATTTATGAACATTTTTATCACCCGCTTAATTTTGAGGATAATAATTTTTAAAACTTTTAAATTTTGCTTATTCTTGTTTCGTTCTTACTGGTTCATTCAAACTCTCTA
This sequence comes from Acanthosepion pharaonis, assembly GCA_903632075.3. NCBI lineage: Eukaryota > Metazoa > Mollusca > Cephalopoda > Sepiida > Sepiidae > Acanthosepion > Acanthosepion pharaonis. The sequence continues at coordinate 260,180 of CAHIKZ030000522.1, read as the reverse complement.
ACACACATCGAAATGCATAAGTCAAACAATTACAATGATTAGGTACTTTTTAAAAAAATTTTATTGAAAGTAACCTTTGTAGTGTAAAAATTGTAAAGGAACGTTCATATTTTTTTTTTCCTCTGAAGACGAAAAGAAATAAAACAGTATGGAAAATAAATACTCATAAGTTGTAAAATTTGGATTTCATAAGTGCTTAACTACGCGTTTCTTATAAAAAAAAAACAAAAAACTTTTTTTTTTTTTTTTTTTTTTTTTTTAGGAGGTCGGAGCAACGTACGTAAATGCGCTACAAACTTTCTCTTGTTCATTTCTTTTTCTCGCCCGCCACCATTTTTGAATGAACTTGGAAATTTCTAGGAATGTTTCCTATTTTTGACGCTGTTGAGTGTTTTATTTCCTCTACCATATTTTTGTTTTTTCTTTCGGTCCCACATTGCCTGGGTGATGTAGCCCCTATTTCATTCTAAAAAAAATTCTTTTTTTCTGTTGCCCGTCCCAGGCGAGCTTAGATTTCATTTCAATCTTAAAAGAAAAAAAAAAATCTCCTGAAAGAAATCCGTTTTCAGTAGTGACATGGTTCAAGTCGAGTATTGTGGTCCGTACTGAAATATGTGATGTCACGATTTTCTTTCTTTTTTTTTTTTTTTTTTTTTAATGTTTATCCTGTACAAGCCCAAGAGCCATCCAAGGTAGAGGGTTTGTGACATCACCCCAAACAAGGAGATAATGTCAACAAGAAACAATGGAAAGCAAGGGAAAATACTTTAAGGAATCGGAAATCTAATCTTAAACAAGAAGGGGAAGCCTCTACTATTGGTTAAAAGACCTGGGAGGAGTATGAACCGGACGATAAGCAAAACCTATCTATTGAGTGGGGTGTAGGGCAGTAGACTAGGTATTGAGATGGTCACACCCATAGATGTATCTATCAAATGGATTATCATCTGGAGATACAGCTGTAGCTGTACTCTTCATCGTGGAATTAAGAGGCCCCCACCAGGCATTTAATGAAAAATATCTGGAAAAAGTCCTCAATTATTTAAAACTAAAGCCACATAATTCAAGGAAAAAGCTTTTTGTTTTAAGATTTAAGATTGTTAACCCACTAAATGCAGATGAAAAATTTTTGTCATTGCAATTTTGCAGTTCAATTGAGTGACCAAACTTGGTCATTCATGGGTCAACAATATAGGATTGGGAGTATTTGAGATTCCTAACTATTTCTGCAAGACAACACTTGAATATCATTTCTACAACTTGAATACAACAGTTGGCTAAAAATGGAATTGATAAACACCTGTACATGTTAATAATTACAGCGACAGAATGAGTTCAAAGAAAGTTTAAGATTAATAACAACTCTTAATTTAAATAAGATAGCTACAGTGCTTGACTTGCACCAAACTAATCAATTGTAACGTAATGATACTTTATTTTATTTTTGGTTTGAAGGTAACTGATGTATTTGTTGACCCCCCCCCCTCTATGAATGCAAAAAGAATGTAGTGAGCTTAATTATTTACCCGCTGCCCCATGCAGCAAGATGTGGCACAAGGCTGAGTTTAAAGTGGGCTATCCGAGCCTGTAGGCTCGGGCAAAAATTCCTTAGAGACCACGTAAAAACAGTTTTCTGAGACGAGACTCTGCCCTTTGGCAGACTTGTCTGGGGGATACCCTCTGACATAAGCCAGGTAAATATGAGTGTAGTGAGTTTAGGCCATGACAGCTACAAGATTGGGTGTAGAGGAGATATGTTGTAGCAGCAGCTGATTGGCACTGTTTAAAAATATACCCCCTACTTTCAAAAAGTAACTTTCTCTTTTCCTTCAACTATGCATTGGGACCTGTACCAAACCAGAAGCACTCCTTTTCTGCCAGTCAGTAGTACTTTTTTTTTTCTTTTTTTTGTTTTTTTTAAATCAGAAATATACACTTTTGGAGTTACTCTGATGTTAATGAAAAAAAAAAAGTATATTTTTTCCTCAGCTGAATATTTGTTTTATTCCTATTTTGTAAGACAAATAATTTGCAAAATTTCAATGTGTTGTGTATTTGCTTTTATTTTATATCATTATGTTGTAAAGATTTTTGGTGATATAGATATCTCTTTGGTAGATATGCAAACTACTTGAAGAGCTTTAAGGTACTTACCTAGGCACAATGGTTAATGACACCTCTTTCAGACCATGCACTCTGAACTCATGATCTTGTACCAGACTAAGCTTCTCTTCCTTAGTGCTACTTTTTCTCTCCTGTAAAAAATAAGGCCACAGCTTCACCACACTAGGAGTTGTGCATTTTTTTTTCCTTTTCTATTTAATCAGAAAATGGCTGTTCCCTCAACTTTTCCACAGTCATTAAATCATATCTATGATCCATCCCATCTTAATAAAAAAGATGCTGTTTTTCAGGATCAGATCTACAAGGCTGATATTTTCTTTTATGTTCTGTGTCCTTTCAGGATACAGGTGATCATGGCTCTCCACAATTTCCTGTCCTTTGTAGTTTGTCATTTTGCTATCTCTTAATCCCTGTTCTGCCAACACTAGCACATTAGGTAGGCTATGTGCTTTCCTCTGTCCCTCTTACCTTCAAATACCCTGTGAGTGTTAAAATCATGTGCCCGGATTCTAAATATAAGTGTCTTTTTTGTATCCATTTTCTCTAAAACTGTCATTGTTCAGCCCATAGTATTCTCAACATCATTCTATAGAACCACTTTTCTTCATCTGTGGTGCCATTTAGGAGGACCAATATTGCATAACTGTTCAGTACACATTTCTTTGTTTCTAACGAAATTCTCCTGTTTCATAATACTTTTGGAAGTGACCTTTCACTATCATAATGCACTTCAAGATTTCTGTGTCACCTTTCCTGTCTTCTGTTAAAACACTTCTGAGATATTTAAACTTTTGTACTTGCTTGATTTTGGTGTCCACAATAATGCTTTCTTCAAAAACAGTTGCCGCTGAACTCTAAATTATCAAGTTTCTTAATTTGTCCATTAATGGTGATTGAGGTCAGGATACAGCATTAGCCAATTGAAAGTCATAATATGAACAAGCAAGATCTTTTCCCTCTCTCCTCAGCCACTTTTTTTTCATTGTCTTTACATATATTTATATCCTCTGATAATCTGTGCTGATATATATTTTGTCATGAATTCTTTTTTTCCCTTTTCTCTTTATACTTGAGTAATTAAATCACTAATTTTTAAATGTCTACTGAAACTTTAGCAATTTCTTTTCTTTTTACTCATAAATCTACACTGAATACTTAAAAATGTTATATCTACTTTTTTTCATGATAAAATTAATGGCAAAGACTTCATCCATTAAAATACCTAAAATATTTTTTATATTCAAAAACTGATATAAATAAAACCTAGTTTAGGTATAAAAAAAAAAATTACGAGATTTTTTTTTTTAACCTAATTGTTCACCAACCACCTTGATGAGCATCCTTTTCTCTTTAAGATGGGACTATTTTGATATTTGTAGGTAGACATGACTTGGAGTGCAACTAATCTGAAAAACACCACTAAAAATTGTAAACGCAGAAAATTGCTGTTCATTTTTGAAATAGCAACATAATTTTTTTTAAATTGTAGTTTAAAAACTAATCATCATACCTGAGAAAAAAAATTTAATCTTTAGAAAAAGAAAAGATTAAACTTTGTTTACATACTAATTGTAAACTCTTGAAAATAAACAAGATATCAGCAGCTGAAATGAAAGTCAATTTCACTACTTCAATGTGTTTGCACTATAAACTAGGGTAGTTTGTGATGCATATTAATATTAAACATTTTAAAATTCCAAATAATATGAGCCACTTAAAAAAAGAAAAAAAAAATACAGATGTTTGGTTATGGAAATTCTGATTTAAAATCTTTGTTTTTAATCATTTCAACCCACAAAGCAAGGCAATAAAGTCACTGATGCAAGGGGTTACTGATTGTGAAAGAATGTAAGAAAAACCTTATTAGAGAGATAGATAAAACAATAAAAGAACAGTAATTAAAATACAGAAGATAATGATTGACATTACATTTAAATTTTTGAAGATCAAAGTGGACTGGAAAGAAAGAAGCTGGATGAAAGATCCACTAGCCAAAAATGAAAGGGAAGGAACTGTTAATGAATTAATATCTAGCAATTTCAACTGTAAAATGATGAGATACTGGAGTTTTCACCACTCCCTTGTACTCTTAATATTGTATAGGGGTGCTTGGAAAGAGAGAATAACTATTGCCAGTCTCCAATGCTCATAATAGGCATTAGTATACCTTTGACATGTTAATACCTTAACACAATGGAAAGAAGGACCAGACTTGCTGAAAAAATACAAATACCAAATACATCTTGTGCTCGATGAGATTTTAAATACAGATATGCCATACAAGATATGATATACAAATACCTATATACTTGTCACTATTTGTCCTATACAGAAACTATAACATGTGAATAAAACAAGCAGTGTGAAAGCGTGGGGGGGGGATCATTAGTGTCTTACTTGTAATATTTCCCAGCCAGGTTGGGTGATGTCTTTTATGTTCTTTGTTTCCATTCATTCTATTTATTGCTGAAGGCTAACTTCATTGGAGTCTACATAATAACTGGTGTTCATCACTGCATAAACTGTTGCCATTCCTGGGCTGTCATGTAACCCTGATAAAGTCATCCTATCAAAAGAGACAGTTGCCCTGTGCATCCCTACAACTATGAGGTGTTAACAAAATTCAGCTGTCTTGACAAAGTGATTCCTCTTTCTTCATTATGCTTTAGCTTTGTTTGAACAGACTCTCTCAAAAATTCACTTTTTTTTTTTTTTTTTTTCTTCAGAATCTCCATCATGCCTTCTTTTTCTCCCTACCTTACTCGTGAACAGGAGGAAGAGTTGAGAACTGTAGCCAAAGCCATTGTGGCACCTGGTAAAGGTATTTTAGCTGCAGATGAATCAACAGGTCAGTTGGCTTTTTTTTTTTTTTTTTTTTAATAATTGTCAATTTTTGTTGTCTAAATTCCCAAATTACACAATGTTACTTTTTTTTTTTTTTTTTTTTTTTTTTACAAACTTAGGATTTTGACCAATACTCAGCTTTAGAATTAGCACCAAAGTTGCTTGAATTAATTAATAGAAAAACACATTTCAATGTACAAGGGTTGACTGGAAATTTCATTGTCTGACCAAGATGTAAATGTAAGCAAACACACCAGTTGGTAGGTTATAATACAATAGCTGACCGACTTGCATGTCTTTTCATCAACCAACTTGTATATCTACTAAAATTTATATTTTGGTCAGCTTATGAACTTTCCTGCCAACCCTCGTAAGTAAACTAGTAGAATTCTTGAATACTGTATGAAATAATGTATTTAGTAAATATTTTTTGCTTAATTTTACCAAACCTTCAGTAAATTGCTTAAGCCAAACGTCATTAATTGAATTGATTGAAATCTGTCAAATTTGAGTCCAGTTGGTTATTATGGAAAAAAAATATTCTTGATTTACCTCAAGACAAAATCAAGCCGAGCTTCTCGACTGGACGGTCGAACTTTCTGCCTCTGAGCAGAAAGGAACCCGGACGAGGTTCCGCCGAAGGGCAGAATCTCGTTCGGGGGAAAATGACCTCGTTTATACTGGTTATACGGGCATTTTTTTGACGGGCCCTCACGGCTCAAGAAACCCACGATAAACTCGGCCTTGTGCCACATGCAACCCCTCATTTGGGGGGGCTAGATACCTCAAGACAAAATACCTACAGTTTTCCTTTTTTTCATGTCTGTGTTCTTTAGAACTTCATTGGACTAAAGTGATGTTTATGTTGATGCAACTACATGTGAGCACATAGGAGGGGAAGTGCTTGAAAATTTTTTTTTTTTTTTTTTTTTTTTTATGTTTTGGGTAGATAGTCTAGCTGATAATACATCTGGCATAAAAAGTGAAATGTAAGGACCTGTGAGTATCCTAGTATTCAATAACTATATGTTTAGGCATTACCCTTTCTTACAAACATGTTTCTTTGAATATGACAGGCAAGGAAAAATTTAATTTTTTTTAATTTTTTTTTTTTAAGTATTCTTAAATTTTTCTGTTTAGTAGGGGGTAAGGTAGTGTAAAAATTGTCCATAGTCTCTATTGTCAGAAGTGATTTCAGTCACATTGTTAGTCATTTTCAAGGTGTTTGTTATTTATTGTTAATTTCTTTTCATGGCTGTTTTTTTTTTTTTTTTTTTTTTTTTTTTTTTTTTTGGACATAGTTGTGATACCTATTGTAGGCTTATTTATTCCAAGCCCTGCTGGAATTTGAGTTGGCTTTCTTCTGTCTAAAAAAAAAAAAAAACTTTTGCACACTATTTCCATTGTTAAATAAAGTAAGATTAATATGGAGTGCCAGATGATTTTTTAGAATGCTTCTCTCACAGTGAGACATTTTCGATTATTGGAGATGTGTGTGTGTTTGCATGTGTAATCTTTCTTGATTATCTATAAATAGCAAAAAATATGTCCTGTCAATGGGATCTTTACTATGTCAAATACATCTGCAGAAAGATGAAAAACTTTCCATACCTGAAGACATGACCTAACAAGTAAATGTTTACAAACTTCAATATAAACAATCAATATTTAACAGTTCCTGAACAAATATATATATATATATATATATATATATATATATATATATATATATATATATATATATATCTCAAAAGAATTTTGCTGTCAGCTAACCCAACAAGTTTTGGCATGTTGTCAAATGCCTAATCTAAGGCATACTTCTGTTACATGGAATCTTTGATGCTCAAGTTGATTCAATAGTGTATGCTTCTCTGACCTTTTTATATTATTAGATTCAGTTGTAAACAAATGTGTGTGATTGGCTTGACAGATTTGGCTAGTCCATCAAGAAAGGATAAATAAACTTATTTAGCGCATGATGATCAATTTGATATTGTTATAAAATAACCTGTTTAATTTTCCAATTCCCTTTTCTTTTACTCAGGTACAATTGGCAAGAGGTTATCAGCAATTAACTTGGAAAATACCGAAGACAACCGAAGAAAGTATCGTCAACTCCTCTTCACCACCAATTCTGAACTTGGCAACAACATCAGTGGCGTCATTCTCTATCATGAGACGTTTTATCAGAAGAGTGACGATGGCACTCCTTTTGTGCAACTCCTCAAGAACATGGGCATCATTCCTGGAATCAAAGTTGACAAGGGGGTTGTTCCATTGATGGGCACATTTAATGAATGCACTACTCAAGGTAGGTCAAAGATCTTTTATATTTATGTCACATCATTTCAGTCAAATTAAGATGTTGAAAGATCCCACCCACTTATTTTTTTTATTTTTTTTTTCTCTTAAGCAAATTCTTCTCAATTAATCACATCAAAATCAAACATTATACAGTAAAAGTTTCACATCAAAATTCAACTAATTGTCTTACTTACACTATTGTCCTCCTCTTTTGTTGTTACCAAGTATTAGTCATTGTGCTCTCCAGCCTCCATCAGTTGTGTGTCACTCTAGATAACCTACAGGGAATTCTGAACTGAACCCTTTATTTAATTTACATTGGTAGACTGTTCTCATTCCACTGCCCATGTCTAAGAATATCTCCTAGTTTTTATTTTTATTACTGCTCAGTTATTGCTAACCTTGTTTCTGCTAAGTCCAAGTGCACACTGCCTAGCCTAGTGATTGAACTCACAATTATTATATCATCAAATTCACTAAGCAACACTTTCATCCACTACATTATTGTCTCACGGGACAATTCTGTTAAAAACTTGGTGCCTAAAATCATAACCTGCCTGCTGATGAGTGGCTGCTGCTGTTGATTTGCTGTCATTTGTATTTCTTCCTTTATTAGCAGCATTAAAAATAAGAACTTAATTTTCTCTTTGCTTTTAAAAAAGAAATTTTTCTCTTTTTATTTATGGTAACTACTTTTCTGCTTGTTTAGAGTAATTAAAGGTACTGGTGGGCAAATTTCTATAATAAATAACTCTTTAAAAAACAAGTTTTACTTTCCTTTAAAATTTCTGTTATCTATGTTTTTGCTTGTTTAGAATAATTAAAAGTTGGTTTGCAATTAGCAACTCTTAAGAAAAGAAAATGTAACTTCAAAAAATTATCAGAGGTATGAAATCATCCATGGACACAAACGTCCAGGATGCAACTGTTGTGTCCACCTTCTTTATCTCCACTCATTCTTAATCTTTTAAGTTTTCAGTTATTGTTCACCCTGTTTCCACAGAGTCCAAGAGCACACTGTTTGGTCCAGGGATTGAACTTACATTTCCTATGTCACAAACTAATAGTTTCCTCCACTAGGCTATTGTCCTGTGGGACAATTCTCTGTTGAAAACTTGGTGCCTAAAATCCTAACCTGCTTGCTGATGAGTGCTACTGCTGCTTTTCACACTTGACTGCACTCACTGAAGCTTTTCTCTTTTGTTACAGCTGCTGCTGCTGTTGAAGATTTGCTGTCATTTGCATTCACTGAAGCTTTTCTCTTGCTGCTGCTGTCTTATTGATTCACTTCTTTTGAATTTTCAAAATTCAGTTAATAACTGATTTATTGATGCATCCTGTTAATTAATGTCTAAATATAAAACTACAATGTCTTTCACTGACCTGACAAATCACTCCTCACATTGTGTTTTTTTTTTTTTTTTTTTTTTTTTTTTTTTCTAATTCATATGTGGTGTGTACAAAAACTGGAAGTCTTGCCTGTTCACAAAAGATGAAAATCAACATCAATAAATAAAGACCCGAATCCAGTTCTCAACTATTGAGTGTTTATTCCAACTAGGTTCCCTGGTCTAATTTTGAGTATTCACTTGAATCTTTTAAGACTATAATATAGTATTTGCTTAATGCACTATAAACATGACCTTATACCAGACTTGGTTTAATGGGTAAATCAAAACTTTTCATGGCATGTGGAACTAGACCCCGGTGAGCAATATAAAGGGTTTGGTTTGACATTCCAACCACCTGAAGAAGGCCCGGGGCGTACAACGGCTGAAATGTTGTAATAAATATGGCGACAATAGTCCGAATAATGTAAATAGTGTATATAATATCTCATCTCAGAAATATAGACAGATACTGAGAACTTTAAATATATATATATATATATATATATATATATATATATATATATATATATATATATATATGATATTTTTTATATTTTATGAATTTTTTTTTTGCTTTTTTTTTTTTTTGTTTTTTTTTTTTTTTTTTTTATATATACCTTGTGTATAATGCAACCCCAGCTTCTGAGCAATGCTAGTATGCCTACTGTCGTCAAATATTGTAGAGCATCATCCTGGACATATTTTTTAGCAAATAGTTTTCATTTTTTTATTATACCGTATTTTTATTTTCATTCACATTGGAAATTTTAATCTCTCCAGAAATTTGCCTATGTATAATATGCCACACACACCAACTTTTTTTTTTTTTTTTTTTTTTTTTTTTTTTTTTTTGCAAAAAAAAATAATCATAAAAACTTGTCCTATATCCGAGTGCATACAGTACTGTAAATTTCTTGTGTATTTCAGGTCTGGATGGATTGGCGGAACGTTGTGCTGAATACAAAAAAGGAGGTGCCCAGTTTGCCAAATGGCGCTGCGTACTGAAGATTGGACCTCACACCCCTTCCTACCAAGCTATGATGGAAAATGCTAATGTTCTTGCTCGTTATGCAATGATCTGCCAACAGGTCAGTCACTCATGCATATATACATTGTCTTTCTCTGCTAAGTAACTTGTTCTTTTCATGCTGGCAAACATTTTTTGGGGAAAAACACTGAAACAGTATTTAAATTTTATTATAATGCATTTAAATTGAAAATATATTTTTGCTTGATACCATTTTACTTTTCTTAATAGTTTTATAAAATTAATTAAAAAAAAAAAAAACTATCACTTGTAATCCTTCTGTATTTTGTGGGCCCAGTGAATCAAATGAGGATATTTAGGTATTATTTTCATAGCATTGTGGCATGAAATTTATTTATTGTGTATATATATATATATATATATATATATATATTTTTTTTTTTTTTTTTTTTTTTTTTTTTTTAAACAATATCTATTATGAAAAAAGAAACATGACTATTCAATAATAACATTTTTAAAAGTTTATTCCAAAGCATATGATTATCGACACACATTTTTATAACCTGAAAATAAAATATTTAAAAAAGAAAAAAAATTTATAATTATGCAAACCATATATATATATATATATATATATAATACTTGTCCAGAAAAACCTTAGGTGTGTTGGCTTGTAAATGAACAAACCAATACCTAAGGAAAAATAAGGAATAAAAAAAAAAAAAAAAGAAAGAACATGTAATTCAGGTGAAAACAATCGACCAGAATCCAAAGAAAAAAAAACTCTGATAGGAGTGGAGAAGAAAAATTTAATGATTAATCATTGACTTTGTTTCTTTTTTTTTTTTTTTTTTTCTTGTTCTTTTAATAAATGCTCTGTGCATTCTGAGAATTGAAAAGAGGATTGTTGTTTGTCAGAAATTAATAAGTGTCAAGGACTGATTTGTCCTTTTGATATGTAAATTTTTATTTATTGTTGATTTTTTATTGAAGTTTCATTTTCTTTTCATTAAACCCCTCTACCCTTATTTCTTACACAGAATGGTCTTGTGCCCATTGTAGAACCTGAAGTACTTCCAGATGGTGATCATGACTTAGCAACTTCTCAGAAAGTTACAGAACAGGTGAGTAAGCCTCTCCCCCTACACACTTATGACCTCATTAATGTGTGTGTGTTTTCTCTATCATTTGCCTAGCATTTTGAGTTAATTATTATTGTGTTATACACACACACATATATATATATATACACACACTGAGTAGAAAGAGACTACCTATTTAAATTATTGATAACTATATTAATTATTGGTCAATTTGCATAAAACATGTTTTATGTTGACCAGTATAATGTTACATGTACAGTACTTAGTTAAAATTTTCACATTTCCTTCCAATCTGGATGTTGAAGGTTCTATCCATTTTAGGACCACACAAGGTGCATCATTTTTTTTTCTTTCTCTCATTGGATAGTTCCTAGGCAGTGTATTGCTCACTAAAATTTGTAGTTATCTCAATACCTGCAAAACACAAATTCCTTCAGCATTTGTCCATTCCTGAATTATTTTCAGGAGATTTAGCTTCATGAACAATATCAATGAAAGTTGAATCACAAGATCTTGCAAAATGTAAAGGTCTAGGCTTTTGATTAAAAGGATCATTTGTCTGCTTTGTTGTCATCATTCATATCATCATCTGATTCTGAATAAGTAATACTGCCATTTTCACTTTCATTATCATCTTCACAAAAAGAAATGGCACCTATTTAGAATGGAAGATATTTTTTATTTAATTAAAAACTTCAACCATGGGTCCAGTGAAGTCACCAAACTTTTATTTTTTATTTATTTATTTATTTTTTTTTTATTTTTTTTTTTTTTTTGTTCTAAATTTATTTCCTTCATGTAGATGATAGAAAATGAAGAAAAATAAGTTTAAAAAAAAAAGATAATAATTTGGATAGAATAAATATGAGGGTAAAAAAAAAAAAAATTAGTTTTGAAAAAAATTCTGGGACCATTGGACACATTAGTAAACTGAGGGTTAATATTACTCTTTTTCCCAAGCTAATATACATGACTATAAAAATGTTAAAAAATTAAAAGAAAACTGTTGGTGCATGCATGATATACACGCTTCAGCTACACCTTTACCATCTACGACTTGCCTCGTGGGGCATAAAGTTCCCATTTTCTCACATGGCTCTTACTGATTACTTGTTGATTGTGTGAAACCATTTGAAACTGGCAGTCATGATTGGTCACTGCTCACTGAAAATTTTATTTAAAATATATAATTCTATGTCCCTGCTGATTGTAGGTAATTGCAGTTCTCCATATTGTTTTTAATATCTTTGAATTGCCACAATTCCATGGGAAAGATATTGGGAGGTTTTTCCATTCTTCTAGGCTGGTGGCCATCTAAGGTTAGTGTCAAGTTTACCTTGCTATTTAACCCATAGCTGAAGTGTCGTCTTGGGTAAGACGTTAAACTACGTCCAGCAGCAAGGCCTCTGATCAGGAGGTTTTGAGGAGCGGGGAACCACCTCTTAATTGCTGGTGTTCCCAGGTCCACCCTGATCCAGGGTGGTAGCACCTGTTAGGGTCCCAGCTATGGGCAAATAGTTAATTATTACCAGCAATACTTGTTTTGAAAAAAATTATTACCAGAAATACAATTTTGAAGGAAATATATTACCAGAAACAGATTTTTGACAAAACAAAATATTACCAGCAATAAAAATTTTTGTCAGCATTAAATAACCCATTGAGGTTGATATGGCATAAAACAAAATAAACCAAACCATAGCTGAAGGGGAGGGGGCTAAGAAATTGATTGTTGCCTTTCTCAAATGGGAATGCAACAAACTAGGTTAGAATTTGAACTCTGCTTGTGTGCTTCCTTCCCATTCTCTCCTGATAGCTATTATATTATCCATGCAACTTTGGTAATAGGAAAAAAATGTAAGTAAAAGTGAGTTCATGCCTTTCCTAAGAGCATCAGGATAAATTTAAGCATAAATAATCTGACCCTGAATCTGAACTATTCACCAATTTAGGTCAAAGATTACTTAATTTGAGATATATATATATATATATATATATATATATATATATATATATATATATATATAATAATAATAATAATTTTGTTTTTAATGTCTTAAATCTTTTGCAGGTTTTGGCTTTTACCTACAAAGCCTTGGCTGATCACCACATTTTTCTTGAAGGCACATTGTTGAAACCCAACATGTGTACGGCTGGACAAAGCTGCAGTGCAAAATTCACTCCTCAGCAAAATGCTTTGGCCACTGTAACAGCTCTCAGGAGATCTGTCCCAGCTGCAGTCCCTGGTAAGTAATAATAATGATGAAATATATATTAGTAGTAGGGCATAGAATTCGAACAAAAATCATAAATCAAAGTGCAAAACCTTTTTATAAACATTTTGACCTGAAGATGCATGCATAACAAAGGTGAAATGTTGTCAAAAAACATCTATATATGCCTTTTAAAAATTCAGATATAAATAAAATAGCAACATTTACTAACTTTAATTTATTTGGCATTAAATTGTATCACTTAGCATCTTCCATAATTTACCTTTTTCTTTTACAGTTAACCACCAGAATATTTGAGTATTCTTAAATTTAAGAATTTTGAAAGCCTAATATTTTTACTTTTGTTTTATAAATACTTTTTTCAAAATAAAATTCTTGCATTTGCGTTGATAAAGTCCATCACAGAATGAAATGCATTAGTAAAGAAAAGATTTCCTTTTTGTCTTTATATATAAAATCTCAATCTTAGATTATCTATTAATATAGTTTTATGGTATGCTATATTTGAGTAAAAGTGCTCAGTATCAGAGAAGGTTTATTTCAGGCATATATATATATATATATATATATATATATTCCAGGATCATTTTTCAACTTATTTAAGATGATCTTCACCCTCTCTAATCTTTTTTGTTCTGAAGTAACTCCTCTCTCACAAGCCAAGCATCTTATGAATAGAGCTGGATCTTATTTTAATTGATCTCTAGCACTAAGTTGAAATGTTGATCCCTCTTGTTGTGACCTTCTGATCCAGTTTTCATCTCTACTCTTCCCTCCTTTTTAAACTTATTCACCGTTCTCTTGATGGTTCTTGAATGGACTCTCATGCTGGAAGCTAGACTATGAATGCTGGTACCATTACTGAAGGCCTGAATGTTTTTCCTCTCACCATTGCTCAGTGGGGCTGACACAAAATGATTTTAACCTGTTCCCTTTCTAGTAGAATAACTCAAAGGGTTTTTCAGTGATTCTTACTATGACAAATGGTGTCAAGATGGCTTAATGGTGTCTTTATCTGAAAACCTTGAAAAAGGAAACTCCATCAGTTTAGTGGTTTTTTTAAAAAACATTTTGTGGGATGAACAGTTTTACACCCAGTATATGTTTTGACCTGAAGTTTGAATGAAACAGTTCACTATTTAGTGTTTGTTTCAGTATACATTTTATGTTTAGATACACACTCTGATATTGGCCATTTACTCCTAAATGTAGCATACCCTAAAATTATATTTTTATCATATATATATATATATATATATATATATATATATATATATATATATATATATATATATATATATATATAAAATTGAATTGAATGAATGATGAATCTTAAGACTGGAAATGTAGATGAGTTTTGCCAAACTGGAATAATGAGAATATTCTAACTCCAACTTGAGAATACAAATGGAATGTTACCACAAAAGACAACTTGAGTGGTAATATACTTACACATTTGGAATCCTAATAAAGTCTGCAAAGAGTGGTGTGTAGTCTTCTAATTTGGTGTGTGTAGCTGAGGGGTATAAATCTTAATTGAGAGCCAAGTGCTAAAATCTGATACTTTTTCCTTCCAGGTATTACTTTCTTGTCTGGGGGTCAGTCTGAAGAGGACGCTACCATCAATTTGAATGCTATTAACAACTGTCCATTGGGTAAACCATGGGTTCTAAGCTTTTCCTATGGCCGAGCTCTCCAGGCCAGCGTATTGAAAGCCTGGGAAGGCAAAGATGAAAATGTAAAGAAGGGACAGGAACAGCTTCTGATCAGAGCCAAGGTAGGTTTCTTTACTCAACATGAATTTTAATTCATAGCAACTTGTAGTAATGACCTAACAACTTTTTTTGCAACAAGCTGACATGTGTTAAAATCTTCATGATATAATATTATTGTTTGAAATTACTGCTAAAAATTTTTGTCATGATTTACAAACTCTACTCTCCCTACTGTGTTTATAATGACAGTGCTATTACTGCGCATTATATTTTATCAGAAATTTATTTTAATCCTTAAATTCTCCCACAAACTTAGTTTTGATCAATGTATGGCTATTTTAGAGGGTGTTATGGACAGGCAGACTCACAGATATCAGTTTTATATATAGATTGTTAATCTGTTTGAAGTTCATTATACGTTTGAGTACTTTTGATTGTCAATACAGTGATCAAAACTTGCAAGTGGGCAGTTTTTTTTTTTTTTTTTTTTTTTTTTTTTTTTTTTTTTTTTTTTTTTTTTTGTGTGTGTTGTTTTTGTTTTGTTTTAATCCTGATATAAAATATCTCAGTTGGAAAGATATATACAAGGTGAGGCAAAAGTTGCACACTCTAGGGTTAATTTATTAAAAGTATAATTACACATGAAAATTTTTTGTGCTGTTCAAAATGTCCTCCTTTTTTCAAAATACATTTCCATTCTTTGCCTGTATGATTCATTAACATGTTAGTTTCAACAGTCATTTTACTGCATTCATATTTAATCCTTTAAGTTCCTTAATATTTCTTGGGTATATCTGATATACAAATGATTTCAAATAGCCCCACTGGAGAGGGGGGGGGGAAAGATCCAAGGATGTGAGGTCTGGTGACCTTGGTGGTCACTCAGCAGAACCTCTTCAACCTATCTCTATTAACCTCTATAATATGCAACTTTTGCTTCATCTTATACATAAAATAACACCTATTGAGTATTGCTGCTAACAAAATAGTGGTTGATGTACAATAACGGATCTATAATTTATATTAATATTAAATATAATACATTTTTTCCTCCCTTACTGTTAGCACAAATTGGTTTCATGCACATTGCAATTGTTAGCTTTAATCAGCACCAGATGATTGCATTCTGCATGAACCTCTTTTGTGCTACCAGTGAGGAATATATATATATATATATATATATATATATATATATATATATGTATGCATATGTGCATTCCTTATTATTCTCATTCTCCTGTCCATATCTTGGGATATCTTGTCTTTTTCTATTTTACTACTGCCCAGTTATTGCTGGTCCTGTACCCACTGAGTCTACTGCCAGGCATTGGACTCAAAATTACTATGCTACTAATTTCATGAACAAACACATTAATCTTTTAAGCTATTATCCAAGACTGGCACCCTAGACATGTCCTTGGGACTAAGTATGGCCGGTGTGTACTAACCACCCTCCTGTGGACCAAGCCTATTTGGCATCCCTGGGCAGTGCTTTGTGACCCTTGCTATCTTATCAACATTTTTTTTTCTTTTTAATGTTACAAATTAAACTAAGCAAAACTGACTTTTAAAAGATGAAAAATGTTCGCAAATTTTGAAGTCATCCTGGTTTTGGGGTGGGGGTTGGTCCTTCTTTCTGTCTGAAGGAATGATCTATTATGACGTGCCTCTAATTTGTATTTAGATACATTTGTATTAATTTTCAATTTTTCTAGTTAAATTGTTCACCTATATAGCATATGATCCTTTATTGTACATAATTAGATTTGTATTTTATATGAAGTGAGATGTGGGAGAGCACATCATAGATTTGGGAGGGGTGATGAGACCATTTGACTGGTCTTTGGGACTAAGAGCGTGAAACTAGAGTATCTGAGATGTTGTTACTTAGTGCAATTTCATAGAGAAAATGTTTGTTAGAGGATATGCCAGCTCTGTATAAAACTTTAAAAATCTAATTATGGCACTTTGCTTAATGGCATACATTGTTATCATAATGAAATATTTTCCCTTGTTACTAAATGGGTGAGTCTGTTATGGACAGAGCAATAAAGAAACAGTTATGTTGTTCATTATATAATTACATTAACTGAAACTTTGAAAGAAAAAGTAGTCTATTTTGAATTGTGTTAATTCTAATCAGTTAAATTTTAACAATGTTCTAACTT
The DNA here is from genome assembly GCA_903632075.3 of Acanthosepion pharaonis. Lineage (NCBI taxonomy): Eukaryota > Metazoa > Mollusca > Cephalopoda > Sepiida > Sepiidae > Acanthosepion > Acanthosepion pharaonis. The sequence continues at coordinate 243,309 of CAHIKZ030000522.1, read as the reverse complement.
TATTGCCTAATCTAAAACTTATTTCTTTCTATTTTAGGCCAATGGTCTGGCAGCTTTGGGCAAATATGGTGGTTCTTCAGATTCTGCTGCAGCATCAGAATCTCTCTACATCAAGAATCATGCTTACTAATCGGTGTTTCCTATTTCCATCTCCCCACTGACTCTGAGGTAATTTCTCGGGACATTAAAAAAAAATTCTGCAATAGAAAGTGATCTTTCTATGGTCTACAAGGAAGATGTTCAACCATCTCATTCAATGTTGTTTACTACTGAACATACCTCTGCTCTAATGGTGGCTGTTTATGGAACTAAGATGATTATTTTTGTGTTGGTAGTGATGATGTTGTAATTCAATAAAGATTAATAAAGAATTGTAATAAATAAAAAAAAAAAAAAGTTGTTTGTTTTGACCCTCCCCCTATTTATTTCTTTAATGCTCCTGTTTGCATTGCTACAGCATTGTCTGGATGTGATGTCCCATTCTAGAGAAAGAGGGGGGGAATATAAATTTTTACTGGAAATCTGATTATAAAGCTACTGACACCAATTTCTCATGGATGCCACCATGTTGGTTTCAATAGTCAGTACTGTAGAATACCCTAAGCTAAAAGATTCCCCCTCCACCAAATAGGTTTCTATTATACACAAGTATGTCTATTATGGTGGTGCTATTTGATAATACAATATGTCACCAATATGCCTTAAAAAAAAAATATATATATATATATATTGACAGCAGGCAAGGTAAGTTTTGTAACTTTTCATGTGTGTATGCAAATATAGAAAAATAGGAAAGAACCATTAGATTAAATATCTAAAGTTCTTTAGTATAAGTAGATGTCTGTCTGTCTGTCAACTTCTGTCAACTTACCATAAAATATGATACAAAGATTTAGTTTTCCCTCTTGTTTGCATAGTAACTAACAAATGGTCACAGCTGGAAGATTAAGTGCAAACTAGAGAGCTTACCTGTACTGTTAGGGTTAGCCAAAGGTAAGGTGAGAATGTAAGTCAACGAAAAATGCATGAATTTTATCCATGTATAATGCACCTCACCCCCCTTTTTTTTTTCTTTTTTTTTTTTTTTTTTTTTATAATTCTCTCAGTAATTATTGGCTCAGATGCTTTGAAGATTGGCCTTAACTTCTTAGTCATTGAATTTCTGCTGGAGATGTATTTGTTGAACATTTGGATTGGTGATGTGAATGTTAGTCATCAGTTAATATGAGCCACAATACTTGAATAGAAAATTGATTTGTTCTGCCATCATTTGAGGATTAAAGTAATATTCTATGGTAAAAGAGGCTATGATAATTTCATCTAGTTTGACCACAATAGATACTGTACTGCATGTGTTTTAGCTTGTAGTAGTAAGCAGTTTAATAAAATACAACTATTTCTTGGTAAGTACTACCTACTTATCTCCTTAATGCCTTGTTAACATTGACCTGTCCTTAAGACTGCCAGTATTAATCAGCTAACTTTTCTTTCAACATGGCATTTGTCTTTCATCTTGTGAGCTTGCAGCAGGCCCTTGCCTAGCTTTTGACAAGACTGGGAATTGAAAGGTAATATAGGATAATCATTAGCCAGTCAATGGAAAGCTTGGGTGAGGTCATGTATGTTTACAAGCTTATGACGATTTTTTTTTAAGTTACTCATTTACTTTTTTTTTTAAATCTCGCATAACACTAGCTTGCCCATTATACCACATGTGAAGTTCCCCATTTGATTTTGAACTCTGACCTGAACCTCTTATGTTTTCAACTTAGTTTGTTTCAATTATATTTGTGCTTTTTATCAGAACTCTCTCAGCTCAATAACCTTCACCCCTTAAACTAAGTGAACTAGAAATATATTTATCTATATTATTTTCCCCACAAGACATTGAGAACTTTTTTCACTACACTTTGCATAAAAGGGGAGACGAAATAGTCTCTGGTAGAAACCCCAAGTTTGTGTATGCTTCTTAATTGTTTCTCATATCTGAACAAGCCTCACCCATAAAAGACAAAAAACATTCGATAGAAATAGCATAAAGCTTTTGCTCAAGACACACACAATCTGTTGTTAATGCTTCTAAATGAATAGCAAGGCCCCGTTATTGAACCCACTGAATTTAAATATCTTGAAACAACAATTTTCAAAATAAAACAATTTGTTTTTATTTACAAGTGTCAAGTTTGAAATTGTGCTTACATCATTGATAACTGAATACCACTGCATGATACAGGATTACGAAATATCCGCCCTCATGATACATGCCAATAACTGGGTTTCACTTGTCCACAGATATGTTGAATAAATTAATAAATAACTTTAAAAAGTGTTAATAGGTATGCTATTAATATCATGTTGGATACACCAGTTAATGGGGGATAATAATATCATATTGTGTCATGTAATTCAACAGATAATGGGTGGGCTATAGAAAGGTTTATTCACCTATGGGCAAACATGAATGTTTGCGTTCCAAAAAGAAAAGTTAAAAGGACAGTTTTTTCCATGACACTGCTATTATTTTAAATACTTACACTACTCGGCAATGTTTCATCTTTTAAAAAATGATGATTAGAATTGGAATAAAACCTAAACATATGATTAAAATGAATTAAGACATTTTTTCTGTTCTTAGGAATTTACAACAAAAATATTAAACGCTAACTGGGGACAAACAAATTCACATCCTTCACTTGTCCGAGGTCATTGGTTATGGCCTATCATAAAACAAATGCAGGTCAGATTTTTTTTTTTTTTTTAATTCTATTTATTTATTTCTATATTTATTTATTTATTTACTTTTTTTTTTTTTTCATTTTTTAATTCTTATTCTCCTCCTTTCAGGTGTGTACTAATCTCTTTATGGGCCCTGACCAGAGACCTAAGGTCAGAAATGCCATCAAAGTCCTTGACCGTTTCACTTCTCAAAATTTGATTCAGTGGAATCAAGTTTTATTTGGGTTGTTCTTAGAAAATTTTCATCAGTCACTCCAAAACTGGCTTAAGAAAAAAATCCATCAAGAGTTACTTCCCTTGGAACATTACTTTAGTTTAAAGCTACGCTTTTATCAGTATCCTATTATAATTGTGCTTGTCCCTCTCTGAGTTGGTTAGAACAGCCGTTATGTCCTGTCAATACCTCATGAATAATGGACTATTCCGCGTTTTGATCACGTGGAAATAGAGAAAAAGACATTACTTGGTTTCAGTGAGAAAATGAAAGACAAAAAGAAGGGAAAACAGAAAACGTCACCTGCCAATGCCTCATGAATAAAATGGACTATATTTCGTTTTGATCGCATGAAAAGAGGGGAAAACGAGTGAATGAAAGAAAGAAGTGTTTAAACGGTAGTTTCAGTAAAATGGAAAAAAAAAATTCAATTTCAAATCTTTTCATTTGTACCCACTTCTTAAAATAAAGACCAGCATTATGATTGTTATTGCAATATTTTGTTTAAAGTTGTAAAGTTCAGATATTTAATTTAACGATGTCATAGGGGGAATTTATACGGATATTTTATTGTCGTAGAACTTACCATGAGCTTATTAAACATAAGAATTTAAGATTCATCAGAAATTTAAAACAGGACCCCCCTCCCCCCAAAAACCGTGAAATTTTCACGGGTATTTCTAGTAAATGTACTAATTTGATAATGCTTTATTCGAGATAATGAATCTCGTTATTAATAATGAACTGAAGAGAAAAATTGTCTTCTCGTCATGATGTGGGCCTTCTTTTTTTTTTTTTTACACTGAGACCGCCACTGATTAAACTTATTAATAAAAAAAAATTTAGAAATAGGGTATGTAATGACAAAATGGAAAAATTTATGGTATATAGAGATGAAGGTTGGGCTACATAACTTAAAGCCAAATTTACTCTCTATAAGTACCATTTTTATTATTGACTACATATGGTTACAGTTGTTGAAGTGGGTGACTACCATCTTAGTCCTTTTGTGATTTAAGAGTTCATACGGGGTCGTTGTTTTTGCTTGACAGAAATTAATTTATTGAATTCATCCTTTCTTCTTTTTCTTATGGAGTTGCCCGTCCGATCAAACTCAACATCCGATGAATCACCAAACCCTTGCGTCTCAAACTGCTACATCGAACCATTTTCCCCACTTCTCCTTGTTGCGCACGTGTTTTTTTTTTTTTTTTGACACATCCGTTTGATTTTTGGCGGGACGTATTGTCGCTGGTTGCTTTTTTTATGACGTTCTTTGACCTATGTCCGGGTTCTGTCAGTTACCAAGGATAGGAAAAATAGAAGGAAGGGAAAGGAAGTATGAGTATGAGAGAGAGAGAGAGAGTTTGTCACTCTCTTAGTGAAAAGGAAAGTGTATATTTCCATATGATGTTACTACTACCTAATCCGACTACAAATTCTTTTTTTAACAAGTTTCTTCCCTCAAAAAGACTTCATCCAAGCGAAACGTTTTGCATAGAAATTTTTCCATTTTCTTATTCATTTGTTTTGTTGTTGGCGTATGCTTGCTGGTTGTGTCTAAAGTCGGAAAACACGTGTCTCCTGGTATATTTATCTCACATTGCGTGTTACAAAACAATGACTATGAATGAAGAAAACATTTAAACTAGTGAAGGTGTTTGTGTAGAAGTAAGTGTAACAAGCGTGTATGATATGTGTATATATGCATGTGTGTGAGAGTGTTCGAAAGTTAACAGAGGACCAAGTGAAGCGACTACATCAGAAAAGCAGAGAAAAAATCCGAAGAGAGCGAGGACAGAATGTCACTACCTATTTATATCCTTAAGGAGCGTCCCCTAGCGACGTTTTTAGGAAAGTAAGTGGGGTAACTCCACAATAAAGCGTTTATAACTTTATACAGAGTACCCCACCGCCACCGAATTGACATAATTTAAAATGTGAATATCTGAGTAACTACATGTCCCAGGCAAACGCAATTAAATAGACTGCATGTTGAAAAATAAAAGATTTATTTATCAAAATTCAAATAAGATATTCAAAAGCATTTTGATTTTATAACCAATTTCACAAAGCTTCATAAATGTTCAATATACGCACCACCTGAAACACGACACACGTCAAGTCGGTAGTTCAGTTCCTGCCAAACACGCAGTAGCATGCCTTGCGTGACATTCTCCAGCGCTTCAGTGATTTTCTGCTTAAGTTCCTTTAGGCTTGTAGCAATAAGTGGGATATAGACCTGCCCTTTCACATAACCCCTTAGAAAAAAATCACATTTATGCACCGTAGCCTGTGAGTTAGGTGAACGTGGTAGCCATTTCAACAGCACATTGTCATTATCATTGACACGGCCGATCCATTATCTCATTGAGATAAGTCCGCAAAGACAAAACTCAGTTCAACCAAATCCAAAACAACATTTATTAAAAAACGACAGTATGTATTGATTTGGTGTAATTCGGTTGATGTTTGAGTCTATAGGTAAAAATGTTTTTCACAGTTGTGCACATGGTGAAGTGTTCGAAATGTCTTTACTATATTTGCGAGATAGTAGAAAAAACTAGTAAAAACAGTACTTAACTGGTGTCGCTAATATGGGGTGATCTCAGTTCTTGATTACCATGGCGATGTCGTGAATTAGTGAGTTCGTTTTTTAGCCGCGGTCGTTGAAGGAGTGGAAAAAAGAGATGAGCGACTGCTTTCCTTCCATCTGCCGACATGAAGTTCAGGAGCTCGCGGATTTCTCTCTCCTGAACTGAAAAATTCTGCGTTATTTATATGTTTACGATGGCTGTCGATGACGTAGGGTGCGAACGTAACTGTAAGCTAAAATTCGCACCTACTTGAGATAAATGCTCACGGAGAGAAAAATGAGTGGAGGAAAAAACGTATATTCCGACCAATCGTTTTTTTAGGTCTGCTACAACTTCTATGAACTTAAAATCCGATTTTCTTTGAAAGATAATAATCTAAAACTAATCCTGTCTAAAAGAAAAAAATATATACGAAAAATGTAAACAATAAAATCTCTTTAAAATCCTATATCTGTCACAGATATGTGTTTCGAAGTCATTAAATTTATGGATTAATTAACCAAATTTTGCAAACGTATTGCATACTTTTTGCTTAAAACATAATGAAAATAACATTTATTTATACACCATAACCTTCGAAGTCAGAGGAATAAATATCCCTTTCAATCCCCATCTTAAAAAGCGCGCGAAAATTTTTTTTAAAAATATAAAAGAAATACGGAACACTGGCAGTGCAATAATCAATAAATTGGTATTTATGTTTAAAAATAAATTATCTAAAAATGTAAAGTTTAATGCTATGTTTGACTGTGAACATTTTTTTTAAATAATCTATTGGTTATATAAGATTATGAATTTACATAAGCATTAGTTTAAGAATATAATTTTTTATTCTATGCGATTTTATGAAACTTAGTAGAAGTTTATTTTTTTACTGCATTAAAACTATTTTTAGTTAAATTATATCAGGTCATCCAATAAGTTCTGCCCGAATTTTATCTTTTTTTTTTAAATGAACGAAATTTAAAGAGTATTCTATAATGTCTAATGGAGCTGAACATTATTTTTATGTTTAGATGCCTTTAAACTGATCAAATTTTATTTCAGAGAACAATAAAATTAAATTTTGTTTGATTAAAACCCTGCTAACATGGAAGTACCCAACAATCATTTGAGGCACATAATGCTTTATGAGTTCAAGAAAGGAAACTCAGCAGCCGAAGCAGCTAGAAACATTCACTCAGTTTATGGAGAGGAATGTGTGAATGAAAGAACTTGCAGAAGATGGTTTGCAAAATTCAGAGGTGGAGATTTCATCCTTGAAGATGAAGATCGAACCGGACGTCCAGTTGAGTTTGATGAAAAGCTTCTTGAAGCAGCCCTTGAAGAAAATCCTCCTTTATCAGTTGAGGAATTGGCAGTTGTTCTCAGTTCAAACCCTACAACTGTTCATCGTCATCTTCAACAACTTGGAAAAGTTCCTAAACTTGGAAAATGGGTGCCTCATGAACTGTCTGAAAACAACCTCAAATCCCGAGTTGACATCTGCTCTTCTCTCCATTCTCGCGAACTTGTTTCACCTTTTTTTGGATAGACTTGTGACTGGCGACGAAAAATGGATCTTTTATCGAAATGTTAAGCGTCGTAGACAGTGGCTTGGTAAAGGGGAAGGACCCCAGCCACAGCTGAGAAATGTACTTCATGGGCAAAAGGTTCTTCTTTCAATCTGGTGGGATCGCCAAGGAATAATCCACTTTGAATTCTTACCAACTAATGCAACAATTAATGCTCAAATATACTGTCAGCAATTAGAGTGTTTGAACCATGCTTTGAGGGAAAAAAAACCCTGCTCTAGTGAATCGAAAAGAGGTGATGTTTCATCAGGACAATGTGAGACCCCACACAGCAAGAATCACGTCACAAAAGATCGAAGAACTTGGTTGGGAGAAAATTCCTCTTCCACCTTATTCTCCCGATCTTACTTCTTCAGACTACCATTTGTTTTGTAGCTTACAGAATCATTTGGAAGAAACAGCTTTTGTAACACAGGAAGAAGTTAAATCTGACATTTGTGAATCAAAGCCAAAAGAATTTTACAATAATGGAATTAGTAAGCTTGTTAATAGATGGAAGGAAGTCATAGATAATCAGGGAAAATACATTGTTGATTGAATCTGTAATTAAATGTAACATTTGGTCAATTGTTTTCTTTATTCAAAATTCGGACAGAACTTATGGAATGACCTGATACTATTTGAGTTTAATACATTACTTTTTTTTTCATAAAATATCTAATTGCACCCAATGTGTTTTTTAAAAAATTATTCTGAATTTAAGAGTTATTAAATTTTCATATAAATAATAAATTACTCTTCCGGTAGGGAAAAGTAGATAAAGGCGATAAATTAGAATTATTTCCTTTTTGAACATCCAAACAAAAAATAATTCCAGTGTTGATAAAATGAAAAATAAAATTAAAATTCTCTTAATAAAAGGTTCACATTCAAAAATGGCATCAGACTTTTCATTTTTTTTATTCTTCAAACATGTCTTTATTCAATAAAAAAAGTCTCTTCCTATGAACAACAACGGGATGGATTTCAGCAATAGCGAAAATATAACTTGTTATATTAATGCAAGCACCAAATGCCCCCAAAATAATTATTTTTAAGTTTTATTGAATTATTTTTGGTAGGGGTCGGGACAAATTTTCCGAATATTCGGCAAAAATTTTTTTCAAGATGCCTGAAAAAGTAATACTCACTGGGCGAGAGATCAGGAGAATATGGTGAATGTGGTAAAGTCTCATATTCCAAGTTTGTGAGCTTCTGCGATGTCATCCTGACAATATGTGGCCGAACATTATCATGAAGCCGTGTGAGGATAAAAAATGATTATCTCCCTTTGGTCGAGATAAGTTCCGTGGGTCACATGACGGTCGCTTAGTGATGTCACTCCATACAGTGACGAAAGTGGCAGTCAATTTAAATCGGTTTGCAGTAGTCAATCGAGAAGTCGTTTGTATGGCTCGGAACTCTAGGCTCGGGATGAGACTAAATCTACCACCCCCAGCAGCTTACAAGTCAATAGTACCTTTTCCCTTTGAGAATATATCTTCCACATATATACAAAGAAACTCCAGTTAGCAGTCCTCAATTTGGGAAAACCTAAGATTCACCGTTTCCTGTTCTCGGAATATGTACTTGCTTAGGACATAGTAGATGAATCCGGCCCGTTCCAATCTGGAGTGACTTCTCCAGAAACAAAGAAGAATCTCCATATTATATGTAAGAACCTATCTTTTCGTTCTTCTTTCACTCTGATTGCTGTGTAGATATATGTTATACTTTGCTCTACGTGTAAATATGTATATATAGTTTTGTATGGCTTAGTGGTATAAAAGTATCTCTGAGAACAAATCATGTTTGTAATTCCTTTTCCTTTGAGCCATTCCTTTCCGTCCGTGAAATACGGTGTTATTATATCATAGATATAATAATGTCGATAATGGAGAAAATACTAAATGGGGAATAAACCTTTCCTCCTATATTTCTCCCGTTATAGCAGAATTGGACATCTTCAATTGACCAATGCCGGTCGCATTTTGCTTAACTGAATGTGCATTTCATTCATTTGCTAAGAGTACACGTCGACAGTGACTTTCCACTGGCTAGATTCCAGAAAGCTACAATGAATAATGCCAATGGTGGGTCACCAGACAGTCACCATAATCTCTTGTTGGTGCAATTTCAGTTTTGGAAAGATTTTGGTTCTTCGTCAAGATCAAGCCATTGAGCCTATTGCTTACGATTATCATGAAGGATTTATTTCTCATCACAAGTCACTATTCGCTCAAGAAATGGGTCATTCGAATTCCGTAGAGACAGCATCAAACAAACTTCAAAATGTCAAACTCTTTGACTTTCACTGAGTTAATATGGAATCCCTTTATCGAGTTTCTTCACCTTACCAATTTATTTGAGATGGTCCCTTATTCTTGAAATGCTGACACCCATTATCTGAGACATTTCTCTAACACTTTCACTTGAGTTTTGTTCGACTCTCGTTTTCAGACAAATGTAAATGGATGTCTTCTACCATCTCAATCTTCAAGACTCGTATCCCCACTGCGGAACTTCAGATAACAGCGCCGTACTATCCGATCGCAAATGGATCCTTTATCCCCATGTTCTAGCAGTAGTTTCAGAATCATTGCCATTAAGGTTGAACTCATTAAAAAATAGTAAACGCACCTCTTCATTTTTTATGTTCAAGATGAGGGTTATCTAATGTTATAAGTTAACATCCCACCCCGGGGGAATGTTTGACTAATTTCGCTTACTAACAAACCAACTAACTGAAAATTTCAAGATGATTATGACCCCCATATGAAACTTACGTTTCAGTTGCATTTCATTCACGCTATCTGCGTTTCAGTCTCTTTGTCGCGTTGATTACCAGTACAACTGCTTTTCTCAAGACACGCAATCTCTGTACAAAAACTTGTATTTTTTATATTTTTATACTCGTATGCATTTTTATAAAACATAACTTGAAGAAGATAAACATAATGTCGAAATATTGTTAAATATTGTTAAACATCGTGTCTATTCATTTTTTTAAACCGAACTCTTCTCTAGTTGTTAAAAAATATTGGAAGAGTTACATCAATCAATTTGTTTGTTAATAATAATGATAATAATAATAATAATAATAATAATCTGAAGGCTTTATTCTTGCAGCGCAAGATCAGAATCTTTTCACTAGGAATTTTCAGGCAAATATCATACATAATAATGTGGATCCAAAATGCAGGTTCTGTGACAAATACCAAGAAACAATAGACCATCTAATCTCAGGATTTCTATACTTGCCCCAAATGAATATAAAAATCGTCACGATAGAGTTGGCAATAACTGGACAATGTGCAAACACTTTGGAAAATGTGTAAGCAAACACTGGTATAACATCAATCCCGGTTACAGAAATAGAAGATGTTTTCTATGGGATTATACCATCCACACAGACAGAAAAATTGAAGCAAATAGGCCGGACATTATTGTCAAAAACCAGAAAGAAAAAAATTGCCTACTAATTGATATGGCTTGTCCATTGTAACATAGCAACCAAAGGAATTTGAAAAACTATCAAAATACAAAGACCTGGAAATTGAAATAGAAAAAAAATGTGGAAATTGAAAACAAGAATAATACCAGTGGTAATAGGTGCACTTGGAATTATAAAAAAACAAAACAACACATTGAAAGAATCCCTGGAAACCCCAGCTTAAGAGACATACAGAAAATTGTCTTATTAAATACAGCACACACACTAAGGAGAACTTTGTCTATGTAACGCTAGCAACTTCATCGGAGATAAAAAAAAAAAAAAAAAAAAAAAATTAACATGAAATGTGGCCATAACAACACACCACGACCTGCCTTAGGTCTTTCCGCAGACTTGGTAGGTAGTGTGTCCATAGCAAAAATCGAATGATAATAATAATAATAATAATAATAATAATAAAAATAATAACTGAAATTGAAAAGTTTAAAAGTACACTGGCCTCCCGGATTGAGGTTGCCAGAATGTGGGACGTTCAGGCTACTATTGTCCCAGTTACAAGTCGAATTGCCTTGCTCAGTTATCATTGGAGACTTACCACCAAACCTTTAAGACCTATATTAAAAAAAAATAAATCGGAATAACTCCTAGTATCCCATTGCTTCAGAAGATTGCGTTACTTGTCTCTTCAAATATTTTGTGAAAGGTGCTATCTATTTGAGGTCATGCTACTTGATAGAGAACATCCATAAGACAAAAACTCCGGTTGAAAACGAAAAACTGCGCGGAAGAAGAGTGGAAAATGTCATGCCATTTCTGGCTTCAAGTCTCTCGGACGGAAATGAGTATACAACAGAAATGAAAGTAGATAATAATAATAATAAAACGCATAATATTGATGCACTCTTTTTAGTGCTATTTGTCCTACCACTGCACTTCACCTTTGCACATAACATCACCGTGATCAATTTTAAACTTTCTGCTTTCTAAAGAACACAACGATGCAAGCACTGGAATATTGCCTACCACACAGACAGCACAAGGTTCTTGAAAATGACTAGGACGATTCAAAGTACTTAAACAGAAACAATTTTATCCAGACAGTTTATCCACAATTTCGATCCCAGTAGGCAACTTCTTATTTAAAAATTAAAAAAATACAAAGAAAATAAAAAATAAACAGACAGATCGTGTTGTTTGAATTTAATTAAATTTGTTTGGATTAATACTTGCTACTTAAATATAACTATATATATATATATATATGTGTGTGTGTGTGTGTGTGTGGAGAGAGAGAGAGAGAAAGAGATTAATCAATTGATTAAACTTTTATTAATTTATTGACTGTAGTCTCTTGTGGTGATTACTCCCACATGTTTTGGTAAAACACTGTTTAAGGAGTATAAAAGACGGAATTTAGTCTTCCTCTTTCTTTTCGCTTTTCCTTTAGAATGACAACGCGGACAAGGTACCGGATGCTCCTTCTCCCGCTGAGGATAATTTCTTTTCCCCATGCGATTGATAACTGAAGTTTTGCACATATATGCATCACACACACACACACACACACACACACACACACACACACACACACACACACACACACACACATTTCCTAATAGTTAAGTTTTTAATGCGCATCTTTTATTTTTCAGCTTAGTACACACTAGTACATTTTCTTTCTTTTTGTTAATCCTTTATTAGTTATAAAAATACGTAGAAATATCTCCATGTTGGAATTTAGTTGTTTTTCCCCCTTTTCACTTCTAAAAACTGATGACAACGGCGAGAGAAGAGATAGATTCATTTTTTCCCAAGAGTATTTGCGCGTAAGTGAACGTAACGAATTCGAACCCTGTTCGCTGATTTCAATTTTCGAATCCCTAACCCGAACACTTGCTGTCTTAGCTATTAATGTCATAAAACATTTCTGACTCAATTTAAAGTATATGGACGGTTATCATTTTTGTGGGGTGGAGCTGTAATTCAAACTAACAGATATTTTATCATTTTACCAAATAAATTTCTCACTGTAACATTCCATGTTAAGTTTACTTCCGGTGTCCTTCGTTTTACAAGGAAGCTATAAATTCACATTGACAAAACGAACAGATCCGGGTTATAAAGTAGGAATGTTTTGCCGCATACTTTCTATGTTCTGTTGCGCTGTGCCTGAAAAAAGATTATATATTGGTCGTTAACAGGAGATAGAAAACTAGGGTTCATGCCTTTATCAAGGAAATGCATTTGTCATTCGGATAAAAAAAAAAATACAGAACTATCATGCGAATTGTTGATATTCCATCCGGTAACAAATATTATGGCTACATCACGTTGAAACACTTGTTCCCGTACGATCGCCGAAGTTAAGCAACGTCGAACCTGGTCAGTACCTAGGTGGATGATCGCTTCGGAAAACCAGGTGCTGTAAGCTTGGGTGTGCGGGAGGTGAAATGGATAATGGCTCGGAATTGTTAACGAGTGAGTCGAGTTTCAATTGTCGTTGGGTTCGTTATATTCATTTATGAGCAAATACTCTCGGGAAAGGCATAAATAAACTTATATATATATATATATATATATATATATATATATAAAAGTTTATACATAAATTTTTATAACTTTTTCTTTCCTATATATATATATATATATATATATATATATATATATATATATATATATATAACTTCTTCCCTCCCAGCTATGAGTAAAACTTGTATCACTAAACCATTATTAACTATAAAAAAAAGCTCCCCGCCAATTCTTACAATCTAAAAATATTTTCTGGCTTTAAATAACCCGCAAAGGGTTGATAATCCATAGAAAACGAATCAATCAACAATTAAAAAAAACATTAATCTTTTCGATTAGTTAAAGTATTGGAATTGTCAAGAATATTGCATAGTACCAATTGGTTTATTTCTGGGAGTTTCAGACGAGAAATTCGAATCAATTTTTACTCAGAATCGAGGTAGTAATGGCAATATTGTCATAGCTTTACTCGCATAAAAGATTTGGTCAACATGCACATCTAAATGTACATGTTATCTGTTTGTCGTAACAACAGGAATAAACAACTACACCTTTCACCTTAAGGTTAATGAGGGCAGGCCCCACGCAAAGTTGTTAAATAAATCTAAATCACCTACCTTTCATCGGATATGTCTTATGAAGTTTCCGGGTGAAATTCTCTTTTGTCAAATGAACGTTGAAGAATTACTCGCTTGGTTTCTCAGGCTGAGTCATATGAGATTCTGTTTCAAATTCCTGGTTAGTGATATTCGTTATCACGCATTTACCTGTGAGGATAAAACAAATAATTTTAAAATATCTGTTGAAAAAAGAGGAACTTGTCGATTTATTATACGTAGAGGCTTTCGAACCAGTTTTCTCGACTTGCATTTGGTCTAAAAGTATCAAGGGCGTGGTACATGTTCGTGGGGACATCAATAAAGTCCGTAGACTAATGATGAAAAAGGCATTTATTATGCGCAACAAATATTCATTTTTTCCCTCGCTGTCAACTCTATTAATTCAATGATGAATATTAATCCTTATGCAGCAATAATTTAAGATCAAATTTCAGTTAATAATTACCACGTGTAAACGCACACACGCACGAGCGCGCGCGCACACACACACATATGTATATGCATGTTTGGGCAGCAATCCTTATTTTTCATTTCTTATACAAGTTTCATTGAAATTGACTGGCAAGGAACTGTGGTTATGGTTTTTATTTAATTTTTCTGGTGTCCTCATAATTTTCTTATTTTTTGGACGTAAATTATGTAGAAATTGTTTGAATGTTTTGTTTGACCAAGCGCTTTAGCTTATATTTTTAGCCATTATCAAGGATGATTTTATTTTTACTTTGAACTGAATGTATAGATTATTTTATGTATGTATCTAGTGTTATAAAAATGTTTTATTTTTCAAACACGTAGCCGTGTTCATAGCTGATATTATTGAGTGTTGGCTTTTTCTTTTATTATTATTATTAATAATGCTTCCATTATTTTTAGCCTTTTTTTAAAAATGTGGAGGAGGCTATTATATTTGAATTATCAACGTGTATGTTACGGATAGAATTTGGCAGGTTTCCCGAATGAGACCTAATTATAAGCGTTCTGAAAGCAAAGGAAATATTTGTCGCAGAGAACAAATCACTGTAAGTTCAGACTCGAATATCGGGGGCAGAAAGAAATGCCGAAAACTCGATTCGCAGGTACTGTCTTACAAATCACAATGCACGTAACCAGTCAGAAAAATAACTTACTCTCCGACGAACGCAGTAGCCAAAATCCACAAATTCTTCCCCGATTCGAGAACACCAACTGCTTTTATCGGCCGAGCATTTTTTCCATTCGTCGACAGCTGGGAGAGGACGCCCAAATTTTGCATATCAAAATACTTTTATAGCGACTCCTGCGACGGACTTCTTTTTTTTTTAATTTAAATATTCCGTCTTCAGCATGTCATGCGGAATACGTGTCATTTTCTTTTGGTAAGTAATTTTCGTCACATTTTTCGTCGTAGGATACACGCGACGCGCTATCGCTTGGTTTGATGCGGCAAGTCGCCGTTTTCTTCGCTATACTAACTGAACTAGGATCGGAGAGATGTAACGTGAGTCTTCTTGTTAGGCATGTTGTAGTATATCCAATATAATTATTTATGGATTTGGATTGATCAGGGAAACAGTTCCTTAAGGGACATGTGAATTCGTAAATAATAATGGTTCTCTGTAATTTGGATCTTAAGATGAATTATTATATTTAACAAAGAGGTTAGTAGTTTAATTTTTTATAGTAGGTAATTAATTTAATTTTCTTGTTTTTGTCGAGTGAAGTTGTGTATTTCTGTTTCTAAGAGAAGATTCATTTTGTTTATAGTTATCATGCATTTGATTTTTATAGAAAATGTTAACGTTATTGTATGTTCAGTGTTGCTATACGGAACGGTCATATCTGCAAATGACGTAACACATTATGAAATGGACAAAGTCCGACAATTATTTTGAGACATTTTTTATGTTTATACGTTCTTTTAAAAAATATATATAGGAGACAGGTTCGATTCCTGCCGGAGGAGGCATATTTTCTATGAAAATTTCTCGGACATTCAGGCTGGTAAATGTCGTTAATACTGTTTATTATAAACAGAGCATTTACTTAAATATGTGTAGCTATAAAAAGAACGTACAAACATAAAACATGTCTTAAAATAATTGTCGGATTTTGTCCATTTCATATATATATATATATATATATATATATATATATATATATATATACAATAACAATGATGGGCGTGACCGCTTGAGAATATCAGGTGCTGTAAGCTTGGATGTGCGGGTGGTGTAATGGATAATATATATATACAGGGGGCAATGGGTAAATTGTCGCCATTTTATATTTTTAATTTTGCGCAAGCGCATTATTTGTTTTTGATTTTGTCAACTGCACAGTATAGTAGGGTAAGTTGGGTATCGTCTGTGAGAAAAAAGAGCACCATGATGCAATTCACTCCGCCAGAAATTTGGAAACGGTATGATGTACGGCTTGGCATTTGTCCCGGAAGCGCCAATACGAACATTTCAGAGTGTTTGGGCATCAACCAGAGGATTCGGAAATGGAGTCTAATAGGTGAATACGAAGGTGTTTGGAATGATCATTAGTGATGGCGACATTATGTTTCGATTCATCTTCCCATGGAGCCTTAGACTCAAAATGGAGGCCTACATTAAGTAACTTGAGGAGGTAGTGCTGCCCTGGGTCAAGAGAGGGGCTGCTGGAAAGAGGACTCTGCACCTTATCACACAAGCAGGAGAATGCAGTCATGGCTGTCAGACAATTTCTGTGAAGACAACACCCCTTACATCTGGCCACCTAAATCCCCAGACTGCAACCCCCTAGATTATTATGTGTAAGGTACAGCTGCACAAAGAGACTGCCCGGAAGAGATGCAGGAGGTTCCTAATGGTGATTTTATTAAATTACTCTTTAATATTTCAAGATATTTTTGTGTCATTTTTGTAAATATATCTGTTAAAATGAGATGTCAGTGTTATTTTTATTTTTGCGCAAATAGACGACAAATTAGCAAACGCCCCCATATATATATATATAACGATACATAAATTGTTATAACTTTTTCTTTCGTATATATATATATATATATATATATATATATATATAACCGAATAGATAAATATAGGTAGATATACGGGCCAGCGATCGTATACTAATACATATAAATACTCTTTTTAGTGCAATGTTAGATAACAGAGCTATTTAATATATATTTTAAGAAATATACATAATACCTTACATTAGTTGCACAAATCCGAGTTTCATGCTGTAGCAATTGTCAAGTGCTGGAATTATTATTTTTATTTTGGCTTGACACCGGCTTTTTTTTTTTTTAAATTCTGGACTCGCATGATACGTTATTGAATGGGGTGGAATATTATTGTTGTGGATATTCCACCTACAACAATAAAGTATCTCACGAGAACCAGAAATTTTATAAAAAAGCCGGTGTCAACCTAAAATAAAAATAAAAATAATAATTCCAGCACTTGACAATTGCTTCGGCATGAAACTCGGAGTTATGCAATTAATGTAATGTATTATGTATATTATTTAATATATATATATATATATATATATATATATATATATATATATATGTGTGTGTGTGTGTGTGTGTGTGTGTGTGTGTGTGTGAACTTGAACACGTATACCTGTGGAAAGTAACGTCTATAGCAATAAGAAATATATATCTTATTAGAGGAAACGTTATTTTGTAACATCTATAATTATAGCAATAATAATAATAATGACACACACAAACACAAATATATATATATATATATATATATATATATATATATATATTTATCAAGCATAGGATTGGTGTATACGAATAAATTCCAATAACTAACAAATACTATTCTTAAAAGAGTGCTCAATACAGAGTAGAGCAAATATAATTATTTATTCGAAAATTATAACATAAATATGTTATAAAATCACTACAAAAATAGCCATTTGTTTCAACACTTCTGGTGTCTTATCAAGTGACGGTGTTCCATCACTTGATAAGACACCAGAATGCGGAAATAAAATGACTATTTTATAGTGGATTTTATAACATATTTATGTTATAATTTTTATAATAAATAATTATATATATATATATATATATATATATATATATATATATATATCTTATTATTAGAAACGTTATTTTTAGTTGATACACATGTTTGATTTGACATCCCGTTTTATTTTCTTAAAAACAGTGAAATTAATATCCACCGACCTAGATCGAGAAGATCTACCAAAGGAAATTGTGCCTTCCGACAAATAACGAAATAATGTCAGATTAAAAAAAAAATGAATATATGTGATGATTGTCACTTCTTTGCAGAAGATGACCTTCTCTTCACTTGGTAGCATGTTTTTGTGTTTTTCGTTCAGAGTTCTATTATTTCCATCATTTATACAAAAAGCGCGCATTTAGGAAGGGAGAAATAGAATTTGTCCCAGAGCTATTAGATCACCAATAAATTTACTGTATTTGTTGAAAAGTCAGCTTCTCAGCGGCTGGTTTAGTCAGTCACATGAGATCCCATCAGAGAGGGTCAGGTGCAAACTTCTGTGAATGCGACTTTACTAAAAAAGACTTGCAGTTTACGTGTGCTAGTTTTGTTAGAAGGGTTGTAAGTATGTTGCGTGACTCAGACGTCACATGATTGTACACAGGGACAGGAAAATTTCCAACATAAGTAACACAGACAAACTTTATGTTTACCACGTGTGTAAGAATGGTTTGTAGAAGAAAAGTGAAGCTGACCTTAAGAATCACTTATGGGCCCATAGCAGAGCGTTAGCTCCGGTAAAAATGATGGAAATAATAAAATACTGAAAAAAAAAATAAATAAATAAAAATAACACAAATACGTACCAAGTGAAAAAATGGTCTTCTACAAAGAAATGACAATCTATATGTGTGTATGTGTCGATGGTTGTGTTAGCACGAAGTTACAAATCATTGTGACTGAGGGCCTGAGCGTACTGACGTTGTTCAAACTGTTGATCATAACAGATTATGTGCTCGATCCCAGGAACTGTAACTCGGCGTAGATGCAGTATAAACCACAGGTGGGCTCTGTGGGTGTTGAACAAACACAAAGACGTCTTCAACAAGGATTGGCTAGCCGCCCCAGTAGACGGGTGTGGTCAGAAAACGAGAGTTGCCAGCCCTGTAGATCGATGAAACGGGACAAAAAAAGCATATATTTTGGTAAGAAGAGCAGAGAATACAAAAGAAATGACATTTAATTCAGTCACAACACAAGAAAGGATAATACATTAAGATTATAAATAGATTGAAAAAAAAGGACCTTTACTTTGTCGCCTGAACTGCTTAGTAATTATACAAGTTTTAAATATTTTAACATTATAAAAAATAAACGAACATACTACAGATATACGCCTTCTGTCGTTACATTTTTTAGGTTTATGACCATATCACGTTGAAACATCGGTTCCCATACGATTCTTCAAGTTTCATTCGTTATACAAGTGTGCCATAAATTCCCACAGAGCAAAACGAACAGAACCGAGTTATAAAGAAGATATCTTCTACTGCACTTCGCACACTCTTCCTGTGTTCTGTTGGCTGTTTTGATAAGATGTAGAAAACTAGGATTTATGCCTTTATCAAGAAAAATTAATTTGACATTCGGATGAAAAAAAAAATAGACATTATGCGAATTATATTTTTAATTTCTATTTTTACATAAAGTTTCACCTTGTTCACGGTCCAGGGTCCACTCAAGGTAGAGGGTTACATCAAGGGGTAGTTTATATGGATAAGGAGGGGAAGATAGCGGTTGACTCTATATTTGAACACGTTAAGATTGTAGTGATCGGGGAAACATTCTGTTGGGAGTCGGTTTCACAGAGCAGTGATTCGCAGGAAGAATCTGTTTGGGTGGAAATTACTTCTTGCCGATAGAATACGGTGGGAAGTTGGGTGGTTTTCTACAGTGTAAGTGGCATGGAGGTTCCTAGCCGTGAAGGTCAGTCTTGGTGGTACCAAGGAATGTAGTTCGTCCGATCAATTTCCACGGAAGTAGCGATATTGTCACTATTCCATCCAGTAATAAACATTAACCAAAACTTATTGGTTGAAACATGGTTGTCGTACGATAATCGATGTTAAGCAACGTCGAGCCTTATCAATACCTATATGAGTGAGCACTTGGGAATACCACGTACTGTAAGCTTGGATGTGCAGGTGGTGTCATAGGGAATTTGTAATCAGCCAAGTTCCAATTTCAGTTGGGTTCGTTATATTCACTTACGCGCAAGTATCCTTGGAAAAGTTATGAATTCACCACTTCTCCCCCAGCTATGGGTTAATTACTAAGACTCGTATCACTAAAACATTATTATTTAAAAAAGAAAAAATCTTACATTCTAAAAAATATTTCCTGGCTTTAAATAACCTACACAGGGTTGATAAGCCGTAAAAAGCGAATCAACTATTCTTTTATTTTTAAATTTGTTCTTACCGTCATCGTTTTTCATTTATCGCACACATAAATGTTTAATACTTCAAACATTATCTTTAGTGGATACCCGTGTTTGAAATAAACATCATGTTTTGTTTTTAAACAGCGTATATTACCTCTACTGGCCTGCACACGCGAGGAATCTTAATAAAGAAAATGCGCTCTTCGGCAGCGTTCGAACCTGCGTTGGTCTTCGACGGAGAAACTACCCTTTAGACCTGGTGTGCTTTAGACCACTCAGCTACAGAGAGCAGCTCAGCGCGAGAAACATTGTTTTTTTTTATATTAAGATTTCTCGAGTGCGCAGGCCAATAGACACACACTGTGTAAGATAAAGACGGGGCGTGTATTTTAAACACGGGTGTCCACTAAAAACAACATTTGAAGAAGTAAAAATTGTTCCATTAATTCTTTATATATATATGTATGTGTGTGTGTGTGTGTGATTTTATACTTTTCTCTCTTTGGGGGGGATTCTATCAACCAAATCAGTCAGCAACTTGTTCGCTTCGGCTGATCAGCGCGTGCCTAGTAACTGCTAAGTAACCAGCGTGGTCGTTTCAAAAAGAAAAACAATTTCCACAATCCATTTAAGGACGGTCGCTGACACTGGTTGTCTGTTGATCTTTTTTACTGCAAGTGGCGATAACGACAAATCTAGTTGATCAAGCAACCAGGAACGCTCAAACTACAAGCAATTAAGTGGACACTGGAAAACCTTATTACACGCAGAAACAATCACAGTAAGTGTCAAGTATTCACTTTTATTCTAGGCGTTTTATTCATATGTGTGTTTATACAATATCTACTAATTTGTTCTTACCTACCTACGGAATGTATAACATTTTCTAAAAGAAATCTATCTCTTTCTGTACAGTGCAATCTTTTAAATTAGTCTCGGTGTTTGTGTTTGGATTTCTGACATAAACAATTGTTCTTATTCCACAAATTAAATAATATTTTCATATTTTGTATTTCTATCACAACGTTTCGGTCGACATGCTCATCGGTCGTTTTCTTGTGCATGTTGTATTCCTAAAGAACGAAATGTATCAGGCCAAAAAGATTTTTCCACTTTGTCATAGATATTCCTAAAATATATTAGCTGTCCTCGGATCGGATATAAGCGTGCAACTGATAGTCACCATTCTGTGTTATTTTCTATGTTCACAATCTGTATCTATAAAAGATCTCTTTCCAACATTTAACTCTCTAACTCTATAAGTATAGCAAATTTTAAATCTCTCTGGCTCGCTCTTATCTCTCGCTCTAAATCTCTTTCACTCCATCTCTCTCTCTCTCTCTCTCTCTCTATATATATATATAGTTGTGCTAGCAGGAAGTCACAAGTCATCGGGACTGAGGGATTCAGCGTGTTGGCCTTGTTCAGGAAAGATGACGCTCTCTCCCAGAAACTTTAACTCAGCATAGTTGCAGTATACACCACAGGTGTGCACTTTGGGTGTTGAACAAACACAAATGTGCCTGAACAGGCGTCTGCAGCAGAGACAGGTATGCCTGGAATCGCGTAACAAGCCATTACATACATACATACATACATACACACACACACACACACACACACACACACACACACACACACATATATATATATATATATATATATATATATATATATATATATATATATATATATATATATATATATATATATATATATATGTATGTATATGATATATTTACATAAAAGATTGAAAAAGACCCAGGTTTCAAGCTGTGAATTTCAACCAGTGTTTCATCGGTGAAATTTTCAATCTTTTATATTACTATTATCCGGTCAACACATTCAACTTTTTAGAATTGTATATTGAGCAATTTCTTAAAATATCCGTCCTCTGCTCTGACTCTGGTCTGGGCAAATAATTTTATATTTTATATTCGTATATATTACCAACAGTTTTCATTGTACGATATTATATATATATATATATATATATATATATATATATATATATATATATATATATATATATATATATATATAGTAGTAAACCATAAAATTGAAAATTATTAGTAGTAAAGAATAAAATCCAAAATTACCTCATACTTTGCGAATCGGTTTTAATATTTTATATTACTATTATTCCACTTAATTATTCCAATTATAATTCCATTTATTATTTTACTATATATATATATATATATATATATATATATATATATATATATATATATATATATATATATTGAGTACTTCGACTTGGTGTAATGGTTAGCAAATTTTGTCTCGCTAGATTACTTCCGAGTGACTATATATATATATATATATATATATATATATATATATATATATATATATATATATATATATATATATGTATGTGTGTGTGTGCGCGTGCGTGTGTGTGTGCATGTTGGAACTGGGCGTGAATATGAAAATTCACGGAAAGGCAGCAATATTTGAATTTTTTAATATATTTCTTACATTGGTTTTGTTTATAAATTTGTTCTCATAGCGTCCTTATCTGTTATACAATGGACACATATGTATTTATTATTTATTTTATATATATATATATATATGCGTGTGTGTGTATATATGTGTGTGTGTGTGTGCGCGTGTGTGTGTGTGTAAAAGTTTCAGATAGAGTATATCTGTAAAAGTACAATATGAATAAAGGCAAAAGGAAAACTTATCTTAGCCGACACGTCTTTGATAAATATACTGCGGACATGATGGTTATTCACGTTATATATATATATATATATATATATATATATATATATATATATATATATAAAAAAAAGGAAAATTTATCTTAGGCGACGCGTCGGCTGAAATAAGTTTTCCTTTTCAAAAGCATTATTTGGGATTTGTTTGATCAGGAGGTCCTACTTAGTCTAGAGGTCGAGGCACGTCAGATCTAATGATGGTTTTGTCTAAGGAACGAATCCCTCCAGAGGGTGCATATTTTTCTGACAAGATTTTGCAAATATTCAGGTTGGTAGATATAAATAAATAAATAAATATACAGTTTAATAATAAAAACAGAGTATCTACTCAAATATAAATACCCATTAAAAATAACGTTTAAAAAAGAAATATATATATATATATATAAATATATATATATATATATGTGTGTGTGTCTGTGTGTGTGTGTGTGTGTGTGTGTGTATCATGGTAGAGCAAAAGTAGGTACGTACTTTACAGGTTTTTTTACGTTTATTTATTCCAATTACCTTTATTTCACAACTGTTTAATCTCATAAGTGCTCAAAATGTCCTCCTTCAACCTTACAACATTCCTCGAACCTCTCCAGATAACTGTCATGCACACAGTACAATACAAATTCCGATCCGAATCAATATCAATATTGTAAATATTCCAAAATTTTAAGATATCAGTAGATTACTATTAATGTCAACAACTGAGCACAAATAGTTATTAATTAAAAAACTAGTAATTAATTAATATATATATATATATATATATATATATATATGTTTCATTGAATAATATACATATATTGTGTCTACTTATTTTTAAACTGATTCTTTCCAGTTGTCTAATCAGTTTTTTTATGTTAAGATGAAAATCATCAAGGAAGTCGTTATAGTTTTTATAACCTAAGTCCTTTCGACCTTTTCAAATAGGAAAACCGTGACATATCCATAAGTTCAGTTTACAAATACTAAATTAGGTAGAGCGTACTGACCCTAAGAAGAAGTCCAGAGAGCAACACTTTGATCTTAAGCAGAACGCACATATACTACACTGATCCTAATCAGAAGACCGTAGTGCAACACTTTGATCCTAGGCACGGCGCACCAGTATTCGGATCCATACATTGTTGGATTACTGCCCCTGACGATAATCATAGGCGGCACGATATTTGAAAGGCTCTTTCTCTTGCCCTTTGACTTTTGGGGCGGCAACACACGGTGCCTTTCGCTCCGATAAACATGAGACATGTAAGTATTTCAGAAATACAGATAGAAGATTGTAGTGAACTGTTCATAACTTCAACCTCATTCCTTTCTTTATCTTTGTGGAGTGAGTGGCTATGGTCAAATATAAAATAAGTAACAGGACTGTCGAACAGTTTACAATAAGCAATAAAAACAAAAAGAAAAGAAAAGAACAGGGCAAAAAATAATATAAAGCAAGCAAACAATATATGTAACGCAAATTAACAGTAATAAGGCAAAGCAACAGCAATATATCAAAAAGTTCAAAAACCTAAGAATTGTGATTAACACACAAAATTAAGTTCGGACAAGCGAACATAGTGTTCTGATTTCAAGACAAGACAGATCGGGACTGGGTCAGATGTAACCGAGGACCAGCCTGTTTTATTGCCTAGCAATCCCAGCATACATTTGTGTGCTTCTACTTATAAAATGGTGAGGGGCAAGTATTTTGCTGTCATTCCCAGAGAGGTAGGAATCAATAATCTTAGTATAACATATTCTGTTAATATATTTATTCGTTTCTGTTTATTTGAATTTCATATTTGTTTTTTTGTTTTTTACCTGGATTCTTATGAGTACACCAAATATTGTTTGCAAGATAAATGTACCAGGAGGCATAAAATGATAATACTTTTCATTCCTGCAATATTGGGGCTTGTGTTGTGTGAACAATAGTCTAAGATACTACTGTTATTACAATGTAGGATAATTATTAACAATAAAACAGAAAAACTTCATTAGAAACAAAGAAAAGAGGGCTGAATTGTTATTTAATATCGGTCTTCTTATATGGCAATTAATGCTGGACAATCTCATAACAGATGAAGAAGAAACCTGAGGCAGCAGAAATGTGGTTCTACAGAAGGATGCTGGGAATACCAAACATGAACATGTGAGCAATGACGAACCTTTAGAGAAAATGTAAACAAGAAGGAAACTCCTACTTAACATCAGAAAGAGACCGTTAAAACATCTAGGGCACATAACGAGGAAAGAGGGCTTGGAAAATCTGACACTCACCGAACATATTTAAGATAAGGGGGAAGAGGAAAACAGCATATAACCTAGCTAACGAGCTTAAGTAAATAGATGACAGAATAGGGTTTTGGAGAGATAGCAAAACGACAAAATTTTCTAAGAGCTACAAAGGACAGGAAATTGTGGAGAACCATAATCGCCAACGTCCTGATCGGTCACAAAGAAGAAGAAGAAGACGTTTCTCTTTGCTCCGATAGACACAAAGCATGTAAGTAGAGCAAAAATACGGACTGAAGATTGTATTGAACTGTTCATAACTTCAGCTTCCTTTCTATATTTTGTGTCTTTCTCTTTTACTCGGACTCACATGAGTCAGCCAAATATTGTTTGCGGAATAAATGCAACAGGAGGCATAACATATTTACTTTCCATTCTCGCAGCAATATAAATAAGCCTGTCATTTTTTTTTCTTACGGGTACTATCCTAGTAAATTAATATTTTATTATCTTTTGTTAATTTTAAAGTTGCCAATGTAAATATCACGCCTCTTATGTAGTCTAAACATACAGACATATTGCATTCAGAGGCATATCACGTAACCAACCCTTACATTCTTTGACTCACTATACTTATGTTAAACAGTTAACGAGTGTTTAAAACAAAAAAAATGTTTACGAAGAACTTTGTCCGGTCGGCTAGCATCTGAATGGTGATAACTGTATAGACAAACTTCAGGTTTCCAAAATATGGAATACCACATTTTTATAAATCCGCGCACGGATAGAAAATGAATTCACAGATCGCAACATATATCAGAGAGATGAAATTTAAATTTTTATTATTGCATTTATTCCAAAATTGTAAGACATCAGCAGATAACTATTAATGTCAATAGCTGAGCACAAATAGTTATTAAGTAAAAAACTAGTAATGAATGTATAATATTATCCATAACGACATGCACAAGAATGTCGTTTTTGATCAAAGGTAAAAAATAACCAAAAATACGTAAAAATGCGTATATTGTCGAAAATTCCTTTTTTTCCACAATATAGCTAATTGTGCTATGTTATAATGCTTATTACCGAAACAATAATAATATTGAATAATTTTTTTTTAGCTTTAAAGCATTTTTAATCACATCTCCTTAATAGTTGTCACGATCTGTCAGTAAATATGCAAAGAATAGAAAGAGGCGTAAGACAAGAATGTGTCTTCTCACCGGACTTATTCAACCTATAGAGTGAGCTGATTCTGTGAGGATTAGAAGTCCTACCGGCCACAATCTTAATGACATAATATATGCAGATGACACGGTAGTGATAGAAAACGCATAAAGGAAACTACAAGAATCCCACAGAAGATGTGAAGGAAAGCGAGAAGAAAGGACTAAAGGACATCAATTACACGAAAACAGAAAGCATGAAAAGGAACAGCCCAAAATGCAACTTACAAATTGAAGATACCAAAATCAAACACGTACAATAATTTAAATATGTGGGAAGACAGAGGAGGAAAAATGCAACACTGAAATCCGAAAGATGCCTTCCAAAAGCTAAGCAAAGTATTATGAAACAAGGAAAGAAACAAAGAAACGAGTAATGAAGTGTTATGTAATATCGGTCCTCCTATATGGTATTGAATACTAGAGAATATCCTCACAGCTGAAGAAGAGATTTGAGGCAAGAGAAATGTGGTTCTACAGAAGGGTGCTGAGAATACCATGAACATAACATATGAGTGAGTAACGACGAAGTTTTAGAGAAAATGAGCACTCATACTTAACACTTAAGACAGTTGAAATTTCTAGAGCACATAAGGAAGACAGACAGCTTGGAAAATTTGAGACTCACATGACAGATTGAAGTCAAGAGGGACAGAGAAAACAGCGCATAACATACATAGATAGCTTGAGTAAATGGATGGCGAAATAGGGTTTAGGACAGATTTATTAAAAGCTACAGCTGTTTGTTAAAAGCTACAATGGACTGGAAATTGTGGAGAGCTATGATCACCAACGTCCTCAAGAGACACGGCACATAGACGAATAATAGAAAAATGTAACAACTTTTCTCTCAATATAATTATATGGCAAAATTTAAAAGTTAAATTTAATTATTTAATCAACACTTGCGCACCGTTATCTTGGAGAATTTTTTTATCTTGCTAATTGAAGAAATCGACAGCAAAATGAAACACCCGAAATATCAAGCCACGTGGATATTTTTTTTAGCCGAGCTTAATTTGTTACAATCTGAATAGGAAAATTTGGTTGTGCCAATCTTCTGAGGAATAAAACTCCGCCTATATGTTCATGTTTAACCAATTCCGGTACTAATCGACGTTCTTAGCAGAATACTAGAGGTTCAAATCAACTCTGAATTGGTTAAGAGTCTAATCTTGCAGGCTCTTATTTCAGATAAGCAATATGGCTTTCGTTTCTCTAGGTCAATTACTGATGTGTTAACGTTTATTGCTGAAAGAGACCATCAAACTTTAGATAAGAATGTTGGATCTCTGGTTGTTGCTTTATATATCTCGAAAGCCTTTGACAGAGTTTGGTATATACAGGTCTTCTTCCCAAGTTGAAAGGTTATGGTATTTCTTGAGGGATTTTTGAATGGATTCAGTCTTTCTTATCGAATCACAAAATTAAAGTTGTCTTGAGTGGTCACTAATCTAGATCCATTTGCATTAATGTAGGTGTCACCCAGGTTTCTATCCTTGGACCTAACTTGTTCCTAATTTTCATCAATGACCTCCCTGATGGCATTAGTTCACGACTCGGTATCTATGCTGAAGACATAACAATTTATTCCTGTTTTAATACTAAGTCTGAGCGGTTCAATGAGATCAAATTGGCAGCTGATCTAAAAAATGACTTACGTTCTGTTGTTAACTGGGGCAAGAAATGCCTTCTTAATTTTAACGCCTCCAAAACGAAACTGCAGTTTTTTAACCATCTTAAAGGACCCTTTTTACTTTCCATCTGCATGGCAGATGCTAACCTCCACGAGAGTGACTCACGTTTTCCGCTGACATGAAGTGGAAAGATTATATTAAGTCAATTGCTAGATCCGCTGTTAGGAAAGCTGGTTCTCCGTGTCATCCGCCATAAACCATAAACATTGCTGAGGAGTGAAGGTAATTAAAATAATAGCTGTATCAAGCCATCCTTTTGACACTCCTTTTTTTGCAGGCACAAAAGCTCATGTTTGCCAAAATCTGGTATAAATTATATTAATAGGTAAAAGTTGAAAGGCCATCTGTATTTGAAAGGCTTTTAATTCTTATTTGACTCTGTAAAAGTATTTCAGAATCACCCAATATCTTTTTATCCTAATGTTCACCCAATACAAGGCACAGCAGCCACTCAAGGTAGAGAGTGACTGTGTGGAGTTGTATGAGCGTAAGAAAATTGTTGGTTGGTTGATTTTGTTTAGCGGCATATCAACACCTCTATGGGTTATTTAATGCCGAAATATAAATATTTTGTACGTAATTTTATGCTTTCAACTACAGACATTTTGTACACAACTTTATACATTCAGTGTAAACATGTTTTTTAGATATATATTTTTTTAATTGGAATTACCCAAACAAGGCAATAATACCACTAAGACACAAGGGGGGTTACAGGCTGTGGAAGAATTAAGAACAGAAACATTAATGATGAGAAGAAAGAGGAGAGAGTAATCAGATGGATAGTAGATAGTTTGTAAATAATAAAATATATTGCTGTTAATGTTTTTTTAGAAATTTATTGCTGGTAATTTTACTATAAAAATGTATTTTTATATTTTTTGTGTTGTAATGATTGTCATTTTGCTATAAAAATGTATTTTTGGTAATAATCTATTGTTGGTTATTTCACTACAAAAATTTATTGCTGGTATTTTTACTATAAAAATGTATCTTTATATTTTTCGTGTTTTGATTTTGGTTTGGGGGTTGACTATTTGTTCATAGCTGGAACCCTAACAGGTGCTACTACCCCGAGTCAGAACCTGGAAACAACAGCAATTAAGAGGTGGTTCCACACTACTTAGAACCTTCAATCAGAAGCTTTGCTGCCGAATGCAGTTTATCGTCATACCCAGGACCAAGCGTAAGAAAAGACAATAAATGAAGTTTATGAGATTATGTAGGAAAGATAACGGTTAACCCTAGACTTGGGGAGGTCAAGATTATAGTGATTGCGAAAACATCCTGCCATGAGTCTGTTCCACAAAGCAGCAGTTCTTGGGAAGGAGCTTTCTGTGTGGAACATTTTACTATCTATGCAAAAGATTTTCGTGTTATAAGTTTGTTCATTTGAGTGGTGTTTCTGCGTAAAGACGAGCTTGGTATTTTGAAAGAGATGACACAATACACTTTATTGTTAGTACTTTTGTACATTTGTAAAATCTTTAATAACCAAAGGTCAGTCACGGACACATTGATATCGTTTCGCCTTTATGAGAATGGTTTCTTTTTTTTTTTTTTTCCTTTCTTCTCTTTATATATCCTTCTCAAGTTGTTTGGTCTCTTTGTGTCTTGAGAGGATCTCCATTTTAAGACCAGTCCGTACATGACCGTTGCTAGAGGTGTGTTGAATTGGACGATAAAAAAAAAGCCAACCTTACTGTTTTAACTTTAGAATGACATGCATTATTTTTAGTTTCATTTATAAATAGTATTTGCGATCCACTTGAATTTCCACACGATTTTTGAAATCTTTTTATTTGTTTATTTTATTGCATTTTATTTACAAATTGTCTCTCTTCGTAAATAAGGAAATCTGCATGAATGATCTAAATCAGTTGGATCAGGGCTGGCTGATTTCTTTTGTTGGTCTTTATTTTCAAGAAAGTTTCAGTGACAGATCAAGAGAGGACATTCGTCACAAATTCCGTTTTAAGAAATAAAATGACGTATTCTTTTCGAAAAAGAAAATGATTTCGTAAATAAACTAATC
This sequence comes from Acanthosepion pharaonis, assembly GCA_903632075.3. Lineage (NCBI taxonomy): Eukaryota > Metazoa > Mollusca > Cephalopoda > Sepiida > Sepiidae > Acanthosepion > Acanthosepion pharaonis. The sequence goes on along the minus strand of CAHIKZ030000522.1, from coordinate 213,297 downwards.
AACATCGAACATAAAATCGAATTTACTTATGAAACAAAAAATTCATTGCTATGTTTAAACCGTGTTGGTAAGGCAATAGTGATTTCCTAAGCGTAGCTTAGATGCGACAGAAAGCCGAAAGTATGGAGCATCCAGTGAGGATCGAACTCACTACTCAGTCGTAATTGGTCAAGCGAGACAAACCATTACGCCACATCGAACGGCTCAGATAGTGATTTTGTAAGGGTAGCTTAGATATGACACAAGGCTGAATATAAGGAGCACCTGGTGAGGGTCAAACTCACTACTCTATATTGATATAGCGAGACAAACTTGTTTTTTGTTACACCACGTCTAAGTGCTCTAATGATATTTCTAAGGATAGCTTAGATGTGACAAAAGGCCGAAAATATGGAGCACCCAGTGAAGCTCGAATTAGTCGTAATTGATATCGCGAGACAAACTTGCTAACCATCGAATTACCCAGCCGTACGGGTAAGGTAATGATTTAATGCTAAACATCTATAAAAAATATATACCAATAATAAAAGAACCCATGAACTTCTATTCACACCGTAACAACAAAATCAAATCCGGAATAATTATAAGTTTTTCTTTTTACTATTCTTCACACAATGTAAGGCACAAAAACCATTTAAGGTAAATGATAACTGAATAACATTGTAAGTATATATAGGGATGGAGAAACGGGTGCATATTATGAAGATCTGTAGGATATATAACAGTTGAGCTTAGGCTTGAAGAGGTTAAGATAATAAAGAACTGGAAAATATCCTCTCGGGAGTCCGTTCTACAATTTAACTGTTCTTGGGAAGAATCTGTCTATGTGGAACTTACTCCTCACCAATGAAGGGGACGAGGATGAGTCAATTCAGCGTATGTGGGGCCAGGCGGGTCTCAACTGTGAAGTTCTGGACTGGTGGAACTGAGTAATTTAGTTCGTCCGAACGACTGCCAGGTATACAGCGAGATGCTAGCAACGTTTCGCTAGTGAGAAAGGGGTTGTAAGGTGAAAAACAATTCATCGCCAATGAGGCCGCGTAAACGCTTTTAAACTCCGTCGAAGGGGGGAAGTGAGGATCGGGGCAGCACCAGATATGGCAACAATACTCTATTTTTGGTCTGATCATTTTACCCCAAGTAAGGTAACAAAGCCACTAGGACGCAAGAAGTGCTAGAGAATATGAGAAAAACTACTATTGAGGAAATAGGACAATAAAAGAATAAGAATTAAGAAAACTAACGATAACAATTATTACTGCATTTAAATTTTTGAGGATCAAGAAGCAAATAGCCGGAAAAGAGTTCCACAACCGAGAAGTGCGAGAGAAGAAACTGTTAGCATGGAACTTATGGTTACATCTAGTCATTTCAACTCTAAAATGTGAAATCATGACACCAAGCTAGTACTGCGCTTAAATTCATAAAGTCTAGGTATCATAGCGGAACATTCTTCAGAACAGTTACCATGAAAGTATTTATAGAAAAGGCAGAGGGAAGCTACGTCACGGTGATTGGAAATGGGCTGAAGCCGGGATGCCAGGTCAGGACTAATAACATTGCAGATTCTTCTTTGGAATTTTATCAAGAATCTCTAAATATATAGAAGGAGCACTAGACCAGATGTGGCAGCAATATTCAAAGCAAGGACGAATGGTAGACTTATAAATATGTAAGGTAGATTCAACGACATATAAGACCTACATATAAGTGAATCAACTTACTTAGCCGCATTCTTAGCAGTTGTTTCAATATCCATTTTCCACTTCATATCAACTGAAAACGTTTGTCCAAGAAGACGCAACGAGTCACTCTCCTGGAGGTTAGCATCAGCCATGCTACCAGGACGGTAAAAAGGGTTCTCTCAAATGATTAAAATAGAGCAATTTCATTCTTGTAACAGTAGATCACGGTACGGGGGTACGGGGGTCAGGTACTTTCTGGATTGGTACAAGGGATCAACTATTTTAACCAGTATCTTTAGCTATAGATCGTATATACGAGTTCCACTTGAGATCTGGGGTGAGCTTCAGTCTCAACAGACGTTTGAGTTAAGGAACACCATTCAGCATGACTTGGGAAAAAAACCTCAGAGTTTGCTCTGTGACGATGAAACGTGGTTTTGGAGATATTGAATGTTACAAGCTGTTTGTTACAAGATCAAAGGAGAGATCAGTTACTTTGGTCATCGAGATGTTTGGTGTACATAAAAGCAACTGGAATTTGTACCTCTCAGCATTTATGTGGCGAAGTGAATTATATCGAAACTGCTTTTAATCTCTTTCAATATCCAAATTATTTAACAGAACGCAAAACACAAAGCTTACAAAATTCATAAAAATAAAAACAAATCCAAAATCAAATAACATAAATAATCTTAATAAAATAACCCGTATTGTTTGCAACAAGATTTGCAGATCATCATCTGGACTGAAAAGGCACATGGTGATACACAGAAGAGTTGTTCTGCATGCACATACAATCAGCCCAATCAAGGATACAGAGTTTATCTGTCATATATGTCCAATGCCTATGAAATCGAATGTTGGTCACAAGAGTGATCTTAGGGCCCAGAGACGACAAACGAGACGGAAGACATTACAAGTGATGCGAGGGTTGGAAGCTGGGGCTCTAATCTGTGTAAGATGTAGTAATCATCATGTATATTTTACAATGATGTACAAAGTCCAAGAGCCACTCGCGATATAGAGTTACAGAGGCACCATTCCAAGCAAGGTGATAATGCCACCAAGACGCAAAGTGTCACTAGAAGTAAAAGAAAAGAAACATACCTGTCATATAGGAAGAAAATAAGTAACTACCGACACCGAAGTTCGAGCGTGACAGTCTGCAGTCAGTAGCCTGACACCGTTGTTTATACACCTGGTTGAAAAATATTTATATTTTTCAACCAGGTGTATAAACAGCGGTGTCAGGCTACTGACTGCAGTTGATTATTGGAGTGATTACTGAGTGATTAGTGTGAATTATTGTGCGTCGATGATTTGGGTTTTGATTTAAGATTTACCGGACGTTAAGCCGAGCCGCGCTAATAACAAGGTATTCATTAAAATGGTCAATTAGCTTTGGTTGACTTTTACTTCTTCGTTCTAGTTAAGTATTTATTTGTGGTTGTAATAAAATACTGTTTTATTTAACATTGAACTCTTGAGTTATACTTAATTATTGTTAATTATTAACCGTACGTCACAAAAATACTCTAAAAAGATCCGGAAGCCCAATCCTAAACAAGAAAAAAGGATAAACCTCTATTGTTCAAAAAAACCGGGTGGGGTGTGAGCCAGGCGATAAGCATACCTATATATGTGTATATGTATATGTGTGTATAACAATTCTCAAGATTTTGTCGTCCTGGGTATGACGATAAACTACGTCCAACAGCAAGGCCTCTGATCAGGAGGCTTTGAGGAGCGTGGAACCTCCTCTTAATTGCTGGTGTTCCCAGGTCCACCCTGACCCGGGGTGGTAGCACCTGTTAGGGTCCCAGTTATGGGCAAATAGTTAACACCTAAACTGAGGTAAAAAGCATTATAAAAGTGTAAAAATATGTTTTAATACCAGAAATACTTTGTAAAAAATTATTACCAGAAATAAATTTTTGAAGAAAAAAAACTATTACCAGCAATACGTTTTCGAAAAAAAATATTACCAGGTATACGTTTTTGAAAAAAATATTAACAGAAATAGATTTATGACAAAACAAAAATATTACCAGAAAAAAAAAGATGTCGGCATTAAATGACCCATTGAGGTTGATATGACGTAAAACAAAACAAACCAAACCAAACCACGATTATTGTTTCACAAAAAAAAACAAAAAAAAAACAAAAAAACTACATGACCTAAGAGTGTATTTGTTAGAGATAACGTTTTTAAGGCAAGCAATTAAAGTACTCGATATTAAGAGATAGAGCATTAATAAGATTAAATATTCAACTCAACTGTCTTAACTTTGAATTTTACGGGGATGTATCCACTCGTCAGAGGTTTTCATAGTAAAATTGAATGTATTACAGAAATCATTTCTGTATGAAATGAATTCAAATTTTACTATTAGCCTCCTGATGAGGGGATATATCTCCTCAATAGTCAGAGTAGGCACAAGTAAAGTTTAATTCTATTTTTTGATATATATATATATACATACATATATTATATCATAATACATACTAAACGATTCTTCCAGTTGAAGACAACGATTCTGCTTTCCCTCTCGAAACCAATGCACTGATGAAGATGATGGGCATATGCTGATAACATTCTTGCAATAAGAATGATCTTGAACAGAAAATCAACATACTCTATCAAATGTTCCAAGAAATAGAATTCACTTGAGGACAACAACAGCAACAATTGAAATAGATAGCAGATGTAAATCGAAGAGAAAATAATAGCATAATAAAGATGTTGACGTTGCACACAACTTCAAACGAAAGGTTAATACTGGAAAGAGCGATAACAGCTGTTGGATTTGAGAAATCAAGTTTTCTGAAAAATTCTTTTAAGAGAAAGATTTTATAAATTTCAATCGAACGTAGTATTGTCTATTCAGTCAACATTTATTAACTGTTTCCTTATAATAAGGAAACGATTAATATCACCATATCTATCTATCTATCTATCTATCTATCTATATATATATATATATATATATATATATATATATATATATATATATATATATATATGTCCATCTCCAGTTATACCGGGTGGAACAGCAAAATTGTATATGTAGTGTATCCTTCTTCGGCAATCCTTCTTTTATGTAAGTCTCATTAAAAAAAGACTAACAATCACACACACACACACATACACACACACACACACACACACACACACACACACACACACATATATATATATATATATATATATATATATATATATATATATATATATATATATATATATGCCCTGGAGAGAAATAACTGGAGATATTCGTGCCAGAGTGGTATTCGAAATTTCGAAATCAGTCATATTGACTGGCTAAGAGCAATTATTTCTGAGGCTATGGCTCCGATATTTCCGGTGTTGCACAATATGTGGACTTGTATGCAGGTCACTAGCGGGACTGAAGTGTCACACATGACCCAAATATAAAACTAAATGAGTTTGTCGGATCCTCATACATCGAAATCGATGGAAAAGTTCATCATACATACATATATATATATATATATATATATCGCTAGTTATATATATATATATATATATATATATATATATATATATATATATATAAAAAAGTATAATATATCACTGGTGTTATTAAAACATAGCTCGATATATATTTATCGATATATATATATATTCATACATGTTTCATTAAATAATATAGACAAGTGTTGTCTATTTATTTTATGTATTTTATTTACACTTGTCTATATTATTTAATGAAATATGTATGAATGAAAAAAATGCTGACTAAATAAACACAATATATATATATATATATATATATATATATATATATATATATATATATAGTTAGTTAAATGCACTTGGGTGATCATGTATATTTCGATACATGACTACGAAGCATAAGATTTTTCCTGTACTAGGTTGCTATTTCTTTTTGCGGTAAACTGGTTGCCAACCAAGGCTAGCGAACCCAGTTCTGTTCTGCTATTTAACCCATAGCTAGGACGAGGGGAGTTTGATTCATACATTCCCAGGGTTATTTGTGCGTAAGTGAATATAACGAACTCGACTGGGATTCGAACTCGATTCTCATTCCGAGCCGATATACATTACAACAGAACGCGCGAGCGCGCACACATACACACACACACACACGCACGCACACACACACACATATATCTATTTAAGAATGTCGCTTCTTTATCTGAGAAATCCCGTTGATTCCTTATAAAAGAAAACTTGTCGCTTATTTATCAGGGAAAGTTTGTCATTTCTTTAAGAGAAAAAACTTGTCGATTCCTTATCTAAGAAGGCTTATCATTTCTTTATCTGAGAAATCTTTTTACACGTTTTTTATCTGAGAAGGCTTGTTAGATGTTTATCAGAGAAAGTCTGTCAATACCTTATATTAGAAAGTTTGTCATTTCTTTATCATAAAAATCCAGTCTATTCCTTATCAGAGAAAGAATCTTTATTTGAGAAAGCTTGTCGCTACTTTATCAGATTATACAAACCTCTACGGACCCCCCACCAACGGACTTCGGATATAACGGACAAAATCTGCAGACAAAATAAAAAAAATCTGCGGGACAAAAAAGTTCTAAAACAGCAGCGATGTATTTCAAAATTTGCGGGCTTAGCGGAACGAATCGTATTAGTTCTCAAAGTGACCGCTTGGCGGCGGTGGCGGGCCTTTCAATTGTAAACAAAGACGGGTGTACAGTATATAAAGTACGATACATTAGCGCGTGCATGAAAAAGTAGCTGTGAGAAATCTATTTGTTTTGTTATTTTGATTTATATATCTATATTAAATATATATTTATTTATGTCATATCTACATGTTTATAGCATTTACATTATGATCATAACTACTGGCAGTTACTATAGTGGTTTTATAACTAAAATATAATCCCTTCCAATCTACGGAAAATCGTTTTTAACGGACCCTTCCCATTATTAGTCCGTTGATGAGAGGTTTTCCTGTATACCATGTTCTATAAAACAGAACAGTTGATTTGATTTCAGCTTTTGTCTAAACAATCGTTTGATGTCAGGTGGAAACTCGTAAAAGGCTTGCGAAAATTATGCATTATGTTACCAGTTCTTTCGTGTATCGTTGGAACTTTTCAAGGAAAGAAGGTAGAAAGCAAAACAAAAAAAGGTCAGTATAGCATTTGTGTTGTTAACAATTTAAAGTTTCGTATACTGTGAATTCGAATTTAGCATCATACGGCAAAAATGAACTTACAGCTTAAATACATTTTAACATATGGACAACTAGACTGAAGTTTGGGATTTTCATCATTTTTGCAGTTGGAGAATGGGAGATATTTATTTTATTCATATATATATATATATATATATATATATATATATATATATATATATATAATGTACTCTCCTTGTTTTCGACGTATGAGTGTCTTTCAGTTCAGTTTTTAATTCTGTACCTGTCCCCGTAGCCTAAACTCTCTCGCCAGTGGACTTATTGATCAGGTGGAATAGCAAAGAAGGAAGAGAGAACTGAACTGCAGACTATCCACACAAAAGGTTTGTTTAGAATGGTGAAGGCTTGTGTAGAACCAGCCACACTTATTGGAAGTGCTGATAACAAGGAGTTGGTGCAAATATTTGCTACGAACACAATGAACAACACACCTCAGGTTTTATTATCACGGAGTTATACCTCTCCGGTACTAGCAGTGCACAGAAGTGTGCAGCGCCTTTCGGAGGTAATTTCCCGCCTGCTGAAGTGGTTTACAAGGTTTGGCGCGCGAAGACCAGTGTTGCACATCCATCTTAATAATAAGGGCAGCAGTCGAGTAACAAAGATACCCACTGCCACCTACACCCATAGAACATACACTGGATATATATATATATATATATATATATATATATATATATATATATATATATATATATATTAAACAAAGTTAAGCAAACGCTGATTAATAACGGATTTCCTAATCAATTGTTGGATTTCCACATTAGGCGTTTTCTGTCTAAAGTAGCTAATAGCAACGGCGAGAATAGGATCATAAACAATAATATTAATATTTTTTATAAAAATCAAATGTACGAAAATTATAAACAGGATGAATACAGAATTAAGAACTTTATAAAAATAATGCATAACATCAGTTGACAATAGCCAAAAAATTAGATTAATTATTTATTACAAAAACTTTAAAACATCTAACATTATAGTTAAAAATAATATTTCACCTCCTAGAACAAAATTAAATAGGACAAATGTTATTTACATGCCCATTAAGGAATTGTATTCCTGATCAATCAAAATTCGTAAATAATTATATAGGCCACACTACAACATGTTTGACACGCAGACTCACTCTACACCTTTCTGACCATAGCTCAATTAGATCTCATTTAAATATTCATGGAGACCTACCGGACACTATTCGTAACTTGTTGACAACACTAATATAATAGCATTATCTACATGCAAAAAAAAAAGGCTAAAAATAATAGAAGCCTTATTAATAAAAACAAACAAACCAACAGTTAATAATATTAACTTTGAACATGAACATAATTATCTTGACCGTGTTTTGAAAAATGAAAACATTTCATAAAACATGCATACAGCAAACTATTTCTAATTTTAACAGTATATATAATCCTTGAAAATGGCTAAATGTATCGCCGAAAGCGCTCGGATAAAAAGAAAATTCGTACAGTTTTTATATAATTTATCATCCGAAAAGAAAAAAATATTTGATCGCATAAATTGTATAAAAACTAAATAAAAGCACCTTGTCTGTCGTTTTCAATGAAATGTGCATGAAAGAAGGATTGCTGCCTAAATATACACACACACATATATATATATATATATATATATATATATATGTGTGTGTGTGTGTGTGTGTGTGTGTGTGTGTGTGTGTAAATACTGAAATTATTGAGGGGATTTGAATACAAAGTTAACAGAATGCAAAAATCATCGGACAACCGTTTCGTCTTATTTGGGACTTATCAGCAGTGCGCATCCACTAGCGAGAATCGAACCCGGCCAATTACGATACGGCGCAAGCGACATACCAACTTTACCAATGGGCCTCGGTGATGAAGTGGTGACAAACTAGAGTCGATAGAGCGTTGCTCTCACTTTCCGTGGTGTAACTTATCCGAGAATGCCTTTCCCATAAGATTGTGCACCCCCACCCCATGACACACACACACACACACACACACACACACACACACACACACACACACACACACGAGCGACGTCTTCTTTCCCCAGCCGCTCCCTCTCAGAGCATTAGAAGGTGGTTCAAGCATTGAAAATATTGGGGGATTTGAATAAAAATCCAATTAATTATATATATATATATATATATATATATATATATATATATAACATATATATAACACAGGATAAATATCTCTGCGAATGTCTTTATTATTAGTTTTAAAAGAATTAAAATTGGTTGATAAATTGAGACTATGACAGAGTGTGGATGAAGGAGTCAGTGGTAATTGATTCATATATGATTGATCACAATCGCGACACAGGAGCGCGAAGTCGGTTGGAGAATAAAATGTGCGACGCAGAAGAGGGATAAGTCTAGTCTGTCAAGAAATTCAATAAATAACTACACGTCTCCCAAGGTGAATTTACCTCCTGTGCAGACATGAGAAACCATGTGAAATATGTATTTATTTAAATATAACAATATTTCAAAGAATTTAGTAGAAGAAAAAGTAAGGAAAAATCACTGGCGTTCGGCTTACCATGAAAAAAATCTTAGCGAGTAGCCAACCAAAATGAGATTCTTTTTTTTTCATTCTATCAGGCACTAAAATATAACATTGCCATCTGACACGGATAACATTTCGTCTGAAATCGGCCTCGCCGATTAAAAATGTCACTCTCACTTTGTCTATGAGTTGAAAATGGGTTTAAACGTTTGTCAACTGTCATTCGCCATTTCTGTCTCATTTCTCTCGAAGAAACAGGACGAAATTTCCGGTACACAAAAAGGACAATTACTATTGTAACTCAAGTCTTAAAAAAAAAAAAAAAAACGTGTTCATTAATGTTGTAGCTAGCATGCCTACGGACCATAATGGGTATGTCCCCATTGACCTAAATACAGTAGTAAATACTGTATGTTGGTCTGCAGTTGTAGATTCGACTCCGGGTGTGCTGGTCAAACTCTCTGCCTCCGGGCAGAGAGGATCCTCAAACCAGGCTATGTCGAAGGGCAGAGTCTCGTCTCGAGAAACAGCTACCCGACCCCGTTTTATACGGGGTCTACAGGGAACTTTTGACCGTGCCTAATAGCTCGAATACCCCACATTAAATTTGGCCCTGTTCCACATCTGACCGCGTGGGGCGGTTGGCAGATATCCTATAGTTGGAGGTTCATTGTGATATTCAATTGACTCACTTCTAGCGGTTGACTACTTCCACGCGCCGCTGGCGAATCTTATATGCGTTGTTCGTGTCCTAAGTATTATCGTTCATTACCAACCTTTGTGTGATTATTCTATTCAGTAACCTTCCGAAGGTTACAAAAATTAAGCAATATGAACTCCGTAGCAGGCATTAACCTATTTATTGCATTTTGCTGGCGTTGAGTACAGTATGTAACGAAAGCGAGGGAAAAAAATAATTATTTTCCCAATTACATTTCTCTCGTTATGGGCATTGTCATATCCGTGATATAACAACTCCATAATTCACGGACTGGATGGAATAGCTGAATGGAAGTAGAATAATAAACATGCTTGGTGCTTGGAAAGGTTTATAATGCTACATCGCACACAAAATAATATATATATATATATATATATATATATATATATATATATATATATATATATATCATATTATTAAAAACCCAGGTTGTGTGTGTGTGTGTTCGTTTATATATTGGATCGGATTTCCTACATTTTTTTTAACCGATTTCAACAAAACTTCACAGGACTACGTAAAATTACCTTGCGGTGGTTCTGACAGTGCCAAAAATGGGAAAAACACAATTGTTTTGCACGAAATCAATTTGAAAACACGATTAAGAAGCATCGCTATCGCGAGAATGAAAGGGGGACAACTCATATCGAGTTATACTTATTATAAAACCCAGGTTGTTTGTGTGTCTGTGTGTGTGTGTGTGTGTGTTCGTTTATATATGGGATCGGATTTCCTACATTTTTCAACCGATTTCAACAAAACTTCACTTTTTTTGACAGGTAGTGTTTCTTATTGTCTTGCACACTTTTTTCTTTATTTTTACATTCAGAATGCTTTAAAAATTCCATTTACAAGACAATTGTTTATAATAAAATTTTATTCAATCGGTAGACTCATAACGATTGAAAACAATGTTTTTGTTTGAGTTTGGGTTTGACCAATTCTTAAAAAAACAAAAAATACTAATTAAGACATGCATGTCCGTCAACCTTAAACAATAATCTTTGTCAATTTTATTTTTCAGTCTTTATGGTGGTCGATACTTGATCTATCTCTTACTGTTACATCCCCGGGCAACGCCGGACTCTACTGCTAGTATGTATATATATTGTGTGTAGTTAGGCAGCATTTTTTCATTGATGCATGTTTCATTAAATAATATAGACAAGTTTTGTCTATTTATTTTAAGTAAATTTCTTTCATATTGTCTGATAAGCTTAACAACATTATCATTGAAAGACGAAGGAAATCACCATATTGATAGATGTTTTTTAATCCCATCTCAGCTTTCGGCTTACATAAGCTATTATCAAAGATGACAAATACATTACAATATATTGAACAATACAAGGACAAAAAAATAATGATAGTCTGTTTTTGTTGCATGAAAGATTTCGTTTTCACTCTCGCGTGGTCATGTGTGACGTCACGAGCTGCTATGCGATTTTCGCTTCTGCGTCTCGTATAAACGAGTTTGTCGTTGCTCTAAAATCTCTGATGATTCAAAATTGTATGTTAAAACTTGTTTATTTAATTATTGTTGCGTAGAGTATTAGAATTAACAATAATTTATAATAATAATTTCTACCATTCTAATTCTTAAGTTCGAAAGGAGAAGAAATAAAAAATAAATCTAAAAAAATTATAAATTTATTTAAATTTAAATTAGGATTCAAAAGTAAACAATATATCAAGGGGGATTACTCTCTATTTTTAAGTAAAATACCCTAGTTATAACAATTAACTAACACAGGATGGAAAAATAATATGAGGGCGCAAACATAAAAAATAATAAGTCGGTATTATAAATCTAATGTACTTATAAAGGTGAAATTATATATACACACATACGTTATAAATTAATTGAGTACAGTAATATTGCATTGTATGTGTGTATATATAATGAAATGTTATTAATGATGGCTTCTAAGAATATTAAAAGTTGTTGCATATTATATTAATATTCGTAAAATATATTTTGCAATATCTTTTAATCGTGGTCAATGTGTTTTAGCAGATGCTTGGATTTATAGATACATGTAGAAATCAATACAGTAGAATCCCTGACAACCGGACTAAGAAGGTCTTCCGGATATAAGGAACTGGTTACAAAGTCCGGATATGAGAGGTTATATTTAGATTAAAATAAAAGAACTGAAATCAGGTTTAACATTTCTTTTCGATGTTTTATATTAAACAAAATAAGCTAATGATGAGTGAAATATAACGGAACTGATTTTAAGGAAAAAGAAATAAATTATGTAATGTTATGGAAAATTCATTAAATTAAATATGCCACGTATGCAAAACAAATAATGTAACGAGGATTTTTAATCGCTGTTGCATGATGATTCTTTCTCTTCTAAATGTCATTCTCAACTTTTTCCGCATGTCGTTTTGCTTTTGTTCTTGAAATTTTTTAAACGAAATACACTTTTTAACTCTGTGTGCGTTATTGCAATCGTCATAGTTGAATGCTGGCTTTCTTTCCATAAAATTGACAACTTTTTCAATAGCTTTTTCAATTTCAGTCCAGGTTTCATCACAATCATGTTTTTTTTTATTTCCTTGTTCAATGTGACTGTAAACACTGGAAAATAGTTTCTTTGGAAGATTTTATATCATACAATGTTGACTTTCCTATGTTGAACTCAGCCATTAGTTGCAATGAACTTTCACCACCGTCTAGTCTGTTTAAAATTTCCACTTTTTGCGATAACTCCAAAGTTGTTATTTTCCTCTTATTCCCATCATCTTTTGCACCAGTACACGCCATTAGGGTGAAATAAGCATAAGCAATTATACAAAGTAAATTTCATGAAAAACAGAAATTTCAAATCAGTTACATATCATCCAAATAGTTCAAATATACACATCAAAATTATGTCCGGAGATGCGGGATTCCGGATATGAGGCTCTCCGGATATGAGGGATTTTACTGTGTATACACACACACACACACACACACACACACACACACACACACACACACACACACATATATATATATATATATATATATATATATATATATATATATATATATAGACCCTCGAGATACGAGTTTAATTCGTTCCATGACCGAGTTTGTATGTATGTCGAAGCTATTTTGCTCATTTAAGATAATTAAAATACCATAAATCCGTTCCAATTCCCCCCAATAAAATACCCTACTTTTTTGATACGTACTTTTAAACATAACAGATGTATTTTACTATAGTATAAATAAAATAGAATACACGGGTGAATGTAGTAGTATTAAATATTGCTCCAAAAATAATAAAATATGCTTGCTTACCTCTGACATTTAAAGGGCAGTTGAGTAACGGTTAATTAAACTTGGAGTTGGGATTAGTCGCAGATGTTGTAGTGTGGGTCATTCAGGAGACAGATGGCGAAGTTTTTTTGTTGGTTCATAAAACATATCAATATTAATTGGTACAATTTGTTTTTATTTTTTTATTCACTCTATCAATGAACTTAATTGCTAAATATTTTTTACAGTTATTTTTTATATGCTTTTGCCGTTACACTTAATTTTCTACATTTGTTTTATTTTTCACTTAGCGTTAAACTTAAAATGACGTACATTATTATTTTTTACTTGATATTCGCCGCTGATTTTCAAGGTCATCAATGATGTTCCCATCTTCTTCACTATTTTTTTTGTTTTTTCGATATGTTTAATTGATTTGAATTAAAGGTCGTTTCAATAAAAACCTTTCCATGGTTTCTTCCTTTCCTTCAGAATTTTTCTGAAATGCGTTAGGCAAATGTCATTACACAACTCCAATGCACAGCTAGTTGACACCTTTTCTGGATATTATTTTTTTCTATAAAGACCACAAAATCTCGCCACATCCCCAAAACTTTCTACATTTTTTCCAAAATAACCCTGTCTCGTCACAGTTGAAAACTTCTTGGAGGATGTATCCTTCGGCCTTAATCAATTCAGCGAAAGATTTTACGTATTCTTCTGTTGCCTTGTTATCAGAACTCGCTGCCTCACCATGCCTCACGACGAAGTGAATGCCAGACCTCTTCCTAAACTTATTAAACCAGCTACAACTGGCTTTAAATTAATCTTGTGATTCGGATGGTCAAGGACGCATTCCAAAAGCTGGGCAGAGTATTGCGAGACAGGAGGGTTTCTTTGGTAACAAAGAAAAGAATACTGAGCTGGTACGTGACATCTGTCCACCTTTACGGCAGCGAGTGTTGGACGGTCTCCTCAAAGATGAAGAAGTGACTCGAGGCGACGGAGATGTGGTTCTACAGAAGGATGCTAAGGATATCATGAACCGAGCCTGTGAGCAACGATGAGGTTTTGGAGAGAATGCAAACAAGGAGGAAGCTTATACTTAACATCAGGAAAAAGCAGATGAAATTTCTGGGACACGTAATGAGAAAGGAGGGCCTGGAGAATCTGATACACACAGGTCGAATAGAGGGAAAGAGAGAAAAGGTAAAGCAACGCATGACATACCCGATGGGCTTAAGCAAATGGATGACAGAACGTGGTCTGGGGTACGTAGAGGAGGGACGAAACTTATTGAGAGTTACAAGGGATAGGGGAAAGTGTGGAGCCATGATCGCCTACGTCCTGAAGGGATACGGCACATAAAAGAAAAGAGTCTAAGTCTGTTGAAGTGCCTGGTGTTTACTTCAGCAAGTCATTGTAAATCACACGTGCCTTTTCACAAATAATTGCCTTTGTCACGGTATCCCCTACGAGTTGTTTTTTTTTTTTTGTGCACCCGCACCAATAGCAGCTTTTCCATCTCTTCGTAAAGTGGAGTCCGAAGATTTGATAGAATCGTAATGGCCGGCGTTATAGTTTTCAGTGTATCCTTCTGTTTAAGAATAGTGCATATTGTCGAAGCACTACGCACAAACTCCTTTGCAAAATCAATAACATATACGTTCATGTTTTGCAATGACTTTGCGTTTCATTTCAAGTGAAATCACTCGCTTCTTCATAGCACTGTCCTTTGGATTTAGTTTCTCAGATGTCAAAGATGAGTTAGAACAAAGAAATTTAGCAAAATAACTGGACAAATCAAAACATGAGCTAAACACAACGCAGATTATAACGACCGTACTCGACGAGATCGACAATGAAACTAGCCGCGCGAGTTACATTCTTGGCACGAGATAGTGAGATAGCTTGTTTGTCTTCTGATAGATTGGTAGATGGCTGGGCTGCGCGCGATTTTCAAAATCAAAGCTAGCGAGCTCGACTTGTACCTCTGGGCAAACTCGTAACTTGAAGCAAAAAAAAAATCGTCATTTTTTTTCTAGTCATAACTTGGAGAACACCGTAAGTTGGGCCACTCGTATGTCGAGGTTCCACCACACACACACACACCACACACACACACACACACACACACACACACACACACACATATATATATATATATATATATATATATATATATATATATATATATATATATATATATTTTATTTATTTTTTTTTTTTTACATTGAGGTCCACCCTGTACAAGACCCAGGGTCCACTCGAGATAGAGGGTTACAGAGTAAGAGGTACAGTATATGTGGATAGGAGGAGAAGATAGCGTTTTATCATAGACTTGAACAGTTTAAGATTGTAGTGATCGGGAAAACATCCTCTAGGGAGTCGGTTCCACAGAGCAGTGATTCATGGGAAGATGTTCGATTTGAACTTACTTCTCACCAATGGAAGCCAGAGGGAATGAGGGTGGTTCGCTACAATGTGTATGGCATGGTGGGTCCTGGACGTGAAGATTAGGACTGGCGGAAGCAAAGAATGCCTGTTTGTCCGAGCACATTTTATGGAAGTGGCAATAGTGCATTGAGACGCTTGTCACATCCCGTCTGTGGGTGAGAAGTTGGAGAATGGAACCTGGGAACAACAGCATTTAAGGGGTGGTTCCATGCTCTTCAAAACCTCTAATCTCCCGATCAGAGGCCTTGCTGCCGGATGTAGTTTATCTTCATAGAGCTATACATATGCTTTATGGTAATTCTTTTAAATATTTTGTGCAGATTAGTTCATTTGGGGAAGTGCTTGCCGATGAGTTTGGTGTCTTTACCTATATTTTACGTATATTAACAAAAAGAAATGACATTAATGTGTACACAGTTGAATGGAAAGAACATTAAAAATTTAGCTATTAAGAATGAGTTTGTGTGTGTGATACATGTGTGTCTGTATGTGCGTGTGTGTGAGCATTCAGTCATCAGTGGACAAAGGAAACGAACGCGCTTCAGTGGAGCACAAACATTTCAGCGTTCTATAGATAAAGTTTTTCGCGGACTAGATTTTATGTACGCATACATAGACGGCCTACTTATAGCTAGTACTGATGAAACAGAACACGAGTCTCACATCAGACAAGTTCTACAATGCTTGCAATATTTCGGATTAAAGATTAATCCCAGAAAATGCATTTTTGGTGTCTCATCACAGGATAGACAACACAGGTATAAACACCTTTGCCTGATCAAGTCGACACCATACGTTCTTTTCCAAATGCCAAACTCCATAAGATAATTATGGAAATTTTTGGAATGCTGAACTATTACCGATGTTTCACACCACACTGTCCACAGTTACTTGTACTTGAAAATCAAATCAAAGAAAAAATGTGCAGTGGACGAAGGAGGCGAAACTTCGACAAAGCCAAAGAAGAATTACAGATTTACACCAAATTGCAATACATCAAACCAGAGGCGAAATTGTCATCAGAAAATGCGAGAGGTGTCGTATTACAAGAAATGAATGAAGAAAGAACACCTATATCATTGTTTTCAATGAAATTGTTTCCTGCACAACAAAGCTACAGCCCTTTTGGCAGGGAACTACTAGCAATATACGCTACTGTCAAACATTACAAACACATATTAGAAGGAAGACATTTCACAACCTTCACAGACCACAAATCTCTAACATATTTCCTCCAAACAACAGCGGATAAATATTTACCCCGAGAAATTAGACATTTGGATTTTGTGGCTCAATTTTCAACTAAGACACGTCTTTGGAAAAAGAACATAATCTCAGTAAATACTGTTAATATGGACAAGCCATCACAAATAGATTATAAACAACTAGACCAAGAACAAGATCCATTTTTTAACCAGCTACAAAAAGAATCCTCTTTACAGTTGACGTAAATGGCTATTCTTTTTAGCACTTTCGACATCAAAGCCTAGGCCATTCATCCCAATGACAACGCAAAGATATATTTTTGAAAAATTCCACAACACAGCGTGCAAAAATGGCCACTCAGAAAATGATCAGAAACCGTTTTGTCTGGTTTCATATAAATACAGATATCCGTTCCTGGACTGAAATTTTGTGCCTTGTCAGAGGAATAAAATCCATAGACACACAAAATCACCATCAAGAAAGATCAGCGAACCTGATCAAAGATTAGCATATATCCACATCGATTTGGTTGGACCACTCCCACCACCTGATGGATTCACATGCATATTAACGATCATTGACCGGTTCCCAACATAGCCCGTAGCAATACCTCACATCGACTTATTCGTTCATAGAGAACAAATTTCAGCGTACTCGAAAGGATCACAATCGATCAAGGCTCCCAATTTCATTCAACTTTATTTAAGGAGCTAACACAACTGCTAGGAACGAAACACATAAAAACGACTGCATATCACTCATGCGCAAAAGGGACTAATGAAGCATTTCCACAAATAGCTTGAATCCCCCCTTGCTGCACAACACATTGGAACAAGAATTTACCTTTAATTCTCTTAGCATTAAGATCCACCATCAAAGAGGATTTGCAATGCACCGCAGCAGAATTAGTATACGGAACTCAATTGGTTTTGCCAAGATAGTTTTTTTTCTGGATACGCCAGAAATTCAGTCGATAAGCACTTTTGTAAAAAATTTAAAAGCAACAATGAGTGGCCTATCTTTCACAGCAGCTCAAAAGACTATAGAAGATACATACATGTCTAAAGATCTTTTCTCGAAAAATTTTGTTTTTGTGAGAAGAGAGAGTATAAAAAACACTTCAACCGGTATATGACGGCGCATAAGGCAGAAAAATATTTCACCATCAAAAGAATTGGACGTACAGACATAGAAAGAATCAAACCAGCCAATGTCGATTCACCGAAACAATTTACAAAACCACAAGCTCTTACCACTGCTTATCACAAAGAAAATGTTACAGATTATACCAAAACCACAAGATCAGGCGGACACACCCATTGGCATCACAGATTCAAGTCATACAAGACGTATATACGATAACAAACTTTTTGCATTTCAACTCCTCAGGTACTTTTAGCTGTTAACAGATATAGTTGTAATGCTTTCCAAAGCATTATATCACCTCCAAGCTGCAAGCTACCTACCAGCTACACCAGTTTCAAGCTACTTTCAAAACGATTTTGAAGGCACGATTTTAACAAACTCTTTGGGACAGTAAATGCTTTAGAATTAACTCGTTTGGTTAACACTATATCCAACACCACCTTCGAGACTCTGTAACCAAATCAATTCATTTTTTTCTTTTCCTGTACTTTTCTCGAAATACCGTTACCGAGAAATTTCTTGGTAACGTTATTTCGAGAAAATTCTCAACACAACATTCCCTCTGGTGAGGGAGTATTTGTAACAGAGAAGCACGATTTAAACAGAGTTAGAGATAACAAATTAAAGCCAAATTTATACAATTATTAGGAAACATATATATCTAACGACACACCAATATTCATCTAGCTAAGTTACACGCACGCCACACTCTACTCAAAACAAATTTTTGAAACAAACACAAATATACCAGAATGTTTGTCATTATCGACGCGACTCTTGCTTGCCACAGATGTTTATAACTACATCCACGCGTTTCCCTTATATAGGCTATAAGAGAAGCCGGACAACAGAAAGATACAGAGAGAGGAGAGAGAGAGAGAGAGAGAAAGGGGAGGGAGTGAGAGAGAGACTTCACACACACACACACATACGCTAACCACAGAATTTACCCGAAAGCACGGCTGACTATCCGTCCGACCATTAGGCTGTGAAAACGACCTCCTGTGAACAAAGAAAAAAACGGATTCCACTGTCGACGCGATAAGCCTAAACCAATAGCCAACAGTCAGCCGGTTTAAGCATATTCATTTTTAATTCTCTCGTTTCACACCTCGTACACTATACATTCGAATGCTACACTTTACGACTTACCAGAGACATTTTCATATCTTGTACATGAAAATAAATATTTGGTCATTTCTCCAAACCAGTGTCTAAATTGTTTCTTTACTCCAACCAACTTCCACGTCGGATCAAGTGTGAAGAAAAAGAGACAAACGTTTTATTCAGTGCAATTTCATTGCTGCTTATAAAAGAGGTTCGACCTTTTCTTTTATAGTCGAGTAAGTTGAAGGGCAAACAACTGTGGTTGCCTCCCATTACAATCAGTAAAAATAATTGTTGGTAAAGTGATTTTCATGCAGCCTTCCATCTAACTTATACGTTTCTCTTTGTGATACTTACTTAAAGGTCGTAATTAATTGATACAACTTCTGTTGACAAAACAGGTTTTTATACGCGAGAAAAATGGTTCAAAATCAGCTTTTTTTTGTACTGCATTCGAAAGGTTATTTTCTTCCTGACAGTTTTCGAAGAGAAACGTATTTCCTCTTTCCGTCTTTAGAATACAACAGATCGATTTCATTCTCTTTTATGGTTCCGCCTAATTATCTTTAAACATACAATTTCTCCATGTTTTGCTGATCATTATCCGCTGTCTGAATAACAAAATTATCGACTACGGGCGAATCTACTTGACCGATAAAAACATATACAAACCAGAAGGGAAAAAAAATGTCTGGTCTTGCGTCTGCTTGTCGACTCCTTCGACGCTTTTCATTTAAGTCGATAAATATTTTGATTTGTTTCTTCTTTTTCTTTCATTCACTCTTCCTTCCTTTCTTTCTTTCATCCTTTCTTTCATTCTTTCTTTCTTTCATTCTTTCTTTCTACCTCAGTTTATTATTGAAGCCATTTGCATTCAACAAAACCAACGATGCATTAATAAAAATAACTATAGTCTAAGATCCTTATTATATGCTCTCTCTCTCTCTCACACACACACACACACACACATATATATATATATATATATGTTCAATGCGCAGGCTGGTAGACGTAATTCACACTCATTTAAAAAAATCAGGGCGTCTACTCAGACATGGGTATCCACAAAATAACGCTTGGAGTAGTATGAAATAAGGTCGGAGAAAAAGAAATCCATTGATACCTTAGGATTAGAGAGATAAACAAAACTTGTAAAATTCATTCTCTGAAATATTTTACTCTATGAAGAATCAAAGTGGAATTTAGTGAAAATGTCGTTCTGACATTCAGTACACACATATCAGCAAAATAGTTTTGCTATCATTCTACAGACAGTTTTTTATTTATCTAACTATCTATGTATCTATCTGTTTTTCTATCTGTCTGTCTCTTTATCTATCTATCTCTCTCTCTATCGATTTCATTGTCTTTTATGGTTCCACCTAATTACCTTTAACTGCACAATTCCTCCTGGGAAAACATTTTTTTTTTTGAGTTGATTCCACAGAACAGTGGTTCGAGGGTAGAAGTGAGACTTTCGTCTTATCGATGGAATACGGATGGAATGAGGGTGGTCGCGCTACAATGCACGTAGCATGGCGGGTCCTAGCCGTGAAGGATAAAACTGGTGTAACTAAGGAATGTGAATAGTCTGAAAACTTTTCATGAAAGTAGCGATAGAGCAGCTTGCGACATTTTGTCTGAGAGTCAAAGGGGTTAGAGGGTAGAGAATAATTTGTCACCTACAAGGACAAAGAAACGCTTTAGGATTCTGTCGGTACTAGGAAAGTGAGGACAGAGCAGCTCCTGTCGAAATATGTCCGGCTCTTGTAAAGCTAGAGGATAGCATAAGGAGTCAGATACTTACTGAAGCGGCACAGGAAAGCGACCATTTTAAAACCTAGACTTGAACAGGGTAAAATTGTAGTAATCTGGAAAACATCCTCTTGGGAGTTGGTTTCACAGATCAGGTAATTACAGGTGCGGTACAGGGAAACGGCCATTTTTATTTCTCAACAATGGAATATGGAAGGAATGAGGGTGGTTCGTTACAATGTAGAAGATGTGGCACAGGGGAGTCAGGTACTTACTGAAGCGGTACGGTGAACCATTTTTCTTGCATCTTTAGCGATGGATCGTATGTACGAGTTGTACTTGAGGTCTGGGATGAGTTTAAGGCTTAACAGTGTCTCAAGTCATGGAGCCTCCCTGAGGGAACGCCCATTCATCGTGATTGGGGGTAGCTCAGGGTCCGATTGGCGGTAATGGAATGTAACTAGTTTGGTTTTTGAAAAAAAAAAAAAAAAGAAGAAAGCAGAATAGAAGAATGCAGGAATATAAATAACGAACAACATAACCCAGATCGACTCTGCGTAGAGCTTGACAGCCAGTCAGTAAACTTTCTTAAGGACAATTTACTAACTAGGGATCAAACGACCTACAAAGCTGAATTAAATCAGTTTGGTATCGTCTGGTTAGCACTCCTTTCAATTCTTTTAATCGGGAGTAGAGGTTTATCCCTTGTTTCCTGTTTAGGATTGGGTTTCCGGTTCCTTCTAAACTTCTCTCATTCTCTTTCACTTTACTCCCAGTAGCGTCTTAGTGGCATTACCGCATTGCTTGGGTGAATTGATTTAAAAAAATTATAGAAATTTTGAAATGGCGAGAGAAGGGGAGAGAGAAAGGAGAAGAGGGAGAGAGTGAAAGGTGGAGAAAGAAGGGGAGGGAAAAATGAATGGCGGAGGGAGAGAGAAAAGGGAGGGATAGAAAGTAAATATAGAAAGAAAAAGAGAGGGAAGAGGGCGAAAAAAGGGGGAGCAGAAAAAGAGAGAAATGGGGGAGAAGGTGTGAGTGAAGGGAGAAAGAGAAAGGGGAGAAAAAAAATCGGGGGAATAGCAAAGCGAGGGGAGAATGAAAGAGTGGGAGAAAAGGGGATAGAAATAAAAGGGAGAGGGAAAGAAGGAAAAGGGGACAAGAAAGAAAGAAAGAAAGAAAGAGGTGAGAGAGGGAAATAGGGAGAGGGTGAGAAAAGAAAGAGAGACAGGGGGAGTCATTCGATTCATGTTTATTCAGTTCCTTCCTGAGCTGCTATGCGTGAGGAACACTTGGGTAATCATGTCTCTTTATGATTCATGATTGACTTGGCAGAAGAATACCCGCAGTAGGCGGCCGTTACTCTCTGGAGTAGATTGGTTGACATAACCCATAACTGAGGGGGGTGGAAGAGATGGATTCATGCCTTTCCCAAGGGTCTTTGCTCGTAAGTGAATGTAACATACTCGTCTTGAATTCAAACTCGGCTCTATGATTTCCACTTCTGAGCCGTTATCCATCACGCCACCTCCCATCCAAGCACCTGGTATCCCCAAGCGGTCACCCACATACTGACTAGACTCGACGTTGCTTAATTTCGGTGATCGGCCGAGAACCGGCGTTTGAACGTGATATGGCCGTAAGCGTTTATTAAGTACGTTTATTTACTTTTAAAGCAAAATTTACGCGTAATTTTTAAAAAGAATAATCGTTTCTTAAAATGCAGGACACAAACGTGCCCCAAATAAAATGCGGTTTGGTTGGCAATCCTAATACAGCGTCATGTTGTCAGAGTAATAAAAATTTCAAATAAATTTAATATAATTATTCTCTTAATTTTTAACAATTACACACACAAAAAAAGACATCGTTAGCGTCACGTGACTACATTCAGAGTTCTCGGATAGTTTTCTGTTAATTATAAAAAAAGAATTTATATTTACTAAAATTCACACCAAATTATCTCAGAGCGAGGTCCTTGCATTTCACTCTAGTTGGGTTGTCTTTTGCGATCGCTCCAAATGTGCACGGCTCGGCTGCGCTATGTGTGTGGGATGAAGATTCGCACTCACTCTGATAAACAAGCCAAAAACGGATTTAATTTTTTTTTTTTTTTTTAAATTGTAAGAAATTCTTTGTATGTACCTCTGAATATCAACCGAACTTAGGAAATCTTAATAATTTCCTGATTTTTGGTAATTTTTCATTCTGAGGGTTGGAGTTGTTCCAAAGCAGCTAAACAAATTTTGATTTATAATTTCTCGGGGTGAATTAAAATTTGCGATAAGTAACTTTACATAATTTGGTATGAATTAACAGAAAATCCGAGTTCTCAAGCATATTCTATATTCTTGTGCATAAAAAGAGAAATTTTGATGATGGGGCCGAATTATACACAAGTAAACGTTTTGAGAAATGTTTACTCAGCTAAAAGAAAAAAAAACTCTTATTTTAAACAGCAAGATTATGAATGCACTTCGCATAATAGATAACACAAAGTTGGCAGCAGTTGATAACAATACTTTACAAAAGGGATTTGGTATATTAGTAATATTTGTTCTTTGGGAATTAGCGGAACTGAACGTCTTTTGTCTCAAAGACAGGAATTTCACCAAAATTGATTAAAAATTTAATAAAAAGGGAATACACAAGTTCTGTCATGTTTTGTACTTTTTTTGTTTGTTTTTATGAAAATTAGGGTGATAATTCCCATGCAGCGAGGTTGTTGTTTCACATTCCTCCGTTTATTGACACATGCTTAAAATTAGGAAAGTTTTACACACGATATAAACTTTATATCGTGAGGAAAACTCTTCCTTATAAATTTTTTTTATATTTTTATTTTCTTGTTTCTTATAAAGATTTCTCTCTTCATTCTTAATGAAAGACAATGTTTCTTTTTTATGATTTCATTGCTCAGTACATGGTTGGGAGTTGTCTAGATTGAGTGAAAGCGGAATGTATTATTCCTATGTCTTATTTCGAACTCAATCAATTTGTGAGAGTATGTGTGCGCGTGTGTACGTTAAATGACATAGGTACACGTAAGTCACCCCCACACACAACATCGACATATTCAAGGCAGTACAGTCATCAAGGCACAAGGGGTTACAGGGTGTGGAAGAAATAGGAACAGAAATATTAATAATGAGCGAGAAGAGTAATCAGGGGGACAGCAGATAGCAATTGACATTGCATTTTAGTTTTTGCAGATTAAAGTTGGCTAGAAAGCATGGAGCTGGAAGGGAGTTCCACAAGTGAGAAGTGCGAGAAAGGAAACTGTTAGCATAGAACTTACGGCTACATCTAGCCAGTTCAACTGCAAATTGATGAGATCTCGACGCCAGTCTCTCGTACTGCGCTTAAATTCAAAAAGTCTAGGTACCATAGCGAAGTGATCATCCGGGCAATTACCATGAAATTATTTATAGAAAAGGCACAGAGAGGCAACCTTATGGCAGTGGGAAAGTGAATGAAGCCGAGCCGCCAGATTAGGACCGATAATATTGTTGATTCTTCTTTGGATTTTATCAAGGAGCTCAAGGTAAATAGCAATGGGCACCAGACCGCATGTGGACATACGCACATAGATTACATACACATGGAAAATCACATGCGGACAGAATGAAGCGGACAGAGAATCCGAATTAATAGATTAATGAGGGTATAATTCTTGATGCTTTTTGGAAAGTGAAAAGAGACGAAAAGAATTCGAATTCTGGTTGCAGACACTAATATTACCTTGAGACTCACCTTTTTTATTTTCACAAAAGACACGTCACAAGACCGTTTGCATGGAGACGACTATTAATCGACTAAAAATACGGCGTGTTGGTAGGTTTGTATTTTGAGATGTGCCTTTTCACAGGTTCGTAAACACTTTGTCACCTCCGCAACAATATAAGTTAGTTCACGTTCAGCTTGAATTGTTTGACATTACTTGACCTTGAGATATCAATGTGCTGCATTTCTATACAAAATCGGATTAGCCCAATAAAAAAAATAAAAAATACAAATCAACGTGGGGGTACTACAAACAGTTGTCAGGACAAACAATATAGAAGTCATTTTCTTACAACGATCGAGGCAGTTATGAGAAACAGAACCGCCTATGTATACAGTGATCCCTCGTTTATCGCGGTAGATTAATTCCAAGACCGGCCGCTATAACTGAATTTCCACGAAGTAGCGACGTCATATTTACAGTATTTATTTAACGTATATTTGGACTTTTAAAACCCTCCCCGTACTGTTAACAACCCCCACCCATTACAGTACTCTATTAATAACAACGACAACTGTTAAGCAATAACACTTTAGATTTAAAAAAAGATTGTTACTGTATTCAACATGAAAGGAGTTGAAGTAGAATTTGAATGATGATGATGATGAATTTGCTGCGCATTAGAAATGATGATGCTGAAGCTGACTTCTACTGTGCAGCCGATAATTGTATTTGACGTCTCTTCAGACGGCGGTACCCTTTCTATTGCTTAATATTATGAGAAAGGGCAGCTTGGGAAATTTAATAGTCACAGGACATATTAAGGGGAAGTGGGGTTGAGAGAAAGGGCAATCAATTTACCTAATAAGTTTGCGGGGATGAAAAGCAGAGCAGGGACAAGGAGTGGTGAAGAATTAAACTTTGCTCAGCGGTACAAGGGAGAAGAAATTGTGAAAGGACATGTTCGCCCACTTCCTGAATGGACACGGCACTTTTAATTCGTTCGTTCTTGTCCTCTGGGCGGAAGTGAAGTTTTAACGTAACAGACATGGACATGGGCGTTTCCCATAACCCATTAGATTGACTGGATGCCATACCGAGTAATTTATCTCCCTTACCATCACCTATGCAAGTTACGTAGTACCAGAAGCAAGGGGTGGTCTCTGACCTGACCTATTACTGAACACCCAAGTTGGGTTGACTTTATATGACTAAAGGACTCTAGCAGTTCTGACATCATCTGGAGAGGGACACGCACATTCATGCCTTTTCAAAGAGCATTAGTGAGAAATGAAAAATTGAATTCAACTAGAGGTTGTACTTGGTTAGCCAATACAGTTTAATGTACTGTTGACTATTAGACCACCCACAACTCCTGTAGAATAATACAGTTGTATAATAATAATAATAATAATAAATACCTAAAAAGAATGAAAGAAGCAGATGTGGATCAACAGAAAACACATCAGTTGTTGAGGAGTATCTGGTTGAAAGCTGAGACAGAAGGTATAATTATTGCAGCTCAGGACCAGCAGCTCGCAACCAGATTCTATCACTGTCACATAATCAAGGATGGAACTAACCCGAAATGCAGGATCTGCGGAAAATATGATGAAATTGTCGACTATATTATCTCGGGGTGTCGGGAACTAATAAAAAATGAATATGCCCACAGACATAACAAGGTAGCGACATATGTACACTGGAAAATATGCCAGAAGCACAAAATCGAAACCACTAAGAGATGGTATGAGCACCAACCAGACACACTTCCCCAAAAATAACGATGTAACTATCCTCTGAGACATGCCAATTCAAACTGAAAAGAAATAAAAACTAACAGACCTGATATTATCATAAAAGACAAAAAATTCAGAAAATGTATGCTTATTGACATAGCATTACCATCTGAGAGAAACACCTCCATGAAAATTATCGAGAAATTGTTTAAATACAAGGCTCTAGAGATCGAGTTTAACAAGATGTGAGGAATGAAGACTGAGACTGTACCAACAGTAATCGGAGCACTGGGCCTCGTGAGAAAAGGAATGGGAAATTTTACTAACAGTGTCCCAGGTAACATCAACATACAAGTTGCTCAGAAGATCGCCCTACTAGGAACATCACATATACTAAGAAAAGTGCTATCAATTAAATGACAATTCTCCTATAGGGCCTAAAGACCTTAGTTTGAACCCGGCTCTACAGGATACAAAGCAGGAAACATAACATACACAAATAATAATAATAATTTACTGAAAGTGTCCAACACATTGTTAGTGGTTACCCTCGGCTGGGACAGAAAGAGTGCAGACGAAACAACGACAAAGTAGCCCTCAGACTACACTGAGTACTCTGCAGTGTAGTGGTACGACCATTCTCCATCGTTAAGAGTCGAGAATGATCAAGTGAATCCCATATATGGTAATAGAAGAGCAGAGGCACAAGATAATGGATTATCTTAGATGTATTGAAAGGGGTAAGGAAGAGAATGAGAAGATACAGTGAAAATGTAAAAGAAGACCAAAGGGTTGTGCTGATGGACAATCTTAGATATATTGGAAGGGATAATGGAGAGAATCAGAAGATATAACGAAAATATAAAAGAAAAGCAATAACATGAGATAATGAATAATCTTAGTTGTATTGAAAGGGATAAGGGAGAGAATGAGAAGATACAGTGAAAATGTAAAAGAAGAGCATAGGTATGAAATAATGAATTATTTTAATTGTATTGGGAGGGATAAGGGGGAGAATGAGAAGATAGAGTCAAATGGTGAGAGACGAGCAATAGCACCTAATGATGGATAATCTTAGTTGTCAACGTCTGTTAAATTTCCACAGGTTCAACTTGTTCTGATTTGAAGAGATATCTTTATCTTATAAGTCTTTGAACTCCACCTAGGGAAAATTTATTCCCTAATGTTTTCAAACCTTTTATATATGCTGATAACG
Organism: Acanthosepion pharaonis; assembly: GCA_903632075.3. NCBI lineage: Eukaryota > Metazoa > Mollusca > Cephalopoda > Sepiida > Sepiidae > Acanthosepion > Acanthosepion pharaonis. The sequence continues at coordinate 185,580 of CAHIKZ030000522.1, read as the reverse complement.
TTTATAACGCGGCTCTAAATGTAGACTCTTACATATTTAATTCTTAACTAATTCTTAACTAAATATAGACTCTTACATATCTAATTCTTAACTAATTCTTAACTAAATGTAGACTCTTACATATCTAATTCTTAACTAAATGTAGACTCTTACATATCTAATTCTTAACTAATTCTTAACTAAATGTAGACTCTTACATATCTAATTCTTAACTTATTCTTAACTAAATGTAGACTCTTACATATCTAATTCTTAACTCTAACTACTGAACTGCGTTTAGCAAAAATAATTAAAAGCGAAAAAAGAATTGTAGGTAAATAGTTCGTTGTGTAAATAATCATGAAAGCCATACGAATTAAATGGTTATCATTATTTATTCGGCTTGTGGCTGACAAGTAAGAAAAACGGCTTAATTCACGATGAAAGCTTGCCAATACATTTGTTTGTTTGGCGGAAATGTTGGACATTTATCAAGTGCGAGGGTGGATGGTCGTATGGCTATTTGCAGGGCAGACTGGTGGCCTCGAGCAAGGGAACCGTTGGTAAGGTCGGCCGAACTAGGACGGATGGTAACCTTTGATTCTTTGCAAGAAAAGTGTAAATCAATCTAAAATTCTGTACAAGAAAAAATATTTAAATAAACAGTCGAAATTAAGAGATACTTGCTGGAGGTAGTTCTTAAAATGGAAGCTAAAATCAGCGAAACGCATTCGGATTCCGAGTAAGACTGTTTTTGTACAAACCAGGAATCTGGATAAATAGTCTCGCAACAGGTTTACCATTTTACCATGATGGCTGACAGAGGAGCCAATGGGTGAATGGTTATTTGAGCTAAAAACCTCACCCATAAATACCTACCAACACAAGCATCAACAGCTGAAATATATCAAGGCTTTTAAAATATGAAATATATCACGATTTAACAATATGAAGACCACATTTTTGTTGAAATACATTAGAATTTTACAATATGAATGCTCTGTCTCTTTTCCCTTTGATTTCTGAAACGACAAGACAAGTTACTTCTCGCTCCGATAGACACGAGGTCATGTAAGTACGCCAGCAACGCACTTACTAAAAGTTTGCTTTGAACTCTCATAACTTCGTTTCTTACTTTTACTTTCTGTAACATGTCTGTTTGATACATTTATGAATTGTTTGAATTATATGTTTTGTGATTTATTTTTACACAGACTCACATAAATCCAGTAAATATCGTTTCCGGGACAAATTTACCAGGAGGTATAAAATAAATAACTTCCATTCACGCAACTCGGTTTTACAATATTGTCGGAGTTAAATCCTCCTTAATTGTCCAAATATTTCACGAGGGTACGCCCCCCCCCCACACACACACTATAAATACTGGACGATTTCTCTTCTCGTTCTCTTTTAACCTTGCTTCGGTAATTAGTTGGAGATTCGTCTCCAGCTAAGCTAGTCGAACTCTCTGCCTTGGGGAAGAGAGGAACCCAGACAAGGCTATGCCGAAAGGCAGAGTCTCGTCTGGGGTGGTAGACAGCTACCCGACCCCGTTTTTACGGGGTCTACGGGGAATTTTTGCCCGAGCCTACAGGCTCAGATACCCCACGTTAAATTCGGCCTTGTGCCACATCTGACCGCGTTGGGCGGTTGGCAAATATCCTATCTACTTTGAATTTCAGCGGACACATTTAAAAATGTGATCTCTCGCAGAGATCCATGTTTTCATCCACTTGTGGGAAAACGCCATGAAACGCATATACACGTACGTATGAACTTTCACCAATATACAAACACTTTACGTTCACACACAAACATAAATGTTAATGTCTTTGTCCATTGTAAAGTTCGTTGTTTAATACATATACTTGTTGATATATATATATATATATATATATATATATATATATATATTCTATATATATATTCGGTTTCTTTACATCTTCGGTTGGACTCAACTTGAGTCCGAATATTCTTGTAATTGGACCTTCTAGCAGGAATAAACAGCACGTGTCCCTAATTTAACAAAACGTAAACCCACACGGTCCTCTACAATATGAATGCCCATTTTTTTAAAATATATCACGATTTTACTATATGAATGCACCGTTTTTATTAAAACATATCGCGGTTTTACAATATGAAAGCACTGTTTTTGTTAAAATATATTATGATTTTAGAATATAAATGCTCCTTGCTTGTTAAAATATTTCACAATTTTTCAACATGAATGCTCCGTTTACTTAAAATATATCACGATTTTACAATATGAATGCACCGTTTTTGTTAAAATATATCGAGGTTTTACAATATGAATGTTCCATTTTTGATATCGCAGTTTCATAATATAAATGCTCTATTTTTGTTGTTAAAATATGTTGATGGTTTTACAATAAGAAATCTATCGCGGTTTTATGATACGAATGCTCTGTTTTGTTGAAATACATCGAGTGTTACATTTTACAATATGGATGCTTTGTTTTTGTTGTTGGAACAAACCAAAAAAACAAAAAAAAAAAACAAAAAACAGCATCTTTTTCTGAAGATTAGTCAAGAAAAACCTGCGATATATTTCAATCCAAAGGAACAGCATTCATATTGTCAAACCGTCATTTATTTCATATTGTTAAACCCACAATATATTTCAAGAAAAATAGACATTTTATCTTGTAAAACCGCGGTGTATTTCAGCAACAAAAACAACATTCATATAAAAACACGAATCAGTTGTGTACTGTCAAAGTTCTCAACTCTATTCTCAATATTAAATTTTAAAAACAAAGAGATTTAAAATATTCCAAGTCTAAAAAGATTGTAACACTGAAATTCCCCACGCCTAAAAAAAAAAAAAAAAAAAAATCCCGAACATTTTTATTTAGTCGTAAAAAAGTTTGCCTCAGTCTGAAAAGAAAGTTGTATTAACATACAACAGGGTCCTTATCCAGCTTTACACCGTGTGGTTAATGACCACTTCACAATGCGTTTCCCTTCTCAGGCACCAAAAACTTGGAAAAACCGCTGCACATTCACAAGCGAAAAAAAAGCCTTGTCAAGAATTGAGAACAAACTCTGTTCTCATTATTATAAAATATGTGTTTTTATTCAGAGCTTCGCTTGCTCCCTTTGAGTAGGTGACAACTTTTGCTATATCTGTCCCCAGTGAAGGGTGGACCAGAACTGATTCCAACTGTGACTGTTAGTATAGACCAGCAACCGGAAATCAGTGACCCGCTTGTTGTCACTTGGAGCTAAAAGCCCTCATCTACTCATTTTATACTTCCGTTTCCCTTCAGTCAAGTGGATGCCGCGTAGAAGACTCAACTTCTATAAAACAGAAAGATCAAGATAAAATCACAATTTACTCTTCTACGTGAGTGTCCGAATCATAGTGTTGCACATCCTCAAGACATTACAATGAGATTAATGCTGATAAAATCAAACTCATGCCGAATAAGGATTTTCAATCAAAATAAAAGTCGGTGGTCAGGAATTTAAGGTTGTGGGCCGATTCAGATATCTTGGCTCCGATTATCAGTTAAGAAGGGCTGCAAAATAGAAAGAATTTTCTGTTTCGTTTTAGTGAGGAAAAGAAAGAAATTAAGAAAGGAAATGTTGTAATGCTTGTATCACATTGGTTAAGAAGCTTTTATCCTGTTAGTCAAAACATTCATCATATGACATCATTATCATGCGATACTGGTTCTCAAGCAACTGTTTTTCATGTTGGGGAACAGATGATAGTCAGATGGGACCAAATCAGGAAAATAGTGAGAGTGATCAACCAGTTCAAAGCTAATCACGCACAGAAACCAAGGACTTGTGTGCTGAAACATTGTCCTGATGAAATATGATTTCTTTCGTCAGTTTTCCCGGGTGTTTGGTGTTGATAGCCTTTCATAACTGCCTCAGCAAGTTGGCATAGTACTCTCCATTGATGGTGTGACCCTTTTGAAGAGAGTTAATAAATTCACTGCCTTTTGCATCCCCAAAAACTGAGGCCATCACTTTCCTGCAGATGAAACGACCATGACCTTTTGTGAGGAGGGGTGTTTGCACTCTATAGATTGTCTCTTTGTCTCTGGCTCAAAGCGATGAATCCAGTACTCATCGTGGGTTAGGAAAGACATTAAAGGAAACCAGCTGGATTTGTCTCAAACAATGTTAGATTTTCCCGTAATGTGATCAGCCTGGTGCGCTTTTGGTCAGATGTCAGAAGATGTGACACCCACCGAGCAGAAACCTTCGTTATACCAAGTTCATCGTGCAGAACATTCTCAACTCTATCGCGGAATACGTTAATAGCATTGGCTATTTAATTTATTTTCCATCGCTTTTCATCCATCACTGTATGCTGAATTTTTTCCTTGGTGATGGCAATTGTAGGACGTCGAGACTTGGGTCATCTTCAAGACTGTTCCTTCCCCTCCTAAATTCAGCTGCCGATTTTTTCCCTGTTAATAAGGCTGGTGCCTCATCCCTTAATGTAGCAACAGCATGAATGTTCGTGGGAGCTAAACTCTCTTTTTTCTGCAGGTACTTGATAACACGACGGTGCCAAATTTTGTCCATTTTCAAGAGAAGTCGCTACTAGTTACATTTGAATTCTTCTTTGAGCAGTCAGATGCCAGTTTACTTGGAAATAAACAATGCAGTCATTAATAAGAAGAGTTGAAATTAATGCATCCAAAATTTCACGGTTCAAGCATTTCTCATTCGTCATAGGCTGTGAACTTTTCAGCCAGACCTCATACTCAATCTCTATATAATTCCCAATGCTACATTTCTTTCTCCTTTTATGTTTTCCTTCTCCCCCCCTTTTTTTATTTAGCCGGTTTGAATATCTTCCATCACATCTGTCTCCATCTCTGTAGTTTTCTCTCTCTATCGCTCTAGTTTTTCATTTCTCGTGCTTATTTTCTTTATTTTATGTGGGCAATTTTTTCTTATGAACTTCCCTCTGGTTTTTAGCGTCTATTTTTTTTTTTCTTTCTCTCATTTTCCCCCTCTCTATCATCTCGTCTCTCTTTCTGTCTCTCTCCATACTCACACATACAGACACAAACATTATATATATATATATATATATATATATATATATATATAGAGAGAGAGAGAGAGAGAGAGAGAGAGAGAGAGAGAATGTGTAAAAGTTTGTGTTTCTTACATGATATACGTAAATATATTTCCTTTTATTTCATTCTCTATTTCTTCGACTCATTCAGTGTCTATTTTACTGCCTCTCTCTCTCTCTATCTATCATAGTTTGTTCCTATCTATCGATCGATCTATCTCTCCCAGTTCATTATCTATCTATCGATCTAGTTGATTATTATCTATCTCAGTCAATTGATTATCTAAGTTGATTGATTACCCATCTCAGTTGATTTATTGATTATCTAACTAGTTAGTTAACTATCACACACTCTCTTCTCTCCAGATATATATTTGTGCGTCTGCAACATGTTTTTATGGGTGCATGTTTTCCTTGTTAAGCTTTACAAAAGCGCCAATCAAGTATACAAAACAAAAGTGGTGTTTCAGTTGACAGACGAAAATTGACAGAGCAGTAAAATGTCCAATTGTCGTTTTCATTATTGGATTTAGGATCAAGTACTTCCACTTACCTCCCCTTGACTCCTACAAGTGTCGTAAGGGGATTACAGGTCGGCGAACCGCGAGACATGTAAATCGGATTGACATCAACAGAGACAGGAGACAAGTGCAAATTACAAACATGTTTCTTTTAAGAGTGAAATGTTTTGGTCGATAAGTAAGACGGTAGATAGCTGGAGAGATTAAAACTGGAATACCGGGCAGCAGAACTTCAGTGTCTGCTAAATAAAAATGACTTGTTAGTTAGTAGTGTTTCAAAATCTACGATCCCCACGTAACACAATTCCTTTAACACAAAGTAACTGAAATATTAGTTTTTCCAGTGTTTTGTAATCTGTACATTCAAACAAATTTTATTTATCACCGTAAAAGAACAATGGGGAAAATTACTAGATAACTGTTCGAAATTGGAATGGAACTGAATGACCCTGGGGTTCGTAGAGAGAGAGGAATGTTATCTGGGGCTCTGAGAACCATATTATATATATATATATATATATATATATATATATATATATAATTATTAGTTGATATTCGTATTTGAGTAAACATTTCGTTTATTTATTAAACAGTATATTTATTTTCGTTTATCGGCCTGAATGTTTGAGAAATCTTATTAAAGAAAAAATTACGCTGTCTGGCAGGATCCTTCTTTAATAATATTTATTAAAAAAAAAAAAAAAAAACAAAAAAAAACGGGGAGCATGCGTACTGTGGACCTGAGAAGCAGTTCCACTTCACTTCGGGTCGATATTGCGAGAGGACGTAAAAGTTAGCGCTCCGTTCAATAGATTCAACATGACGTAGACAGTACACCTCATGCGCTCGCTGATTCACCAGCAGAGTAAGTTCAACTTTTTCTTCCATTATTTAAAGAAAATCTTAAGAATATTCCTTGAAATTTTCTCTACATGAAAGATCTTCCCGATAGAATAAATGTTTATATCTTATTTTGTCTCATTCTGTTGTCTCATTCGAGGTCAATTGTGAATTTCTTTAGTTCTTGTTAACGTTACTGTTCGGAGACAGAGTGATATTAACATCAAGTAATTTTTTCTAAAACCCCTATGACAAAATTACACTTAATGAATACATTTGCCTTACAAAGAATAAATTTAGTATAAGAGTTATGAACAAACGCAGTTTTAATTTTATTGCCCTAAGTTAAAATCACAAACGTTTGTTTCTGACATTATCTGATCAGGAAGCAATACGACGTCTGCATGAGCTAATGCTCTAGGTTTGTAGGTGTAGTGATATAGCTACAGATGTTCGTCTGGCGACATCTTATCTAATCATATTTAAGAATAGCTGAAATTTATGTGTTTACATTGTTAGAGTTGTTGTAATATTGAATTTGCAGTATACCTAACAGAAAGAAAGGTTTTTTTTTTTATATGAGTGTTGGAGTGGTGTGCTAGGGAGATGCTCTGGGAGCGAAGGAGGTGGCAGTTAGGAAAAGTTTTGGAACAACTGTTTTATAGTCGGAGAGAAGGTATGTAATTTTTTTATGTTTATGTTGGTATATGTTTTCATTTTCTTCCGATGTCTATCAGCTTCGACGGCTAGATATCGCCAAGGCCACCCAACATTTATTAGGTGACACAACAAAATTATTATGTTTATAATTTGTTGGTCTAGATAAACTTTGAGACACAGAATTAACTCAAAATGGTTTGAAAAACAGGCTCGTTAATCACTAAACAAGAAAATTAATCTTGTCTGTTTTATTGAATTATTTGTTTTTACGGCTTATCAACCCTTTTCAGATTATTTAAAGTCAGAAGATATTTCTAGATTTTAAGAATTTTATGGAGATAATAATGATTTACTGATACAAGTCCTACTAATTAACCCATAGCTGGAGGGAGAAGACGTGGATTTGTACCTTTTCCAAGGGTATTTGCGCGTAAGTGATTATAACAAACCCGACTGGAATTGAAACTCAGCTCTATCCGATTTTCAATTCTGAGCCGTTATCTATTAAACCACATGCAAATTCAAACTTACAACAGCTAGTATTTCCAAGCGGTCACCCATCTAGGTACTGACCAAGCTAGACGTTGCTTAACTTCGGCGATCGTACGAGAACCGGTGTTTCAACGTGATATGGCCATAAGCTCTTGTTTGTTTTAGCTACCTAACTATTTCTTAATTTTTCTTTTCAGACTGGTTTGCTAGACAAGAACATATCAGTAGTTTGTTTCATGGAATGCAATTTCATGTGGCAGTGATGTCGGATGACAAACGTGGATTAGCGTCACATGAGCCATTTTGTGTCGACCAAGAACAGAAGGAAGGAAGACAAGAAACAGAAGCAGCCACAGTAGACAAATTACTGAAGGGGGAAGAACTCTTGAGCAACTTACTACCCCGAAAATCCAAGGGAATACGAATCTACGTCAGTTGCCCCCCAAATGGTCAGCAGATTTACATATTTTTGCCGTGTTGGGGGCGGGGGGCGATTGAAATCTTTGGTTAACAATTCTAGCCCACATAAGAAGAAGAATATTAATACTATACAAAATTGTTAAGAGAAAATTGTTTTAAAAGAAAAGATAAATATAGTTCCGTTAATTTTTTTATAACTTTTTCTTTTTTTTTATAGTGAGGTTCATCCTGTATAAGTCCAGGGGGCCACTCGAGGTAGAGGCGGTAGTTTATACGGATAGTGAGGTTCACCCTGTAAAAGGCCCGGGGACTACTTGATGTAAAGTGTTAGAGTAAGAGGCAGTTTATGAGGATAGGGAGGAGAAGATAACGGTTAACCCTGGACTTGAAAAGGTTAAGATTGTAATGATCGGGAAAACATCATCTTGGGAGTCGGTTCCACAGTGTAGTGGTTCGCATTAAGAAGATGTTCCAGTGGAACTTACTTCTCACCAATAGAATACGAGGGGGGGGATATGGGTGGTTTTCCTACAATGTGAGTGGAATGGCGGGTCCCAGCCGTGATGGTTAAAACTGTCGTCACTGTTTAATAAATAAACGGAGCGTCTACTCAGATATGGGTATCCACTATAAATAATGTTTAAGTAATAAAATCTGTTGGATTAATAAATAAAAATCCATCACTTCTTTAGAAATTGCTTTGTTTACATGAGGATACGAAACTGAGTAAATATGAATGTTTTAAGAATCTGTGAAAGATTTGTGTTTATAGGCACCATTAACATTGTTCACAGTGTAATGGTTTGCGTTGAACTTACTTCTCACCAATGGAATACGGGGGGGGGTTGCTACAATGTGAGTGGTATGGCGGGTCTTAGCCGTGAATGTTAGAACTGGAGAAACCGAGGAATGTAGTTCGTCCGAGCACTTTCCATGGAAGTAGCGATAGAGCAGTGAGAGGCTTGCCATATTCTGTCTGTGAGAGTGAGAGAGAGAGAGAGAGAGAGAGAGAGGTTGGAGGGTGGAAAATAATTCTTTTCCAACAAGGATTCGGAGTCGCTTTTGGACTCTATCAAGACTGAAAATTTAAAACTGGGCAGCTCCCGCCCAAATATGACAATAGCATTCCATGTGGACATTTAATTTTGTAGTAGGAAGACAAGAGTACAATTTTTTTTTATAAAGGGAGGTAATAAAATTGCGACTATTAGATAGGTTTTCCTCTCTTGTCGACCTCTGTCCCTGACTCTGTTTATACGGCAATGTTCGAGAAATTATATGTTGTCATTGTTTACATTAAGATACGTCTCGTGAGCAGAAATGATCGATCGAGAAAAATTGTCGAAGATTGTGTGTTTATAAACAGTAATTAAGACTTTGCTAATCAGATGTTTCGCTGAATGGTATAACACGTCAGGTCAAACGATGGTTTTCGTATAGGACTACAGTACACTACAGGTTCGATTCCTGTCGGAGAACGCATATTTTCTACGAAATTTCTCTAACATTCAGGTCGGTAAATGTAATTAACAATGTTTAATTAAAAACAGAGCATTTACTTAAATAAATTGTATCTATAAAAATAATATAAAAACAGAAAATATTAAATAATTGTTGGACTCAATCTATTTCATTTTATATATATAAGAGATTTCTTTCCACACGATATTATTTCTTATTGCTATAAGCATTATATTTAGTAAGTATATGTGTTTGAGTAGGCAGTCATGTTTTTTTAAAACAAACTAATATCTGCCGGCCTAGGACTAGAAGGTCTTAGTCAAGAAAATGTGCCTCCCAACTGGAATCGAAACTGTATTGCGCTTTCTCAGATTAAAAAGGAATAAAAATCCGATACCTATCGAGAGGCACATTTTCTTTAAGAAGACTTTCGAAATTATTGCGATTTCTTTTATATTTCCTTGTCGCTTTTTCCCCATTCCTGGACAGAACTGGTGGAAGAAAGGCGACAATTTGCCAAGAATGTCTACAGTCACTTGTATGATTATTGCTGGAACAACTACGGGGTGGAGTGTATGGTGAGTTTTTTTTAAGCTTTTTTTTTTTTTTTTTTAAAGCTTTTTTTTAAATAAAATGATATTTCTAAAATCTCCAGATTTGTTACAGTATTTTCCACTATATAACGCTCACCTACAATTTGGCAATAAATATTTTTGAAAAAGACGAATAAATATACAATTATATTTACATTATTTAGATTCGGACAAATGTCCTCATCTTTGTTGTTATCACATCGTTCCGATAATTGTGTTCTCTGGCCTTCTTCTGGTATCTGTAGATCCGGGCAACCTTCAGGGAACACTTTATTTAACCTACAGCAATAGACTGTTCTCTTTCGTTGTCCACGTCTATGGATACCTCGTCTTGTTATTTTTTTAGTACTGCTCTTTTACTGCTAGTCTCCACTAAGTCTATTATAGAAATTATCTCACTTGTTGGCTATTGTGGAATGTGGGATCTTCCTTACTTTTCTCGATTCAGCAGTAACAGCAACGGAAGTAATAAGAAGAGTACAACCGGAAGTCCCAAAAGTCATAAAAATGCTAACCAAGCCCTATTCGGCCTCTAAATTCAAGGCCCCTCTTTTCTAATTTTTCTTTGTCTGAAGGGCTACTCAACAACTTGCTGCAGAAGACGAGGCCTGTCCTGGCAGCTTGACTTCAGATTTCTCATTCATCCCGTGGGAACAGGCGTAGAAATCTTCCTTCGAGACACCTACCCAAAGGAAAAACTACACACAACCCTTGCTGTAGAAGACTCATACTAGTCCTAGCAGTTTTACTCAGATTACTCGTTTCTCCCGTGGGAACCAGCAGAGAAATCTCTCTACAAAACATCTACTCAAGAATTCTTTTAATTGGGGAACCACACTTTTCGCCTGCAAAATACAGCTATTTCGCACTCTATTTCAGCCACAAGATAAAAGCTGTTAAAACAGTTATTTCGAGCCTTGGGTTTTGTTTATTCCACTATCACTGCCGACTACGCATACAAACGTACACGCAACCGAAAAAAATTCCTACATAATGTTATCCAGCCCTGGTTTGAACCCTGAAAAATGTTATGAAGGGACATTACTCGGTATGACACAGCAAAATAGTGATAGACATTCGACTGAAGGATTTTTGCCGCTTTATGTTTTAATAAATCAATAAAATATGTCTAGCTTAAGACAAATGATAGACCAAGGATATTGGTTCAAATATTGTATTGGAATGTGTATTTATTGTTAACAAAATTAACAATTTTGGCACGAGGTCGAAGGGGAAGTGGGTTGAGACTGGTCTACACTATCCTAAACATAGAATCAGATCAGGTTCACGACCCATTCATTGATTACAATTTATTCATTCACTACAAGAACTCATCCATCACCATTCAATATACCACATCCTCCCAGGAATCCTAGTAAAACCCATTGTATTAAAATTTAATTATATGTACAAATGTCACCTTTTTTTCTTACAAAAATAATTAAAAATATGAAATCATGAAATGAGGAGGAAGGGATGAAACGAAACTAAAATATAACAAAACATTCATACTAAATCTTGTATTGGAATGTGTGCAAAACTTACCCGAATTTGTTCTTCTGTGTCAGAACCAATTCTTAGTTTTTGAACTTTTTATCGTATTACTGTTTCTTTGCCTTATTCCTGATAATTTGTCTTGCATATATCGTTTGTTTGCTTTGATACTGTTTTTGTCTTTTTCTTGTTATTGCTTACTGCAATTCCATTTATTTGGGCAATTCTGTTATTTGTTTACATTTAACCATGGCCACTCACTCTCCAAATGAAAAACGTTTATAAATTTAGCATGTTTCGCTTTTATTTAAGCTTCATCAGAACGTTTTGGAAAAGAAGAGCGGAAGAGAATGTTCCAGTATATTTGAGTTCTGTGTCTATTTTTATTGGTCACGTAGATCTCATGTGCTTATGTTTTTTTATGTTAGTGTGTATGCGTGTTTGTGTGAATACTAGTAGCCATTTTTGTATCTGTCTAGTAGTATTCATGTATTTAATTCTTGAAGATGGCAGTGGGAGAAAAATGGGATGTGTAGAGTGTATGCGTGTGTAATAAATTTCTAGTTGATCTTTTGGGAGTTGGTGGTGTCGGTACGTGTGTTAACTGTTGGTTAGTCGTATGTTATTAATGTTGAAGTAGATTCTATGGTTGAAGAAAAGTCGTGTTTTTAAGTATGTGTGTGTGTTGGTTTAATTCTATTATTGATAGTGTTATTGTTGTTATATATGACTTTTGAGAGTAACAGGTGATGTTTAGTCTGCTTTGGAGTAAAAGACTTAGCTTATATTGCCCACAGCTATCGGGATCTTACATTCTTTAAGTATGGGTTTTATGAATTTTACGGATGTGTGTCAGATTCGGAACTTGGTAAGCGGTTTCTAATGCATGAGAAGTGGAAGTCTGTAATTATGTGGTCACATGCATAGCAGGTATAAAATTTCCTGCTTTTGAGATGGATGTCATCACCTGGAGTTGTTTGATGACATACGTCTGTCTGAAAAGTAACGGGACTTATCCGTTCTTTGATGTGTCCTTTAGTGAGTTCTTGCCACGGCATCAGTCGATCAATTAGTAAGTCTGCAAAACTATCCTGCGACATTTGCTTCGCTCAGTGCACAAGAAGAGACGAGTGTTGTGACAGGACAAATCGTGGCTTGTTCACCACGACTGTGCACCTGCTCCCAACGCCCTGATCATCCGTCAGTTCTTGGCAGAGAAGAATATGGCTGTACTGGAACCACCTATTTACCTGACCGTGCTGTGTGAGACGTTTTTTCTTTCCCCCAAGCTCAAGGGGATCATCAAGAATTCCTGAAGGCGTGGAGACCATCAAGAGGGTCGTAATGACGGAGCTGTGGGACATCCAAGAAGAATCATTCCAGCAGTCCATAGAAGCTTGTTAGAAACAGCTGGAAAAGTGCATTAGACTCGAGGTGAGATTACTTTGAAGGGTAACCCTGTAGTTTGTTGTTTGGAATTGAAATAAATTGTCTGTGACACCAGTCCCGTTACTTTTCAGACAGACCTCGTATATAATAACATCAATACATCCCTAACCAGAACGAAAACAAAACTGGGCCGTGGGAAGTTGGCTTTTATAAAAAGAAGAGAGCCTAGTTAATATAATGTTGATTAATACTTTCACCATAGTGGATCCAATTGAGACACCTGTCTGTTTGAAGGTCTTGAGGGTTACCGTTATGCCTCCCTAGAATAATTAATGCGTAATAAACCCCACTTTTGGGGGATGTATTTCTGATACCAAATTCCTTTCATAAAATAGAATTTTTATGATTAAATTGTTTTTTTGTTTTTTTTCGGATTATCAACTTTTTTAAGGTTATGTAAACTCGTAAGATATTTTTGAATTGTAAAAATATTTGGGAGATAAGAATGAATTTATTATACAGCTCATACTATTTAACCCTAAGCTGAGAGGAGAAGAGGTGGATTTTTACCTTTCCCAAATGTATTTGCATGTATTTGAATATAACGAACCCAACTGGAAATCGTTATCGTCTCTCCGGTTTATTCATTATACCACCCACACATCTACAATTACAGCACCCGGCATTCCCGAGAGGTAGCCCGTCTAGGTACTGACCAGGTTCGACGTTGCTTAACTTCGGGGATCGGATGAGAATTGGTTTTTATCCTGATATGGGCGTAAGTCTCATAAAATAGAGAAACTTGTTATTGAATTCGGGGAGAAAGTAAGCTATTTTCAAAAGTTCAGCCTCGATGTCAAGTGATGTTTTATTGGACAATTCTGCCCAATAAATTTTTTTTAATAGCTTTCTTCATTTCCTCATCACTAGGTTCCTTTCAGTTTATATTTGGGAACAGACTTTGTAGTAAAGAGCTGTGGCAACTGTATACACTTGCAATGTCACTGGAAATTTCTGCCACCATCCTCTGTTTGATAAAACGACGAGAACCTAATTTCTGATAACGATGGTGTAATAAGAATATATCTACTTTCGTTTAACATCCTTTCTCACCTCAAAATGAATGTGAGCAGTCAAATGAGATTTTAAAGCTTTACAAATCTTCAATCTATATTTTCCTTTGTGCAAATTATTCTTCTATGTCTCGTGTCACTTCAGGACGTTGGCGATCATGGGCTATCCACAATTTCCTGTCTTTTGACATCTCTCCTAAAATCTTGTTCCGCTATCCATTTACTCAAATTCATTAGATAGGTTATACGCTGTCCCCCTCTGTTCCTCTTGCTTTCAATATGTCTCGGGAGTATCAAATCTTCCAAGCCATGTTTCCTCGTCATGCACCTGAGAAATTTCAACTGTCTCTTTCTGATATTAAATGTTTCTTTTTGCTTCCATTTTTTGTTGCTCATGTGTTAGTCCCTGATATTCTCAGCATCCTTCTGTAGAACGACATTCCTATTTTTAATCTGAAAGAAGATCGTCCAATATACACTGTTATATAGGAGGAAATCTATGACGTAACCGTTCAGTACTCTTTTCATTATTTTTAACGATGTTTTCTACACATCCTTGTCATACACCCTTTTCTATTTTTATATATTTGTGCAGATTACTGACCTAAAATTGAATCAAACAAGGAATTGGGAATTGGCAGAAAATATAGAATTGTGTAGAGAAGAAATCAGACGTTGTAACCAGACTTGTACAGGTCCTGGCTTATTGGTGAGTTGACCAAACCTAATGGTACTTCGAATCGATTGTTAGAAGACTATCAATATCATATTCTCAGAGGACTTTCCAAATGTTAAAATTCTCTTAAAATGCTCACATACTTATCTACAACTGACTTCGAAGTTTGGTGAGCAAGTCACTCATCAGAGTTAGATCTATTGTCATGATATTTATACTCAGCATAGGGAAAGCTAAATCAATTTTAAAATTAACGTTTTTTGCTCGACTAAAAAATGTCAAACACGTAACACTCTTCAAGAATTTAAAATCGCTGAAAAGTTACAATGTTAAATACTTTTCTTCTTTTTCTCATATATATTATAAATTTACTAATTTAAAAATATGGTTCCATCGCTACACAGGAATTAACATGTTTCAAAAACAGAAACTAAAAACTTCAAATTCAATTATAGAATTAAATTAAAGTCCCTAGTCCGGTTTCATTTTCAAGCGAATTTTGGAATAATTTATTTTGAAATTTACTGAGTTTTATAAGCACAAACATTTATAATATTAGTTTCTAAGGATATGGGGAAATCCATTCTTTTTAACAATGGGCAGTAGGGTATTCACTTTCACTGACAACTATTGTATCAAAATATGAGTTACTTTCGAAAAGAGGTTAAGTCAATGTAGGGTAGGGGTGCTGTTTTCAACGAATGATGACATCCGTTCAACGCATGTTGTCTGGTCTTCATCAACAACAAAAAGGTTTTCGGCACTTTTGTTTCACCGTTGAATTTGTACTTGTATGCATAAAGATTTTTCTAAAAGGGTTGTTTGTATATGAATAAGTCGTATTGAACTACAATTTAAAAATATTATTCTTAAATTTTAATTACTAATAGACTATACATTATTTACATTATTCGGGCTATTGTCCTCATCTTTGTCACCATATTTATCACAACGTTTCGGCCGTTGTACGCTCCGGCCTTCAGGTGGTTGGAATTTCGAACTGAACTGGGGTAGACTATCCTAGTTCCATGTTTGATGGATGTTAGCTATCAGTTATCTGCTGCTAATTTCCCGCTGAAAGTTCTCCACTGTCTTAACAGGGTATTGAACTCACACTCACTGGGTGATGTCACTGGATCGAACCAACGCCTTTATCCACTGTGCCATATGTGACATGTGAGTTCAATACCCGGTTAAGGCAGTGGAGAACTTTCAGAAGGAAATTAGCAGGAGATAACTGACATCCATCAAACATGACACATGGAACTAGAACAGTCTACCCCAGTGAGCGAAATAAAGGGTTCAGTTCGAAATTCCAACCACCTGAAGGCCGAAGCGAACAACGGCCGAAACGTTGTGATAAATATGGCGACAAAGATGAGGACAATAGTCCGAATAATGTAAATAATGTACATAATACCTCATCTCAGAAATATAGACAGACCCTAATAGATTATACTTGTTTTAAAACAAATAAATGTAAAAGATTTACTTAGATTATTTAAAAATTATTATTAAATATCAAATATAGATATCTATATTTCATATATATATATATATATATATATATATATATATATATATATATATATATGGTTAATGGTCAGAATTGAATCATACCAGGAAACAGTAGTATTAAAAAGTGTTCAATACAAGTGGGAAAAATATAAATAAAAGAAAAAAATAACATTTAGAGGTTTTAACTATTAAAAAATCAGGCAGTCAATTAGAATAACGGTCTCTTCAGGCGATATTTTAAAAAATGACCAATTTAACGGCTTATTTAAAAAAACACACAAAGAACACTACATAATTACACACACATGTGTATATATATATATATATATATATATATATATATATATATATAAATAAAAACACACACACACACACACACACACACACACATATGTATATATATATTTTTTAATCATTTCACCCCAAGCAAAGCGGGAATGCCACGAGTACGCAGAGAGTTACAGAGGAGTGAAAGTGAGAGAAAAGACTGGGTATAGGAGGAGTGAGGAAAGGATGTAAGATGAATGGGATTCAAGAAGATAGAAGATGGTGATTTACATTGCATTTAAATCTTTGAGAATTGTAGTTTTCAGGGAAGCAAGTAAACCGAGGTGGGATTCCACAGGAGGGAAGTACGAGAAAATAAACTTTGGGAGTAAAAGTGGCGATTACATTTAACTATTTCGACAGTACACACACGCATATATATATATATAGACACACACAATTAAAATTAAGGATAAAATCATCCTTGATAATGGCGAAAAGTATAGCCGAAAGCGCTCGGACATACAAAATATTCGGACTATTTCTGTATAATTTATGTCCAGAAAAGAAGAAAATCATAAGAACGCAAGAAAAATTAAATAAAAAACTTAATTTCCTTATCAGTCGTTTTTAATGAAACTTAATTACTTATTTAATTACGAATTTGTTTTACCAATTGACAATATTCTGCTCGCATTGACGCACAATGAATTCTCCAATTCTACGTACTTCAATAAGTATGAAGTTTTCAAATTGGTATCAAATTAATTAGCGAATTTTGTGACTAGTTAGAACTGTAGTTCACAACCATTTTTTTCACCCATGGACCACTTTTATTCTTAATTTTGGTGAGTAATGAAAAAAAAGCCCATTTTATTTTTTACGACTAGATAAGTTTAGAAGTTGTACTATCAAAATAGTAAATGTATATTCTTTATTTTGTAGGAAAACTAATTTAATGAAAATAAACATGTATTTAACAACTAAATTCTCTATATAATATATATTAAATTTATAATTAATATTTTATTTTTTTAATATTTTATATTAATATTTAAAATTATTATTTATTATTAATATATTAAATTAATTTATATAATAAATTATAATCATTATATAATTTTTCTTATATATATATATATATATATATATATATATATATATATATATATACTTTTTTATAGATACATATATTTAAGTAAATGCTCTGTTTATAATAAACAGTATTAAACAACATTTACCGTTCTGAATGTCCGAGAAATTTACATAGAAAATATTCATCCTCCGACAGGAATCGAACCTATATCCTATATGGAACCGTCATATAGCCTGACGTGCCTTTAATCGATTGGGCGACAGAGGAGCGTTCGGTTAACAAGGTTGATTTTACTGTCTTTAAACTACAAATGACTTAAAATAGTTGTCGAGGTTTGTCCATTTTAATATATATATATATATATATATATATATATATATATATATATATATATATATATATATGATATAATATAATATAAAAAGGCTCAACCACTAACACTCCATGGTTATGATTTATTACCTTGGAATCGTAATCACGATGAGGTCTGATGAATTGGATCATGATTACGATTACAATGTAATAAATTATAACCATAGAATATTAGTGTTTGAGCCTTTTATATTATATTCTTACTCTGTCCTGGACATTGAGTTCTACCTGAATTCTATGCTATTGGGAATTTATATATATATATATATATATATATATATATATATATATATATATTATAAATTAATTGATTTAAAATATGGTTATTTTCGCTACACAGTTCCAACCATGTTTCAAAAATCAATTAATTTATAATATTAATGCTCTGTAAATTTACATTGAGCACTATTTTGTAAAAATAAAATATCTATAAGAACACCGGATTTTATATCTTACTGTTCTTTCTTTTTATTTATATACATATATATATATATATATATATATATATATATATATATATATTTCTAGTAGAAAACAGAACCCATCGTTTGGCTCGATATTACAAAACTAAGCGAGTTCTTCCTCCCAACTGGGAATAAAAGGGTATTTCCCAATCTGCGTTGCCGTACAGTGCCAACCGAGTCATTTTGAGAAATTCCCATCGAGTTGCTCAAGTGATATATATATATATATATATATATATATATATATATATATATATATATATAAAATAAAGGGTCAAACACTAATATTCCATGGAATATTAATGTTTGAGCCTTTTTTATTATATTATTACCCTGTCCTGGACATTGAGTTCTACTTGGATTCTATCCTCTTGGAAACTTGATCTCGTTTTCTGTTAGTTTTAGATTTGGTTTTTCTATTTTTAGTATTTTAATATGGCGTAGATTATTGCATTGCAATTCTCAGTTTTAACACCCGTTCCGAAGCGAAATTGCTCTATGGACCACTAAAATGTTACCGTGGATTTCCAATTTGTATTTTTTTTGTGAACCACAGTAATGTTACGTGGACCGTTCAGATAAAAGACATATAAGGCAGTCTCCTACTTCAATAAAATCTGATGAGACTAAAAAAACTCGACTTTTCAGGTTAATGTTTTGGTTTTGTAGCAATTTGCGGTATAGGGCGAAACTACCTCTTGTGCAGCCAATTCTATGTTCTATTTGGTACAGTTCTTTGTTTGTGGACATAATATAAACAATGTTAATTTCTCATCCCAGAAATCCTGACGGAATTTATCTTGAAGTATAACATCTTATTTTTTATAAAAAGATATTTTGCAATGAAGTACCTGGTCGGAATGTTGCTTGCCATTTGCTGTCGCCGTTAGAAGAAAGATTCAATTCATATTGTGAAGAATACGAGAGCAAGAAAACTTGCAGGGATGATGACGATGACAGCAGCAGCAGCAGCAGCAGTAGTTGTTCAGACGACAGTTTTGACTGCAATTCCTGTCTACAATGGATTCTTCTGCATAACCAACAAAGAGAGAAACTGCTGTCGACATTCTACAACACAGGTAATGCAGAATTCGTAAATTTTTATATTTTTTTTTTTTTTTTTTTTTTACACTAATATTATTACATGAGGGAGCATTCTGGTGCTCATACCCTTGGGAAAGGTATGAATCCGTCTCCTCTCCCCTCAGCTATGGGTAAAATAGACTGGGTCCTATAGTTTGGGTAGCACTCAGTCTAGAAGAAGGAAACTGAATTCAAACCACCTTGTAGGTTCTGCCTCTTTTGGCAAAGTCTAGAAGAGAGTAATTTCAAAATCCTCCACTAGGAGGAGGGATAGGATAACCTCAACATCTCAAGAAACCAACAAGCCATTGTACTATTCTGCCTTGAATCGTCACAGGTGTGAGATGAAGAGGAGTGGTGACCAGAGTGGCGGCGCAAAGTGCGCTAACTAAATAAAACTGGACTGAAGGAAATGAATAATATCTTGAGGATCCCAACAGACTCATAAAATGATATCAGCTTTTGGGGTCGCTTGTAGTGATTTATCCTTCCCAATCCACTGTTTTTTTGTGTTATATATTTTTGTATATAACCCATTTTTCATCGTCTGTTAAGATATATTTAAATGAAGGTTAGTTAGACCTATACATTCGTCATTACAAGTGCTTCCCAAAAACGGAAATTACTTATGACTCAACTTAATAGAACGTTGTGAAAATAACAAGCTGGTCTCACGGATTATTACGTCTGAGTAGTGACTTTGATCCTTGCTGGGTGCTCCATACTTGAGGCCTCGTACCAAACCTAAGCTCTACTTAGTAAATAACTGTATCCAGCATTCTGCGAGCATCTCATCGGGGTGTAATGTTTAAAAATGTGCTCCTGTCGATCAATTACTTCTAAGGAGTGAGTTCGATCTCTGCTGAGTGCCCCATACTTGTGGCCTCGTGTCAGAACTGAGATAGTCTTAGTAACTACTGTGGGCATGAGAGAGAAATTTTAGTTTTGCAAATATTAATAAAATTTAAAATGTATAATTTATATTTAAAAATGCATGGTCGCTGATCAATTTTTTTCTTGTTGTCTCTTCAGTGTTTGGCATCGAAATTCGAGAAGGCCTTTTTACGTGCGAGGACCGACCTTTGAGTAAGCAGAATATAGTATTTACCAGAAATGCCGAACATATCGAGAAGGAAATTGTGAAGAAGGTGAAATATATGAGTAAAGTGCTTAAGCGCAAGAGTAAAAGCCCTACCGACGTGCAAAGAGTAGAGCGCTATTTTCAAGGGTTAAACTGCAAGTTCGTTCACATGCCGACAGAACGTGGCATGTGCCTGACGAAATATCACTGTGCTCAAAATGGTGGGCTTTGTGGCAAAGATGCTTACATATCACGAAGTCTAGAGCGGCATATAGGTGCGTGTCTTGGTGATTGGGAAAGCGACCAGGAAACCAATGGTAAGGCAAGTGATGAAATTTTGAACCACTGGTACTACGCCAAACACCTGACGCAAAACAGCGTGCATCGTGATGACATGCAAACGATAATTGACAATTACTTGTACGTAGCAACTACATGGCCGCTGGCCGTGATTGGTGAAAAGGCTTCTGGAAAGACGACCTTAATAGCATTGCTAGCATTAAGTGTCCAAAAGAGACTGCAGCAACACATTTGGAAGGATACTCACGTTGTGGTTCATTTTGTGGGTTTGACACCCCAAAGTAGTAATATACGCGAAGTTCTTTTTTCGATCTGCAGTCAGATTATTTATTTAACAGGAAGAAATAACTGTGAGATTCCAACTGATCTTACCAAACTTAAGGCTTATTTCAAAAACCTTATGCAGAAGGGTCTTCCAGGACTTTCCTTGGTGGTTTTACTGGATAATATGGAGCATTTATATCCGAAAGAAAACGAAAATCTTTACGAATGGCTTCCCGTGACCTTGGCTGAAAATGTGAAAATAGTCTTCACCTCAAACGAAACGGTGGACAGGTTCTGCACTCGCATTAGCGACAAAGTCACTACATATTTTGAACTGGGTCCGTTATCTATAAAAGAACGTGGGAAAGTTTTTGAAAGATGGATCAAAACAGTTGGACCGAGTTATCATCAAATGGACGCGGTTTTGCAAGTGACAAACATCTGCGCCAAAGCAGGAATCCAGAAAATAGTGCTGGAGAACATAACCCGATTCAGACCAATTCCTCCGAGAGATCTTGTAGATGTGGAAACGGCGTTCGACAAATACTTGAAGTATATTGAAGAACAACACGGCAAAAGCTTCGTTAGTAAGTCGCTCGGTCTTTTGGCCATGGCAGCGCCGATGGGGCTCTCAGAAATGGAATTACGAATTTTATTGAAAAACATTCTTTGCTCAGTTACCGATTCCAACCAAAACAAGGATTGGAGAGAGGACGAAGATATTGCTTATAGATGGTGCCGTTTTCATAAAGATATAAACTGGTTTTTAGTTGAGTGTATTGTTGATGGGATTAATGTTCTCACGCTACCCTTAAGTCATTTATTAAGCGTTATAAAGCGTAAGTACGTAACGGAGTGCGACCAACGCCATGAAATAGAAAAGGCCTTGTACAGATTCTATGATTTCTCCTTTGATGATCAGCTTGGGAACAGACTTCAGCCGCTTTATTTCCCAGGAGCCCAAAAATGGAACGTACGCAAGTTCAATATGGCCTCCCATGTCCTCGATAGGTGTTCTTATCATGAAGAATTCAAAACCCGCTTGCTGTACGATTACAATTGGTTGCTTTGTAAATTACGAGCAACCTCTTTAGAAGAGGTTTTAAAAGATTTTTCAGTCTATGAAAACGATACCCAGGCACATTTAATTTCAGAAGCCCTACGGTTGTCGAAAGGCGAGTTGCAAAAGAAAACAGATTGTTTATGCTTTGAGCTTCTAGGACGTCTTCTGCCAGTAAGGAGCCGTTTTCCGAATATTCGCAGTTTACTCGATCAGTGTGATCAGGCCATCTTAAAAAAGTACTATATTGCTCCTCTGTCACAGTTGTACAGAGCACCGGGTGGTCCACTGAGAAGATCCAAGTACCGATCAGTAAACCAAACAAATATAGAAACCATGATAGATATGTTCCAGATAGAGACCGGAGTATTTGCTATGTATAGGACAGGATTCGAATCGGCGATAGGGATCGAGGTGAGGGATTTGGAAGGGGATTTGGTATGGGGAGAGCCCAACATGCCTTCTACAAAGGTCCTTCTAAGCAGGGGTGGAAAATATATGAACGTCTTCCTCAGCAAAGATTTCTTGGCAGTTATTCAATCGAGTAACGGGGATATTCACGGAGTCATCGAAACCGGTTTGCAACAATCCGTGGGTCGTTGCTCAGCCTGTTCCGAGCATTACATTGCTTTTACGTCGGTCAAAGGCGTTGGCCCGATCCTGATCGATATAGAAACCTGTACAGTGATCCACCGGATGGAATATTATACGCAGGCAATGACATTCTCAAGAGATGAAAGCCATTTTGCATTGTACACCGGAAACAGAATTATTCTTTTCTCGATTCCTTGCTTCGAAAGGAAAGGAACAGTGAAGATGGAGGAATTTCCCAAACAGCTCATGCTTTCTCTGGACAGTAAGAAATGTTTCAGCTTATCCAGGACAGGCGTTGTTGCTGTGTCGCGTTTTGATTGGAAGCGACGTGATTCTTCGATTCAAGAAGTGTTTTACCACGTAGATTTGCAACAGATGACTCTTTCTGAAAAAGGAGATAAAATTTTATTTCGATCCTCCAAGAAATTGTTCTTGTGTCAGGTCCAGTCGCCAAATACTGTCAACTGCTTGGAATTCCCCACCGAAATTCTCATAGCGACACTCTCCTACTTTGTTGATGCAGCCTTCTCGGTTACTGATGATTTCGTGGTTGGTTTACGATGGACTTATGTCGGCGTTTGGGAAACAAGAACAAGTTCCATTGTCCGCGTACTAAAAACCTCTGACAACTCTCCGTTCAAAAGACTCTTTGTTCCTCAAACCGGCTTCGAATTTTACACGCTGACCAATCACAAACTCGAGCTATGGGATCTAGCACTCATCCAATCGGATGTCCAGTTTAAACCTAACGTTTTCTCGAACGCAGTGAGGGCCATGGCCCTGTCTGCAAACGGAGAGAGGGTGATTTGTTGCACACACAGGAGTCCAGAGGCCAAAGTTTTGGGCGTTCAAACCGACACAGTACTTTTTTGTCTGCTGCACGGACACCGTTCACTAAATG
The DNA here is from genome assembly GCA_903632075.3 of Acanthosepion pharaonis. Classification (NCBI taxonomy): domain Eukaryota; kingdom Metazoa; phylum Mollusca; class Cephalopoda; order Sepiida; family Sepiidae; genus Acanthosepion; species Acanthosepion pharaonis. Next base: position 161,908 of record CAHIKZ030000522.1, on the reverse strand, counting down.
AAGTGACTCATGTCGAAATATCACCGGACGCACAATTTGCGGTAACGTTTTCCAATAGGAATCTTTTCGAAAACGGCGAAGACGGGGACGCATGCCATTTTCTCAAAGAGTGTATTCTGTGGGACATCAAAACGTCAAATCCTAAAAAGCTTCAACATTTTGAGAGCTGCAGGTAAATATATGCATTATTGCACAGGGTGTGGCAGAAATACCCCCACCCACAAATACCCTCCCCCACTTAATGGTAAGTCATTAGATAGATGAAGACACTGTTGCCACTAATGTCTTACCATTATGTGGGAGGCATTTCTGCCACACCCTGTATATATATTCGAAAACCGCACAGGTTTACACAGTTTCAATTGAAAGTTTGCACACACACACACACACACACACACACACACACACACATATATATCAGGTCATCCCATAAGTTTTGTCCGAATTTTGAATAAAGAAAACAAGTGACCAAATGTTACATCTAATTACAGATTCAATCAACAATGTATTTTCCTTGATTATCTATGACTTCCTTCCATCTATTACTAAGCTTACTAATTCCATTACTGTAAAATTCTTTTGGCTTTGATTCGAAGAACTCACAAATGTCAGTTTTAACCTCTTCCTGTGTTACAAAAGCTGTTTCTTCCAAATGATTCTGTAAGCTACGAAACAAATGGTAGTCTGAAGGAGCAAGATCGGGAGAATAAGGTGGATGAGAAATTTTCTCCCAACTAAGTTCTTGTGTGACGTGATTCTTGCTGTGTGGTGTTGCGCATTGTCCTGATAAAACATCACCCCTTTTCGATTCACTAGAGCAAGTCTTTTTTTCCTCAAAGCTTGGTTCAAACACTCTAATTGCTGACAGTATATTTGAGCATTAATTGTTGCATTAGGTGGTAAGAATTCAAAGTAGATTATTCCTTGGCGATCCCACCAGATTGAAAGAAGAACCTTTTGCCCATGAAGTTCCCTTCTCGGCTGTTGCTGGGGTCCTTCCCCTTTACCAAGCCACTGTCTACGACGCTTAACATTTTGATAAAAGTTCCATTTTTCGTCGCCAGTCACAAGTCTATTCAAAAAAGGTGAAACAAGTTGACGAGAATGGAGAGAAGAGCAGATGTCAACTCGGGATTTGAGGTTGTTTTCAGACAATTCATGAGGCACCCATTTTCCAAGTTTAGAAACTTTTCCAAGATGACGGTGAACAGTTGTATGGTTTGAACTGAGAACCACTGCCAATTCCTCAACTGATAAAGCAGGATTTTCTTCAGGGGCTGCTTCAAGAAGCTTTTCATCAAACTCAATTGGACGTCCGGTTCGATCTTCATCTTCAAGGATGAAATCTCCACCTCTGAAATTTGAAAACCATCTTCTGCAAGTTCTTTCATTCACAAATTCCTCTCCATAAACTGAGTGAATGTTTCTAGCCGCTTCGGCTGCTGAGTTTCCTTTCTTGAACTCATAAAGCATTATGTGCCTCAAATGATTCTTGGGTACTTCCATGTTAAAAGGTTTTAATCAAACAAAATTTAATTTTATTGTTCTCTGAAATAAAATTTGATCAGTTTAAATGCATCTAAACATAAAAATAATGTTCAGCTCCATTAGATATTATAAAATACTCTTTAAATTTCGTTCATTTTAAAAAAAAGTTAAAATTCGGACAGAACTTATGGGATGACCTGATATATAGGTTTATTCAAAAAGAAAGATTTCGAAAATTTAATGAAAACAAATGACACAAACACAATCAACACATTATTAACAAAAAGCATTTAAGCAAGATTGAAAAAATATTTATTTTAATAACTTTGAACCTTTTCCGATCTATTAATGTATCGAATGTGTTTGTTTCTTAGCATTTGTTTTCCTTAAATTTTTGAAATGTGATCTTTCTATATATATATATATATATATATATATATATAAATAAAGGATGAATGCAAAAGTTTGTGCCTGATTACGAAATTAAAAACAAAATTTTACATAGTCACAAAGAACAATTATTAGTCAAGTACATATTCTCCATTGTTTTTAACAATTGTCTCCTATCAAGCTTGTTGATGAGATTTTTCTTAAAAGTTCCTGTGTTATTGGAAGAAGGTAGTTTTTGACTGACTGTAGAGAGTCAATTTTTTACCATTTAAATTGTTTTCTAAAGACATGAACAAATGAAAATTCGAAGGAGCCGAGTTAGAAGAATACAGTGAGTGCTTTGGGGGTGGGGGTCCCATTTCAACTCAATTAAACTTCTGCAAGTTCTGTTTTGCAACATGTGGTCTTGTCGAGGCAGAAAATGACACCTTTTTGATTTGTTAAAATCGGTCGTTTTTCATAAATAGCTGCATTGAGATTGGTGAGTTGGTCGCAATGCTTCTTTGCGGTTATTGTTTTGTTGGCTGGAAGAAACTCAAAATGAATTATCCTTCTGAAATCACTCCAAGTGACATTGTATGCAAGTCCGCTTTAGCCACGGGTTCTACACATTTACAATCTTATATCCAGCAACGTTTGCATTGAATGTTATCAGAAACGAACCACATGCATGTGACAGTTCTGTCGAACAGCGGCTCCTTTTCATAGCATAACAACAAAGAAACTGCAGCAGAAACAAGATCAAGCTTGTTCTGTTCGGTCAGAAAATGTGGCACCCACATGTTGAGTTTAAAGATGAACCCAAGTCTCTTCAAATGGCAAAAGGCAGTTGTGACATCGATTTTCAAACTCTTAGCAATCTCTTCCATCGTAATCTTTAGTTTATTCTTCATGATGGCAAGCAGAGTGTCTTGTCGATGTCAGGACAGCCGGAAGATGGTTGATTATCTAGGCTAAAATGACCCTGACGAAAACTGTCAAACCACTTTTTGACCGTCCAAAGAGGTAGAGCATGATCCAAATAAATCTTCTGAATGTTTTTTGTTCCAACATTTACTCCTTTCCAAGATTCATAGATCATCCTCCATCTTTAAGGCATTGATTTGTGGAGAAAATGTCAACATTCAACAAAATCTAACTCGCATCTGAACGATGCAAGGTGTCAAACTAGAACACATTAGAAATCGGCACCAAAACAAATCTATCAAGTTGCTGTCTTTTTATATTGACAATTAAAATCAGACACAAACTTTTGCAATGATCTGATATATACACTACAAATGATCACAAAAATATCTCCTGGCTCTTATATATGTAGCCAAGGTCAATATTTACCTAGACACTATCAACTAAAAGAACTTCTATGAAAGGACACAGAAAAGTTATTGGTTCACACTTCCCAAAATTTGACCAAATCAAAATATTATTAGGCTGAGAACTTTTCAGTGCCCCTTATGGTAGCCAATCTCTTTAATACTGTAATATTAAACAAAGAGAATGGTTGAGGGAGGAGTTACATACCACCAAGTATCATAGTTAAACTGATTCAAGGAATAATGACAGGAGGCCTGATAAAAATTATCATCTTTAACCCCCTTGGTTATATTGGTTAAGATTTGATTTTTTGTTTTTTACAGGTTATCAACCTCTTAAGTTTATTTAAAGCAGAAACATATTTTTGGATTGTAAGAAGTTTTTGGAGATAATAACGATTTTCTGATACAAGTCCTACCATTTAACCCATAGCTGGCAGGAGATGAGGGGGTTCATGACTTTTCCCACAGATATTTGCATGTAAGTGAATATAACAAACCTGAATTGAATTAGAACTCTGCTCCCTGATTTCCAATTCTGAGCCGTTATACATGACCTGCATATCCTGGTATTTCCAAGCAGTCACCCATCAAGATACTCACCAAGCTCAACATTGCTTAACTTCAGTGATCAGATGAGAAATGGTGCCTACTGGTTATGATATATGGTTTTGGAAACCTACAACTTTTACAAAGTTGTAAATTTCCAAAAAGTTCTAGATTTGGGGTTCTCTAGCTGAGCAGGTGTTTTAACACTGTTTTGAAATAAAGCACTAACCAGTTGCAGGCATATTCAGGCACTCATGGACTTTAAGCACGTGAAACTTGTAGGCACATTTTATGTATTTTCTGTCTTAGAGGATTAAGACTGGAAAAATGAAAGGATTTTTTTGTAATCCCTGCCACCCAAATAAAAAAAAAGTATCTGCTTAAAACTTTTTTTTGCGATTTGTAAATTCTGTTTATACAGATTTATTTTATTTTATTTTTTAGGTTTGTGATGTTTCCGAAAGTCTCTGACTTACTCTTTGTTATTTATTGCCATGTGAAGAATAAAACAACAGCCCTTTATAGCTTAATGGTTAGTGACCCAGCAGGCAAACAGGAAAACTACATCCAGTTACCACAAAGTGTGGAGTTTCTAAGAAAACCCTGTGTCATTACATCAGAAAGTTCAGACGTCACCTCAGTGGCGGCAATTATCCAGAAAGAAGCTTACTCAAACTCAGTGCCATTTTTTTTAACCAGTTTCTTTCTAATGGCATTTGGTGCAGGTGAGGAGAATCTTTCAAAAACCGACGTCAAATATTTTGAGGATATAAGCCTCCATCAAATTTATCCCGAAGCAAATCCAATGGATAAATTTTACGACATTAAAACAACTCAAGATGAAAAGATTTTATTGATATTTGCCAAAAATGTCCCTGATTACGTTTTAGATTTGGAAAAATTTCTGGAACTGGCTAGCACTTGTAAAAAAGTGGCAGCTATTTTCGATGCGGTCACAAAAGAAACACTCACCTTAATACAAGATCCATCGTTCATTGACCACTTTCAAATTTCTGATCACTTTTTTTCACAAGACATTTTAAAAAACGTTCAAAATATAGTTCTTCCAACATCATTGACCAACTCGGACATAAAGTTAAAACAACATCTTGTGACCAATGGCTGTTGGTCAGTGGGCTTGTCAGATGACCAAAAATATGTGCAGTTGGTCAGTTTAACAAACAGGAAGCAAGAAACAATCCATGTCCCTATCCATGGACGTGGGATTCATGCGGTTGTAGCTGGGAACAGTCCCACACTGGCAGTGGGATGCACAGATGGACGGATCCTTTTGTTTTTGCTGACCATCAGCAGTCCTCAAAGGAGTGAGCTACTAACTAAGATAGAACGGACCGAGGTTCAGATCCCTACCCCTGAAGCCCTCCTCAAACTGGATATTTCACGAGCAGATGCTGAACGGCAAAACCAGCTTGGTCTGTCTGAAAAATTCAGAAAAGAAAAACTTGAGGAATTCTATCGTCCACAGAGCAGTAAAAAATTGCAGGCTAATTCACAGTCTTTCAATGAGTTTCGGTTACTTTGCTGAACCGTTTTGGTGAAGATGATGTGAGAGAAGACAGACTTTGTGTTGTTGAAGTGCTTGTAAATAAAATCATTTACTAATTGTTCAATTTTGAGCTTGTGAAATCTTTACAGATATTAATGGCAGGAATAACTATTTTTTAATTAATTTATTTTTTAGCCAGACACCATACTGGTGATGAATGAAGCCTTTCTTTCAAGATGCTTGTTAGAAAGTTTAAGAATAAAACCATAGCTATTGAGCATCCATAAGAATCAAACTTGTTAATGGTTTGGGAGATCAGTTCCTTGCATGTAAAACAAATTTTGCTCATTTTTTGCTTTTAATCCTCCTTCTGATTCTGGTGTTAGCACTTTATCTGAGAGAATTTTTAAAAAGTGATTTTTACAGAAACACTCTTAATTTATTTTCCATTGCCTCAAGAAACAATCAAAATAATGGCTTGTAAAAATGAGATTTGCCAGATCACCCCCACTCCTTATGGAAGGTAAAAAGACAGTGTCAAAGTTGTAGTTCTATAAATCACCTTGTTTTCTTTGCTTTTCAACATATCTTTGGGCATCAGGGATTAATCCTTATTCTATTCCTTTAAGCGCAATGGGGAGGTGTTGTCTGGGGAGCTTTTTGGCACCCAAAAAGGAAGGAAGTGATGCCCGCTGCAGTGAAATTAAGGCTTATGAGATTCCTAAACATTAAATATAACCTTAGACAAATTTGCTAAATAGCAAAAAAAAAAAAAAACACAAAAAAAAAAAAAAAACATACCTAAGGTTTAAAATCAATTTTTAAATATAAAAATATCTTTCTTGAGATTTTTATTTTAGTTTTAATTTCAAGCTAATAGATTCAATTTAATATTTCCAATAAAAAAATTACTTTTCTGTATTTTAAAAAATAATTTAAATTGACTGCAAGGAGTTTTTTTTTTCTAAAACAGCTGATTAGCACCCCTTTTTTAGTTGTCTTTCATCGCAGTGTAATTCTCTTTATTAAAAAATCTTCCAAAAATAAAATATACTTTTCTGAAACTTTATTCAATGAATATTAATCAAATGATCAATCTGATTTGAAACAAATATTATTTACTTTAAGTTTAAAATAACATGGAAATGGATTTTTAAAACAATGGGTGTACTTTTAACCAACAGTAGCCATGTTTACAGAATGATGAGCAAAGACAAATGACGAAAAGGTGTTGACAGTTTTATTGTTCTATGGAGACTTTATTTGTTAAAACATAATCTAAGAAAATGACAGGTGAGCATCTTTTTATAAAATTTTTAAGTACTCAGTAATCTTAAGAATGTTGGAAAATATTCTCTGTATTTTTAAAAATGTTGACTTTAAATTTTTTTTTTGTAGTTATTGCTCTTATTTTCTGATAATGTTGTGTATGGTTGCCCATACTTTCAAAATGGGCACGTTTATACACATAAAAAAAAAAAATTATTTTAAAAATCTTGGTGTACAATGATTTGTATTCAACTTTTCAATTTTTGTTTAGCAAATATAGTTTCCACTTAATAACAATATCACCTAACATAACTAAAGTAATGCAGAATTTTAAAAGATTTATATATAAATTATTATAATAAATTATTATAATCAAAATTAAAAAAAATGAAAACAATTGTTAAAATTCATTATTCATCGAAAAAAATTTTCTTAAGACAATAGTGGCTTTATTTATAAAAGCAATGAAAAGCTTCTCTAATTAAATAATGTCATAGTTTTATCATTTTTTATTTTATGATTTGGAGCAGTTATTTGGAGAAAAAAATTGAAGAGTTACATTTTCCAAGGAGTCTTGCTTTTAACTAATATAACAAATTTTACACTTAAAATTTAATTTCTCAAATTTCATGAAATTAAGTGGGTAGTAACATATGTAAAAAAAAAAAAAAATAAATAAATAAATTTACCAAGATTTTCTAAAAAAAAATTTCAAAATCATTTTCATTTGTTTGTGAATAAGTCCTAAAAGTTTTGTTAAAACCTAACAATTATTTGATTTTTGCAACTCTTTCTAAATTAAAGTGTTTTTCATCAGACAAAAAGGTCCTAAAACAATAATCATAAATATTATATTGACGGCTGGCACAACCCCCCGCCAAAAAAAAAAAAACAAGATTTTTAACCAAAATTTTGCATGTGCTAAAAAGGATTAAAAAATTAATAAAAAAATACTTTGGTCTTTCCTCTTAATAATAGCATACACATTTTGACGATAAAACTTTGCTTTTATTAAGTTTAGCACCTTAAATATATTTAACCCTTTCTAGCATGTCCGAACTTTTAGCTAAATATATTGTTTTCTCTTAGTCATCAAAATTGATGTAAAATCAATCATCAGCTATTACTGAGTTTTATAAATAAAAGTTAATCTTGTAAAATTCAATTACATTTTTTCATGAGTTATTTTAGGAAAATTAGAAAATTTAAAATTTAATTTGAAACAAATATTACTTAATTTTTTTGTAGAAAAAATTTAGTTGGAAATAAAAGAATGTCTCACCATGGTGATTTGTTTTGTAGGTGTGAATTGACATTTACGTCAATGTATTGACTACTAATGTTACAGCAATATATTGCACAGAAGGGCAGAAGAGACAGTATTTTTAAATTTTAAGTGAACCAGTTTATTTAACTAAAGTAATTTTTAAAAATTAAATACTTTCAAAAGTCTAGTATTTATTGATTTCTTTTAGGTAACTTTTATAAAGATATATCCAAAGCCTGCATGGTTTTTAACGCTAAAATTGAATCTAAAAAAGAAAAATTAATAAATGCAGTATATCTTACACTGAAAAAGGAAAAAAAAAATTATATTTAAAAAATGAAAAAAAAAATTTAGTGAAATATGTAAAGAAAAAAAAAGAAAATTAAAAATTTTGAAAATGCGAAGATGATGATGATGATTGGTCTGTCAGAGAATTTGATAAGCTATGAGGAGAAACAATACAAGCACACGTGACATTGTTTCAGAATTGTGCTTCTGTAGTTTTGCCAGGAGAGTTTTTAATACATTTTTTTCGTATATTAAAAAATTATTGTAAAAATACAGTTTCGCAGATTGTAATAAGCTTTCAAATTTAAGATTTGTAAAAAATAGATCTTTTAATAACAGCGTTTTCTGAGATACACTACTTCAAATTAAATTTTAAAATATTTAACAACTTTATCAGATTTTGTATTTAAAATTAAAAAAAAGAAATCAATTCTTGTAAAAATTAATTTTTCATAAAAATGTCCATAATATGTATTATTCAGAAACATCATTAAAAGTTTTTTTTAATTAAATAATATCTTAGTTTTATTGGGTTTTGTATTTTACAATTCAGAGCTGAATTTTGGGTAGAACAATTAATCAATTTACAAGAAAAAATTGATGATTTATATTCTTCAAAAAGATCAACCAGAACTTCAAATGTGCTAGAAAAGAATGAAAATTAAAAAAAAAAAAAAAAAAATAATCAAAAAATACTTTGGTTTTTCCTCTTATTAATAACAAACTTTTTCATGATAAAAATTTGTTTTTATTAAGTTTGGGGCCTTTTTTTCATCATGCTATGCTGTTTTTTCGACGAATTATTACATACCTAAAAAAAAAAAAAAAAACAAAAACAAAAAAAATAATAAAAAGAAACAGTATATATACATCTTTTTACAAAATTGATTCTTGGATGATATTAACAAAAGACATGGTTCTTAAATGAGCTGGTATTTACTAGCCTCAGGTTAATCTGGCACAAGACCACAAGTATGTGGTATCCAGGGAGGAAAAGCTCGCTATTTCATAGTAATGTTAACTGTTGCTCCACATTGTGGCATATTGTGCCTTAAAGCAGTCTGCAGAAGCCAAAGTTGCACCCACAAAATCAGCAATGTAAAATTGAGATGATACTGGTGCAAGGGAAGCAACTCATAGTGATGATTCAAGGGAGATAATTCACAATGTTGCAACATCTGATGAATAATTTATATGGTGATAAAATATAAACTGTCAAAACTACTTTTTACAATACATTGGGGAAACTTGTATAAATTAAGAATACACATCTATGAAGACAAAAAGGGTCTTATACACAACAATGTATCAAATGCATTAGTCATACCTAGAAATAAGTTCAACCAAAACTTGGACCTCAAAATGCCATGCTTATTAAAAAAGAAAGTAAGACGAAAAATTCTTGAAAGTTCTATTGAATCATACCAAAATATAAATCTGCACCCCAAATCTTTTCAAATATCTCCTTTCCGAAGAGAAATACTCTTTTCCAAAGCTAACATATGTCTATAAAAATTTGTAAAAATTAAAAGAAAACGGTTGAATTCAAAACCTTCTCTTATTGAAAATATATGATACATGAATTAATTTCTAAAATTGAAATAATATAAATAATTACATTATTAAATAAAATTCAACGATAACATTTACTCATTTTAATTAATTAGAAATTAAATTGCATCACTTAGCTTACTCCATAGTTTACAGATTAATAGTTATGTGCATTCTTAAATTTTAAAATTCTGAAAAGCTAACAACAACATTTTTACTTCATTTGTATTCAACTTTTATTTATACTTGTTGCAAAACACATACTTTGTATTTCAATTTTCATTGTACTTGTTGCAAAATAAAATCCTTACATTTTGATAAATTCCATCAGAGGACAAAACGCATAAACTAAGATAAATTTTCCTTTTACAAATATATTTCTAGTTATATCTGAATTTTTACACACAAACATAAACTGCTGTCATTTAACTATCATAAAGAAACTTCCCTGCCCACCATCAGCATGACTGATGATCAACTACATTGTTGTTTCTTACTACATAGAATCAATGGCTGCATCTACGGCAAAGAAATTTGGTTCTCTGTGTCGTGCTAAGTTTTTCTCATCAGAATCCATCTTATGCATCTACAAATCTACCATTCATCTGTGCATTGAATACTGTTGCCATATCTGGTCTACTGCTCCTGCTATTTATCTTGAGGTTCTTGACAAACCTAACGAAGGATCTGCAATGTAATTGATCCTGACTTGGCATCTCAACTTCAATCACTTTCTCACACATGTGATGTAGCTTCGATCTTTCTTTTCCATAAATATTTTCAGGGCAACTGCTTTGACAAGCTTTTTTCCCTTGTGCCTCAACTACATGAATTTAAGTGTGATACTAGATTGGCATCTAGGTCCCATCCATTTACTGTTCAAATAGTTAAATGTAATCACCACTTCTACTCTAACAGTTTCTTTTCTCACACTTCCTGACATTAAAACATCCTTCTGCTTACTTGCTTCCCCAAAAACTACAATATTCAAAAATTTAAATGCAACATCAGTCTCCATCTTCTGTTGTCTTGAACACTGTTTATCTTTTATCCTTTCAACACCCTAACACACCCAGTCTTTTCTCTCCCTTTTGCTCTCCGTAACCCCCTGCATATTAGTGGCATTCTCACCTTGCTTGGAGTGAAATAATTATATATATATATATATATATATAATATATTTGGACCAAATATGTTAGCTCTATCTCTGATATTGAGCGCTTTCTAATAAGTACCGTGCATATAATATAATATATAAATAATTATACATATATATATTTATTTATATTTATATACACTTTTCACACACACATATATATATATATATATATATATATATATATATATATATATATATATATAAAATCGTTGGATTCTCTTTTGACCAAGTACAAGAGTTAATCATAGTTGTAGACACCATTTCCAGCACATTTGTGTTTCTTTACTATCCACAGAGCCAATCGGTGGTTTATACTACAACTGGAGAGGGATCAATAGTTGAAAAAAAAAAAAAAAAAGACAGCATGCTCGAATGATCAGTGAAGTTGACTCGTGACACAACCATTTAGTATGGTCGAGATTAGTCTCTCAAGGCAGATATTTTGAAAAGGTCATCATCTTAAGAAATTGACTAGGGTGACATTCGAACTTTAGTCTCACAGTTAATGTTCTAACTACTTGGCGACAAAGTAACAAAACTAACCTTTACAACTGTCTGCTGGTGATACTCTTTCTCAATATTCTCCAGGCAGACATGTTCATTGAGTGACAGTGCTTTGTTGTAAAGGGAAAGTATGTTTCTAAAAATAACCTATTACTACCAAAATGACAACATTAACCTTGTGATATGAACTGAGAATGACTGGATGTCAGTCATTTTGTCCTAATTGAAATAGTTGTTTTATCAGCGAATTTTAATAAAGTGTTTTAAAAACGTTCAGGGCAAGGCATGGATGTGTTACATTGATACAGGAACTTTTCATGCATAGTGAGAGTGATGAAGAAGAATTTCTTGGATTTACCCATGTAGATATTGGTGATGTGTGTGACAATGAGACTGAAAGTGATTCTGACCAAGAAGGAGGAATTTTCAAACCATCACAAGCATATGATCACCTATGGCTACCAATTTTCCTATACTCCTGTACCTACAAATGTTAATCAAGAAGCTAGTGAGGTAGATGTTTTTCGTTTTTTTTTTTATATGACATAGTTATTCAATTAATAGTAGTTGAAACTAATCATTATGCAAATCATGTGAAAACAAAATTAGGTGACACAGCAAAGCCCAATTCTCAAATCAGATTTTGGAAAAACGTTTGCTTTGAAGAAATGAAAGCATTTTTGGTCTTGCTTTTGTTGATAGGTTTGAAAAAGTGACCTTCGTATACGTCTTACTGGACAACAGACCCACTTTTTATATATGCAAGACTTTCACAATGTGATGAGTAGGAATCGTTTTTTATTAATTGTCATATTTTTTTTTTAATTTTCCTGATTTTAATTTTTTTTCTTAAATTTCATTATATGTACAGTAAAAAAAAATGTCTACATTTTCTACATCCTTTCATGCAAATACCCGGAAAATTTTGTAACCATATCTCTAAAACCTTAAAAGTTACAGTGCTAATAATATATCCACTATTCAAAAACTTACCACACTCAAAATTAAAATGAATCCAAGGGATACATTGCCGAAGATGAGTACAGAATTGTAAAGGTTGAGAAGATTCAGATTCAAGGGAAGTAACTCACTGTATTCAAATAAAATGACTTATACAAGGGAGGTAACATTTGTTCTTTTTTTCGAAAATGAAAAAAAAAAAAAAAAAATTAACCACTGTTTTTAAAAAAAAATGTCAAAAATTTGGGAATTACCCGATTTAAGTAAAAGTTTCAGAACTTATTCATTAATGAATGAAATTGTATACGAAACAGATTAATTTATTAGAAATCTTCGGAGAAATATTTGGGTGGGGTTAGTTACCCACCTCCATTCCGATACATTGTGAATACTTTAAGATTTGTGGGGAGTGGGTAGGGTGATGACAAATATTTTTTAATAGTCTTATTAAGAAAAATTTCAGAAGATATTTCATTAAAAGCTTTTTGGAATATCAGATCAGAAAATTTTGAAAATTTCTCCTGAAACTTTACAAAAATAAATTCAATAAAACTCAAAAAACATTTTTTGCTGATAATTTAACAAAAAACATTTTCTTTTAGATTTGACAGGGGAAAATCTGCAAGGTATATTTATTTTTGAAAAAAGTTAATTGTAATTATTCAGTGTGATTTTTGAAATTCATTTGGTTGTTGATGGCAAAAAAAATATGGTTTATTAAAAAAAATGTATTTGAAGAATTGAAAAATGTAAAGTTTGATGCCATTTTCACATCAGAAATACTTTTAAAGGAATTTTATTTTATTTATTATTTTCCCAACTGTTTGATTATATTTTTGCATGGAAGATCAATTAGGAAATAATTCAACAATTTTGAATTACCTTCCTGGTTGTATAAAGTTAAAAATAATTGTATCTGACGTTTGTAGGGATCTAGAATTTTTTGTCATTGGTATCTGAAAGAAGGCAAAGTAAAGGCAATCAATCAACAGTATCAATTCAATAAGTCTTTATCAATTTTCCCTGAATTTTTTTTCTTTTTTTTAAAGCAACACTTAATTTTGTTTATTAAATCTAATTAAATTAAAAACACATGATTTGGTGCAGTTAAATATCTCATGACATAACAAAAAGTAAAAAATAAATACAGAACAATTGCCAAATAGATAAAAACATATTACTTCTTCTATTATTATTTTTAAATAATATTTTCATATTCCTATTAACATAAAAAATAAATGTTTCATAAAGATATATTTTTTTTTATATAATAAAAAATACATTTTTACCTTATTGGTTATAGTAAATTAAAAGATTTTATTTTTAAACATATTTCTACATTTTGGCAACTTTAGGTTTTCATATTTAATTAAACTTGATGGATTTTTTTTTTGTTGTAAAATTGGGGGTTGTGGAAGTTAAGTTTTACTGTTTGATCTATGAACTTGCTGACAATTGGAATATACATTGCTGCATTCAAAGGTGTTTTAGATATATTTTAAGTATACAGTAAGTAATATTTTTACAAACTTCTATTAATTAATCTTTAATTTTACTAATTTTCTTTTAAACTAATATCCAGGATAGATATCTAATTTTTTTAGCAATTTCACTATTCACTGCACTAAACTTGCTGACCAAGAAATATCTGAAGAATCAGCAATGTTATGAGCCCTGACCTAACATCCAGGTTTAAGTTACTTCCCCACCACAATGATGTAGCTTCCATCTGCCTTTTCTATAAATATTTTCATGGCAATTTTTCTGATGAGCTTTCCTCATTAGTACATCAACTTCACAAATTTAAGTGCAGTGCTAAATTGGCAGATAGGTCTCATAATTTCATTGTTGAAATAGTTGTAACAACCAAGCACTAAAGGACAAAAAACTGTGGAGAGCCATGATTGCTTATATTTTAAAAAGTAGATGGTACATAAAAGAACTCACAATTCAACAGTTCTGACTGAGAACATTTGCCCAATGGTCATCATCACTGTCATGATCTTTATCTTCTTCATTCAATTCACCTTCCTAAAGAAAACAGTTGAAAAAAATATTTGAGAAAGAATTAATTTCAGTCTTACAGAATAGAGTATATTTCTAAATTATATGCATTACTTTAGAATATTATATGAGCAATTATTTTACAATATTAGGCATGCGTTATTTTAGAATATGGTCAATTATTTTAGTATGTTATATATAGAATACTTTTAGAATGTCATCTATACATTACGCTAAAAATATGTAGAAATCTTTTAGGATATTATACATGCATTATTTTAGATTATATATACAACTAGCAGTAGAGCCTGGCGTTGCCTGGGGATGTAACAGTAAGAGATAGATCAAGTATCGACCATCATAAAAACTGAAAAATAAAATTGACAAAGATTGTTGTTTAAGGTTGACGGACACGCATGTCTTAATTAGATTTTTTTTTTTTTTTTTTACGAATTGGTCAAACCCAAACAAAAACATTGTTTTCAATCGTTATGAGTCTACCGATTGAATAGAATTTTATTACAAACAATTGTCTTGTAAATGAAATTTTTAAAGCATTCTAAATGTAAAAATAAAGAAAAAAGTGTGCAAGAAACACTACCTGCCAAAAAAAAAAAGTGAAGTTTTGTTGAAATCGGTTGAAAAATGTAGGAAATCTGATCCCATATATAAATGAACACACACAAACAAACAACCTGGGTTTTATAATAAGTATAACTCGATATGAGTTGTCCCCCTTTCATTCTCACAATGCCTCTTAATGTCATGTTTTCAAATTGATTTTATGCAAAAAACAATTGTTTTTTCCAATTTTGGTGCTGTTAGAACCACACAAAAGTAATTTCTGTAGTCCTGTGAAGTTTTGTTGAAATCCGTTTGAAAAATGTAGGAAATCCAATCCAATATATAAACGAACAGACACACACACACACACACAATCTGTGTTTTATAATAAATAAGTAAGTTTTTTATATATATTGAAATATACTTTTTAAATGCCCATTTTTAAAGCCATCATTAAATTTTGTGCCCCACCCCGCAGATTATTTATCATTTTTCTCAATAAATAAGTCTAATTAATTTTAAGCAAATATATAAGGAATAAAAAAAAAAACTATGTCAAAAGCTGAAGCAAGGCCAAAATTTATAAGAAAGGATCAAACATTGCATTTTAATAATTATTTTTTCTTTTGCTGATGTTCACCTAATACAAGGCCCAAGAGCCACTCAAAGTAGAGAGTAACTGAATGATGTGTATGATATGAAAGTAAATGGAGGAAGTGAAAATTATGAAGATATGGACAATAGCTAACAACTGACCCTAGACTTGAAGAGGCTAAGATTGTAATGTTTAGGGAAGCATCCCATTGGGAGTCTGTTCCACATAGTAGCAGTACTTGGGAAGAAGTTGTCTGAGTGGAACATCATGCTTACCAATGGAATTGGTGGTACTAAAGAATGGAGCTCATTTGAACAATTTTTGCATTTAAAATTGGAAATAAAAAGCAGCATCACTATAAGTAGATTTATATTGACTAAGTATTTACATATCTTCATTGATATTGATAGATTTTTGAATTTTGATGTAGTGAAACTCCAGGAACCATGGGTGGTGATTTGGGTGTGTCTGGTTGGGTTTATTTTTTTTTTATGGCATATCAACCTCAATGGGTTATTTAATGCCGACAACATTTTTAGGATAGATTCGAATATATAGAGTATGTATTCTTTGGTTTAGATTGGTTTGGTTTATTTTGTTTTATGGCATATCAACCTCAATGGGTTATTTAATGCTGACAACATTTTTTATTGCTGGTAATATTTTGTTTTGTCAAAAATCTGTTTCTGGTAATATTTTTCCTTCAAAATTGCATCGCTGGTAATAATTTTTTTTCAAAAAAGTATTGATGGTAATAGTTAACTATTTGCCCATAGCTGGGACCCTAACAGGTGCTACCACTCTGGGTCAAGGTGGACCTGGGAACACCAGCAATTAAGAGGTGGTTCCACGCTCTTCAAAACCTCCTGATCAGAGGCCTTGCTGCTGGATGTAGTTTAACGTCTTACCCAGGACGATGTAAATTTGGCTTTAATTTGTTATCTCTATGTGCAATTTGTATTTTACTGCTACAAAATCATCCAAACTAAACCCATTCTAATATTTCATATTAGACAAGAATTTTGAGAATATACAAAACCATATATATATAAATATATTATATAGTATAAAATTTCAATTTAGGTTTCAAACACCAAAGCAACGATAATCATACTAATTATAAAACCCAGGGTATGTGTGTGTGTGTCTGTACGTTTATATATTGGATCAGATTTCCTACATTTTTCAGCCGATTTCAACAAAACTTCACAGGACTACATAAAATTACCTTGCGGTGGTTCTGACAGCACCAAAAATTGGAAAAACACAATTGGTTTTGCACGAAATCAATTTGAAAACACGATTAAGAGGCATCGCTGTCGAGAATGAAAGGGGGACAACTCATATCGAATTATACTTAAACCCAGGATGTTTGTGTGTGTGTGTGTTCATTTATATATGGGATCGATTCCATTTTCAACCGATTTCAACAAAACTGCACTTTTTTTTTGGCAGGTGGTGTTTCTTATTGTCTTGCACATATTTTTTCTTTATTTTTTGTTCAGAATGCTTTTAAAATTCCATTTACAAGACAATTGTTTATAATAAATTCTATTCAATCAGTAGAGACTCATAATAATTGAAAACAATGTTTTTGTTTGAGTTTGACCAATTCGTAAAAAAACAAAACAAAAAAAAAAAAACTAATTAAGACATGCGTGTCCATCAACCTTAAACAATAATCTTTGTCAATTTTATTTTTCAGTCTTTATGATGGTCGATACTTGATCTATCTCTTACTTTTACATTCCCGGGCAACACCGGGCTCTACTGCTAGTATTTGATAAATGCCGAAGTTGGTTGTGCTTTCAACCAGAAACTATCCTTACAAACATATCTCTACTGTAATCCAGTTTTGGTGGGATTAGTGGCAGAAAAATGCTGAGGCAGCAGGAAACGGAGAAAAATTGACAGATTTTTCTTTAAAAATAAACAAAGTATTTGAAAACCTTATTTGATTTTATAAATGTTAAATTATGTTTTTGAAAATATTTATTTTATTTTTTTTAATCAATTCACCTCAAGCAATGCCACTAAAGTTCAATTGGATACTGGGAGTGGAAGAATAAAAGAGACTTTAGAAGGAGCCGGAAATTCAATTCTTAAATGGGAAACAAGGGGGAAACCTCTATTTGTTTTCAAAAGGCCGGGGAGAAGTGTGAACCGGGTGATAGGCAAATCTATCTACTCCTATTAATTCTTTTTCAATAATTTAGGTATTCAATTTTTAAGTATCCAAACAATTTTTCAACCTCTGTCCCAAGATGTCTGGATAACCAAGGAAGTATTGTAACATATATATATATGAAGAAAAATACAGAAAAAACAAACAAAAATCTTAATATGCAATTATGCTGTATTAATGTTAATATAAAGTCGACGTTAATACAGCATAATTGCATATTAAAAAACCCCTTTGTATTTCTTCATACTATCGAATCTATATCCATATATTTGCTTATATATATATATATATATATATATATAAATGACAATAGGAAAACTGTAATAGTTGCCGACACTTTTTGTCCATTGTGGACTTTCTCAAGGCAAAAAACGAAATGAATTTATTTAAACAAAGTAATAGCAAAAACAAAATATCCTTAGCTACTGGAAGAATTTATTATTGCTGTGTTGACAGATTCAACCATTTTCTTTTGATTTCACAATACTGTTGTGTATGTTTGTTTGGGAGAGTAGTAATTCTGTTAAGGTGAAATAGGGAAAAAGCCTGGGCCTAGATTAATATTTGGGTAATATTCAATGGCGGCACTCTTGATGATTTTCCTTCTGAGTGAGTTATTTTCTTTTTTTTATGAGTGTAGCATTTTAAAAATCAAAATTGTGGTTGAATTTATTTCTATAGATTACTAGTGTGTTAGCTAAGTTGTCTTTTTCTACAGGTTAACTCTTAGAAATTTTTCATACATATATATATTTATATATATGTGTGTGTGTTTGTTTGCTGTTGGATGGAAATCTTTTCCATTTAGTACAGTTGAGCTTCTTTGTTAGACACAATACATCAGTGTTCTGATATATGTCACCCCTGCCGAATATCGAATTTAAGTTTGGATTTACCACCATTTCTGATTCTGACTTCTGGGATATTCCATCTTGTGCCATGTAGCTGTTTTTTTGTACTTGGTGATTTTCATTGGTTTATGCACTGTCAACCAAACTTTATTATCCTCAGCCCACTGACGGGAAACAGACACACCTTACACTAGAGGCTATTATTGGTTGCCAGATGATTATGCACATTGCATACAAAACTATTAGTCATGACTGAGTGACAAATACAATTTTGGTGAAATCATTCTAAAGCTTTGATGATTAAGCATTAACCAGTATTTCCTACGTGCTTAGCTATCGCTCCTTAGTCAGTGAAATATATATGATAAAAATAGTTTTAAGGTGTGTGATATTTATGTGTAAAAGTTCTCAATATCACGGAAAGACTGTATGTAAATATAAAAATGGACACTGAGTGGCGATAGACTGTTTCATGCTTGAACGCAAACTTCAGGCCATATATATATATATGTAAATATTCTCAGATGGAGTGTATCTGTAGAAGAGACAAAATGAATAAAAAGAGACAAGGGGAAACACTATATTTAGCCGACACATTTCATCCTCTGAGGCCTTGCCTTGATAAAGTCCCTCAGAGGACAAAACATGTCGGTTAAGTATAGTTTTTCTTTGTGTCTTTTTTTTTCATTATATATATATATATATATATATATATATATATATATATATATATGTGTGTGTGTGTGTGTGTGTGTGTGTATGTGTGCGGTTGTAAATATTCTCAAATGGAGTGTATCTATAGAGGATACAAAATAAATAAAAAAAAAGACAAAGAGAAAAACTATACTTAGCCAACATTCATCATCTGTTAGACTTCATCAAGGCAGATGTAATATGCAAATGTAAAATGAAAATACATTTGCCTTGATAAAGTCCATCAGAAGACAAAACAGGTCGGCTAAGTATAATTTTTCCTTGTCTCTTTTTATTTATATATATGTGTGTGTGTGTGTGTGTGTGTAAAGAATTAACGATTTTATTTTTTGATCCAACATATTTTTATTACTTCAAATGTTATTTTTAGTGGATACCTGTGTTTGAGTAGACACTATGTTTATTTTAAACAGTATTAATTTATTATTTTAAAATAAATGGATTGTCTACTTAAATATGGTTAACCACTAAAAATAATATTCTGAGTCATAAAAATATGTCAAATTAAAAAATCAAATCCATTAATTCTTTTAAAATTGCTTTGTTTACATTTCAGACATGAAACTGAGAAGATATGTGTTTCAGGAAATCTGAATGAGTCAATGTGCTTTAAAGGCCAAATAGGACCTTGCTTTATTGTGAAGCTCTTCATGGCCAAATGGTAAAAGCACATCAGATCAGATGGTGGTTTCTCCTGCAATAGGGGATGCAGGTTAGCGTAAGTTCTCAGTTATGCAGGCAGGCAGACAAAATAAATACTGTTATCTACTAAAAATAATGTTTGAAGAAATATATATGATGGACTCTCTCGTCGCAGATGACAAATGAAAAGGTCAGTAAAATAAAGAGGTGCTTAACTTTCATGGACATGTATGTGTATCCCACAGGTGTTTTTACTTTTAGACATGAAACAACTAGTTGAGGATTAATTGCTACATGTTTCCATGAGTGGACAGCAAGTCCTGCTTTACTGCATACAACAAGCAGGACAGGCATCAACTCCATCAATCTGAAACTTTGTTTTCCCAGGAAGAAAAGAGGATGCTGCATCAATTCTGATTGTCTGAGTTTGTCTCTGGAACACAAGAGTGGCATTCTGACCTGACCTGGTTCTTAGAAGCTGATCAAAGAGGAATTGTTTTGGAAGTCTGTTATTGCTCATACGAGAAAGATGTCCTGCCCACCTGAGAGGAATTTTCATTAGGATGGCTTCAATACCTGTGTTGCATTTAGGTATAACTGAACTATTTCTAATGCAATCACCCAGTTTTTCTGTTGTAGACAGACAAAATAAATATTATTATTTACTAAAAATAATGTTTGAAGAAATATATATACATATATATATATATATATATATATATATATATATATATATATATATATATATATACAGATATATTAGTGGTCAATATATATATATATATATATATATATATATATAAATAAATAATATTAGTGGTCAGTATATATATATATATATATATATATATATATATATATATATATATATATAAATAATATTAGTATATATATATATATATATATATATATATATATATATATATATATATATAAATATTAGTAATTAGTCAATATATATATATATATATATATATATATATATATATATATATATATATATATATATATATATATAATATTAGTTCAATATATATATATATATATATATATATATATATATATATATATAATATTAGTGGTCAATATATATATATATATATATATATATATATATATATAATATTAGTGGTCAATATATATATATATATATATATATATATATATATATATATATATATATATATAATTTAGTCAATATATATATATATACAAAGGTAACCAAAAAAGTTCTGTCCGTTTTTTGATTAGTCATTGAATGAAGTTGAAATATATACGAAATGCTTGTAGCAATTGTTTTCAAATTCAGACAGCCAGAAGTAGGAACATCAGACGTTATAAAAAACACGCACACTGTGTCCGGCCATCAGTTATAAACCGGACAGCTGTGAGAAGCATGGAAGTGTCTAGAGATCTCGTTTAGGGCTGTTTGCTTTACGACTTCAAAGTGGGTTTATCAGCAGCTGCATCAAGTCGCCGCATATGTCAAGTGTTTGGGTATAGTGCTGTGGATAAACGTACTGCAAGGCATTGGTTTCAAAAATTCAAGTTGGAAGATTTGTCTCTCCATGATGAGCCTCGCAGTGGACGACCACAGATCTTGAATGACGGAGGCGGCCATTGAAGAGGACAATAGTCTAACGTGTGATGAACTTGCAAGACAGTTCAACGTTTCCGATGAAACAGTTAGACTTCACCTGCACTGCCTAGGTAAGATGTACAAACTGAGCAAGTGGGTTCCGCAAACACTGTTGGAGGTCCACAAGTGACTACGAGTGGCAGCCTGCGTATCGCTGCTTTCTCACCACCGTACCACATCCTTATTCAATCGAGTGCTTACCAGTGATGAAAAGTGGGTTCTGTACGAAACTCGCAAGCGTTCTAGACATTGGTTGTCTCCTCAGGATGATGTCCCTCACACCACAAGACTGCCTATGCACCCACACAAGATTATGCTTTGTGTCTGGTGGACAGGTCGTCAAGTGGTTCATTATGAACTGCTACCAATGGGCCAAATGATCACTGGAGACCTATACTCGCAGCAATTGAAATGTGTGCAACAGGCATTGTGCCCGAAGGAGCGAGCACTGGTGAATCACAAAGGTGTGCTTTTCCTCCATGACAATGCCAGGCCGCATGTCACGCAAGTGGCGAGGGATACCATACAGCAACTTGGGTGGGAGACCTTGCGCCATCCAATTACCACCTCTTCCACTCCCTGGATAATCATCTTCGTGGGAAATCCTTCACCAGTGAAGCAGACTTGCGCAAAGCCCTCATGGACTTCTTTGCATCAAAAGCCCCCAAGTTCTACTGCAAGGGCATTGAACAGCTGGAGACATGTTGGCAGAAGGTGCTGGATGCTGATGGCGATTACTTCGAAGACTAAATATAAGTTACACATACTGTGAAGCGTTTTCTTTTTTCCTTTAAAAACAGACAGAACTTTTTTGGTTACCTTGTATATATATATATATATATATATCTATATAAATAAATTTCCAAGAGGATAGAATCCAGGTAGAACTCAATGTCTAGGACAGAGTAATAATAAAAAAGCTCAAACACTAATATTCCATGGTTATAATTTATTACATTGGAATCGTAATCATGATCCAATTCATCATTTTATATATATATATATATATATATAGCTGGGTAGCAGTCCCTCTCTAATACATATTACATTAAAAATGAATAAGGTACATCTGTTAAGTTTTTTTTATTGTTTTTCTTGTGTGCAAACAAGATTTCTTTTTTGGAATTGGCATTGTGTAGAAATTGTCCAAATGTTTGTTCATTCCAAGAACTTTCAGCTGATCTCTCTATCCATTTTCAAGGATTTTTCTAGTGCTATTGCAAATGGTAAGTTGTTTCAAAGTAGACACACCTTTTAATTCCCAAATGGCTAGTTTCTATGATAGTGTTTCAAATTAAGAATTTACAGACAGGTAATAAAGAATTTTAATCAGCTAAATTTTCTCCTACAGTTAATCTATTCCACACTTTATATATTCATACAGGTAAATCAAAATGTTCTAATAATTGCTTGATTCAATTCAGTTAAGCTAATGAAAACAATAAAATAGCAATAAGTTTAATTACATCTTTGAGCACTACTTAAAAATGGTTCACTCATGAAAAAAATAGGGTAAAAGTGTTGGGGGATAATTTTTGTTGATTAGCATTAATTAGACATTCTTCAAGCCATAACATTTTTTCAGAAATGAAAAATATTTTTTTTTTACTTTTCAAGAAAAAAATTTTTTTCCTGTTCATAACATCAATACAATATAAAATTGATCGGTGAATTTTTACAAGGTCATTGAACTTAGTTCTTCTGCATATGAAAACAAACTTTTGTTTTTTAACAAAAATAGATTTCTTTTAAATAAAGAACAAACAAATATACATTTTTCATTAAAAAACAATTTACTGTTTATTCTTTATTTAAGGTAAATACTTATTATCCTACAATGTTTTTGCTTTGGAAAAAAATCACCATCACAACAAAGGAAAATTTAAATTAAAATTTCAGAAAATTAAAAAAAAAAAAGAAGCAAAAATTAATGATGTAATTGCAGTTGCAAACTTGACATTTTTAGATAAAAAAAACTATGCCCAATGTTAAAATTTAGGGATTGATTTTTTCATTGTATTGATATTATGAACAGGACCCTACTTCTAGATCAATATTTTTTGGTTCTGACAAATATCATGACTTAAGGAAGGTTTAATAAATGCTAATATACAAGAGTTATTCCTTGAAAAAAATTTTTTCCCTATTTTCTACAAGTGGACCACTCTATTTAATTAGTGCCCAACTTTGTTTCTCGTTAAAGAATGAAAAAAAAAAAGAAATAAGAAAACACTGTAATACTGAATTATCCTTTCGCACATTTACAAATCTACCATTCGTCCATGCATTGTATATTGTTGCAATATCTGGTCAGGTTCTCCTGCTTAAGATTCTTGACAAATTTCAATGAAGGATCTTTAATGTAATCGATCCTGTACATTCTCTTTTCTTGCACTTCTCACCTGTGGAACTCTCTTCCAGTTTCTTGCTTTCCTGTTGTCTAGAATCTTCAAAATTTTAAATGTAATGTCAATCGCCATCTTGTCATCCTGAACTGTTCCTTTTTTTGCCTTCTTCACTTTTCACTAAAGCACTGCCTGTAACCACACCAATTAAATGCAACAAATACAATTTAAAATTCCCCCCCCACCGACACACACACACCAAATTTAAATGAAACTTTAATCACTATCTTCTGTCTTCCTGAATCCTATTCTTTTATTGTCCTTTCTCCTTGTTGTATGGTGTTGTTCTACAAAGCATGATCAGTGGTTAACTTCTTGCCTGTCTCTTAGTTTACTATACACTTTATATCTCTTCCACTTAACGTATGCACATAAGTACAATCTTATTTACCAATCCACTACACTTCTCAATAATATTTTCTCATTCTCTTTCACTCCCAGTAACCCAGTGTTTCGCAAATTTTTTTCTCTGGGCCGCATTTTTGGAATTAAAATTTGCTTGTGTTTCACCAAATTTCATACGATAAAAAAAAAAAAAAAAAAATAAAAAATAACAGAGAAAAGATTAAAAGGAGATAACTGTGGATTTGAACTGTCAGAACAATATCATTGATAACTCTCTCCTCCAATTTGCAGACCCTAGTTACCATATTCTTAATATTTGATAAATATATCACAATGATAAAATCAGTCAATAATTATTTATACCTATTTATACTCAGACTCATGCATGCAAATAATATTTTAAATTTTGAAATCATATTTATTTTTGGTATATGAATTTTTTGAAACTTTCTAAATCTTTGATTATCTTTCAATTATCCCGCCTCACCTGCTTTCCTCTTCTGTCACATCTATGAGGTGCACTGCATCATTTGGAAACCACTTCAGTAACACCTTGTGTCTTAGTGGCATTGTCACCTTGCTTGGGGTGAAATGATTAAAAAAAATAAAAAGTGCTAAGTTTGTTGCAAATAAAGGTTTATGCAGATTTTAATTCCATAATTAATCATTGAAAGCAAAAACGTTTTTCAGATTTATAAACGACTCATGTTTGTACTCACAATTAAATTTTGGTAGCATCCATTTCTGAGACGGATTAAATCTCCCCAGAGAACTTCCTTGCCACAACTGGGACAACAGCCATCAACTGGGATTAATTGTAGTTCAGCATCATTTGTTTTGCGTTGGGCAAGAAAGTGACCAGCCAAACATGTAATATGGCTTACTGCTCGACACTGGACATGGATGCACCTTAAGACTGAATTAGGATCCTGTATATAAAGAAATAAAATAAATAAAACAATGAAAATGCAGAGACTTACATTAACACTAAATTGTTGTATTCACAAAGCTTATGAATTTAGTTTTAGAGGCATTGAAAATAGAGTCTAACATTGTTAGCAGCTTTTTCTAGATGATGTAGGAGAACTATGGCATTGTTAACAGTGTCAGTGATAGCTCGGTCATCTGTATAGTTAATATCTGTCAACTTTTTTGCAGGATATCGACTTCAGAGTTTTGGTAATAAAGTAAAACCCCACAGCTTGATGGATCCATCCCTGATATTTCTACAATCTTATGTGTACACAGAATGCGCTTGGCAGGACACTGCAGGTGAGCAAAACAAGAACTTGCGAGTGACCTACTTAATAAATCTTGTCTTATTGTTACCTTAAAATTGTTCTGCTACCCATTTACTCAAACTCGCTAGATAGGCTATGTTTTCCTCTGTTTGCATTGCCTTTAATATATCCTGTGAGTATCAAAATTTCCAAGCCCTCTTTCTGCATTATGTGCCCCAAAATTTTCCAAATAAATATGACAAGTACAAATGTTCCAACAACAGAGATGTTATTGCCGATAATGTCAGACTACTCCTGATGGACTATCACTTGTACAAGTTGAACTAATTACACTATTATTTTTAAAATCTTTGTGTTAGGAAGCTACATTGATGTTGCAATAACAACAATGATGAGGACAATAGTCTCAATGTAAATAATGATAAATTCTGTTGTGGCAATTACCTCTTTATGTTGTGAGGTGTAGATGTTTTCCAGTACATATCTAATGGCTCCTGGAATGTTTGCCCCACAAACAATATTTAGCAGACTCATGTGAGTTTGGGTAAAAATAAAAAACAAAATACACGGAATTTAAAACAAATGACAATATATGTATTAACACAAAGAAATTACATTAATGTGTACACAATTGAAAGTAAAAGAAAAGACATAAAAAGAAACGTGTTTGTTTGTGTGGTACATGTGTGTATATGTACATGTGAGAGCTCAATAGTCAGTGGACTGGAGAAATGAATGCATCCAACCAGGGGACATGTTAGCTACATGCTACTACATCTTGGAGCAAGAAGAAAAGAGAGAGAGAGAAAGAGGAAGGAAACATCTGCCTTTTTGTAGACTTAAATTGAACCACCTAATGGGCATTTTTGGTGAAGCCAAGTGAAGTAACCCACACTTCTTATCCCAGAAATTCTGATTGATTTTATCACGTCTGTATTAACCAGGATATTAAAGATAATAAAATAAAAATATTGCATAAATTCATACAGACCACTAATTTTTCCAAACACACTGAACAGCATAGCCATTTTTTACTGATCCTTGGTGGAGAAAAGCCATTTATGCAGGACAATGAATTTGCACTGATCTCTGGGTCCATAACTGAATGTAACAATTGCTGGTTCTTTTGTGGAGAGAGTTCAAAAGCTGGTAGTTGGCTTTGTGAAGGTTTAACCTTTTTACGTCGTACTGGTCCATACACAATAGGCATATGCATTGGAGGAAGAAGATTTGGGGGGAACTCCTGTTGATACTCCTGTTTCAGCCAGCGTATGGTGAGGGGAAGCCGATGCCAGGGGCCAGTGCGCAACATTTCACAGACAATTCGAAAACGATACTGATATGCTGATTCAGTACGTTTCTTCTTTGGTAAGTGCTTCAGGCGTCGGGAGGCGTTGGGATTCTGCCAGGCCCATTCAAACTTCATGGAAGAAAATAAAAAAATAAAAAGTGAAAAAAAAAAAAAACTTTCAATACAATTGGAGAGGTGATATATAGCTTCTTAACAGTTAAAAAAAAACTTAGGTAAATTCATTATATCATACAAAATGTGCTATAAATTCATAAAGTCTAGGTACCATAGCAAAGAGTTCATCTGAGCAATTTTAGTGTCATTTTTTAGCCATCTTTCATAAGAATGTAATATTCTTTATTAAAAAAATATCTTCCAAAAATAAAATATACTTTTCTAAAACTTTATTTGAGAAATATTAGCTGATTTAAAGTTTAGTTAATCTGATTTGAAACAAATATTACAGAAATGCATTTTTTGCTTGTTTAAAGTGTTAACAAGTTGACAGCTTGACTGACAGATGAAAGTTTATCTAATTTTTTTCTAAAGTGGATATACCTGTAAATATTTACTTGGGGAGTATAATGTGAGTGCCTTTTTTATGTAATTTTTAACTACTCAGTAATCTTAAAAATTTTAAATATTCTCCGTAATCTAATATTTTATTGAATTTTACATCCTTTGACCTCCAACTCATTACCACTTTTAATTTTGATAATGGCATGCATTGGCATCCTTATTTACAAAAACTGGCATATCATATATAAAAAAAAAAATTTTTTTCAAAAATCTTTTTAAAATATTGGTGTTCAATAAATTGTACTAAGCTTTTCTGTTTATTATTAGTGAATATAGTTTTTACTTACAGATCGTGACAGCTATTAGGGAGATGTGATTAAATATATTTTAATGTTTAAAAAAAATTATTCAGTATTATTATTGTTTAAGTAATAAACATTATAACATAGCACAAATAGCTATATGGTAGAAAAAGGAATTTTTGATAATATACGCATTTTTTAAGTATTGATGATTATTTCTTAACTTTTATCAAAAATGACATTCTTGTCCATATAGTTATGGATAATATTATACATTAATTACAATTTTTTTTAATTAATAACTATTTGTACTCAGTTGTTGACATTAATAGCTATCTGCTGATGTGTTCAAATTTTGGAATCATGCAATAATAAAAATTTAAATTTCATCTGATAGATGTTGTGATCTGTTAATAATAACAACACCTAACCAGCACAATACAGAATTTTAAAAGATTTAAAACATTATAAACTAATCTAATTAATTTTTTTTTAAAGGAAAACAATTTTTATAAAAATTCATTATTAATAGAAAAAAGTTTTTTTCTTAAGACAATAGTGTCCAAAATATATCTTATTTATAAAAGATTTTCTAATTAAATAAGGTCTTAGCTTTATTGCATTTTTTTACTTCATGATTTAGAGCAGACTTTTGGTAAGTGGTGGACATTTTTACAAAAAGAAGTTGATGATTTAAATTTCCAAAGGATTTCTGCTTTTAAGTAATATAAACATTAAGTGGAACAAAATTTAATTTCCAAATCAATGTGTTTTTTACTACAAAACCCCACCCCCAAAAAAACAAAAAAAAAAACTGCTAAAATTTCCTATACTGAGGAAAAAAAAAACAAGATTTTTAACCAAAATTTTGAACGTTCTAAATAGGATAAAAAATATAACCCAGTAATGAAAAAATCCTTTAGTCTGGCCACTTAATAATAACAAAGATTTTGACAATGAAATTTTCTTTTTATTAAGTTTTGGGTATTTCTTTCATTATGATATACTCAATTTTTAGTAAATCAGTGGTAGTACCTATATATATATATATATATATATATATATATATATATATATATATATATAGATAACTATACTCGTTTTCGAAAAAACCCTTGAATTTTTGATTTGCCAATAATCAAATCAATCTCAAGGGAAAAAAAGGTTTTAAAAAAAGAAAGAGCTACAAACATGAAAGTCTGTTGAAAAAAATCGGACAAATGCAGGTTTGAAGCCTAAAGAAAAAACCCCGATATGAGTAAACAACTAACAAAAGAGCTCAATACAACCGTAGAGCAGACCGAGATACACCTAGTGAGCCAGACAAACCTACCTAGATTTCACCTAAATGGATCATCAGGGCAATTTGGCTGACGAGCTTAGCCAAATTTCCCTGACGATCTGTTTAGGTGAAACCTAGATAGGTTTGTCTGGCTCACTAGGTATGTATATATATATATATATATATATATATGTGTGTGTGGAGGGACAAATACAAACAAAAACATCAGTTATAATTATGCCCCAGGTATAATTATATAATTCCCTCAATAAGAACATTATTTTAGTCTGATGAAGTCCTTTTAAAGGATGAAATGTATTACATAGAATTTTTTTTATTTTCATTTTGTCATAGAAGTACCCAACATTACTCAGATATATAGAAATTTACATATATTCTTATATTATTTTTAATGGAGTAGACACTCACTTTATTTATTAACCAGAATATTTATTTATTTTCATCTACCAGCCTGAAAATAAATAAATATACTGTTTAATAAATAAATGGCATAGCTACTCAAATATTGGTATTGACTAAAAATATATATATAACTAGCAGTAGAGCCTGGCGTTGCCCGGGGATGTAACAGTAAGAGATAGATCAAGTATCGACCATCATAAAGACTGAAAAATAAAATTGACAAAGATTATTGTTTAAGGTTGACGGACAAGCATGTCTTAATTAGCATTTTTTTTTTTTTTATTTTTTTTACGAATTGGTCAAACCCAAACTCAAACAAAAACATTGTTTTCAATTGTTATGAGTCTACCGATTGAATATAATTTTATTATAAACAATTGTCTTGTAAATGGAATTTTGAAAGCATTCTGAATGTAAGAATAAAGAAAAAAGTGTGCATGGCAATAAGAAACACTACCTGCCAAAAAAAAAAATAGTGAAGTTTTGTTGAAATCTGTTGAAAAATGTAGGAAATCTGATCCCATATATAAATGAACACACACACACATACACACAAACAACCTGGGTTTTATAATAAGTATAACTCGATATGAGTTGTCTCCCTTTCATTCTTGCGACAGCGATGCCTGTTAATCGTGTTTTCAAATTGATTTCTTGCAAAAACAATTGTGTTTTTCCCATTTTTGGTGCTGTCAGAACCACCGCAAGGTAATTTTACGTAGTTCTGTGAAGTTTTGTTGAAATCGGTTGAAAAATGTAGGAAATCCGATCCAATATATAAACGTACAGACACACACACACCCTGGGTTTTATAATAAGTATGATGTATATTTGGGCAGCAACATTTCTTTCATTAAGTATAACAAACAAGGAAGATTTTATTAATTTTTCATTTAGTTTTCCCCAGCATCCTTATGCTTTCCTGTTTTGTAGGAGTTAAGGAGTACAGAAATTTCCCATAATTTTCATTGTCCCAAGTGCTTTTGACCACTTCTTTAGCCATTTTCAAGGGGGTTTTGTTTTTTGGCGTTGTTAGTTTTTCTTTATGTTTTTTGACTATTTAAGTTATAACGAGAAAGAGTTTATTTGCCTTGGTAATTTAACCATCGGAATTTTTTCTACTTTTGTAAATGGTATGTAACAAAAAATTAAATTTAAGTAAGAAAACAAACAAATTTTTTTTTTTTTTTTTTTTACTATAGTGACATATTTCAGTTTAAGGGAGAAAATAGGACTGTTTTAATAATAAAATTGTATGAAAAACTGTCAAAGTATCAGGACAATAAACAGTGGAATGATTAACATACACAAAGAAAACAAAAAGTTTAATGATAAAATGAAAGAAAACAACATTGGACATTTCTCTTTCTCTTCTAACCCTAACCCTGCCCTATTATGAAAGGGGGGGGGGAAACAAAACAATATTGGATCCCAGCTTTACAGGCATTAACATGACCTTAAAAAAAAAAAAAAAAAATTTGTCCTGGGTAGAAATTTTACATTCTGTGGGTAAAATAAGAAACGAATGACTCACGATGCCCCACATCACCCCTAACTAAACAGAATGTGAATAAGTTTCTCAATTTGAGTAGTTGACCTTTTCTGTTATTTTCAACACTTTAACATTTTGAACTCTTCAGTTCTGAAAACCAGATTAATGGTGTGTGTGTGTGTGTGTGTGTGTGTGTGTGTGTGTATATATATATATATATATATATATATATATATATAAAAAATACATAAAAGGTTAAAGATCAGAGTTGAACCGAACCAGACCAGAAACAGTAGTATTAAAAAGTGCCCAATACATGTGTGAAAAAAAAAAACAAAAAAAAAAACATGTAGAGCTTTTAACTTTAAAAATTAGGAGATCAGTTGAATCCGATAGCTTGGTTTCAATCTTACGGTATCTTCAGGCAATTTTTATCAACTGACCTCCCAATACATTATTTTTTAAAAAACTAATGAACGCTATATTATTTTTTTGAAAAATAAATAAACAAATGCACAACGTTGGGTGTGATAGAAAGGAGGAGGATGTGAATAAGAAGAAGGGGGAAAAGAAGAAAAGCAAGGGTATTATAAATGTATTGGGGGGGGGTAATTGAAATGTACAATTATTTTTTTTATTCAGCCTCATATGAGCTTAAGAGGAATTTTTAATATGTATGCAAGGACTCATGACTTCGAATTTCTGGTTCAAAAATTTCTTTGGATTTGAAAATGTCATTATTGCTAATTTTTCCTGTTATATTATTGTGGCTGTTTTAAGGCTTTGCCTTTTTTTTTTTTAATTTTCTACATATATATATATATATATATATATATATATATATATATATATGAAGAAAAATATATGGAAAAAACAAAACAAAATTCTTATATACAATTATGCTGTTTTAATGTTAATATGTCAGCGTCGGACGTTTTAGGTCTAATAAACCATCTTCAGGACATATTCATAAATATAACATTATCAATACAACATGACAAAAGACAATGTACATAAAAACAAGACTTATCCAAACAAATAACTGAAAGTTTTATAAGATTAGCGCTCCGTTTAAAACAATATATAAATATAAAATGGTCACTGAGGTCCACATGTTGTATTGATAATGTTATAATTTATGAATATGACCTGAAGATGGTCTATTAGACCGAAATGTCCGACGTTGACATACTAACATTAAAACAGCATAATTGTATATAAGAATTTTTGTTTTGTTTTTTCCATATATATTTTTCTTCATACTGTCGGATCTATATCCATATATTTGCTTATATATATATATATATATATATTATATATATAATATTAATTTTAGCCCAAGCAAGGCAATAAAACTACTAAGATGCAAGATGTGAAAAAAACATGCTCTGTATTGTGAAATAAAAAATGCAATTAAACACATTATTTAATTAAAAATGCTTTTAATTGCTTTTAGGAATTAAATATATTATGGATACTATTGTCTGAAGAAAAATTTATTTTTCTTAAGACAATAGTATTCGTAATATATTTAATTAATGAACAATGAATTTTTACAAGAATTGTTTTTTAAAAAAATTTAAGAATTACAAGAATTGTTTTTTTAAAAAAATTTAATTTAATTAATTTATAATGTTTTAAATCTTTTAAAATTCTGTATTAATTTGTGCTAGTTAGGTGATATTAAATTTACTAATCATAATTGGAAAAGTTTAGTACAATTTATTGAACATTTTAAAAAGAATTTTGATGATTTTTTTTTGTGTGTGTATGTGTATAAACATGTTGATTTTTGTAAATAAGGGCATCCATATATGACATTAGCAGAAAATAAGAGCAGTAACTATTGTTAATTTAAAATTAATTGATAATTTTATACTATTTCCTCAACAAGTGTCTTCATAAGTAAGACTATAAAGTCAAATTAAAATCCAGTAAAACATTAGAATGCTTAAAATACTTAAAATTTTAATTACAGATAGTTAAAAAAGTTATCTTAAAAGGTATTTATGCTGTATTTGTCAGACAATTTTATTACAATTATTTCTGCCTTACATAAATCTCATTAAATTATTGATAGATGTGTCAACACATCATAAAAACACCCATTTTCGTGTTAAAAATGATTTTCTGTAATATTTTAAACTAAATGTAAGTAATATTTGTTTTAATTCAGATAAATTAAATGTTAAATCAGTTAATCTCCCTCAAATAAAATTTCAGTACATTTTATTTTTGAAAATTTTTTAATAAAGAGAATTATGTTGTTTTGACAGATTTATCAATTTGGACAATTTTAGTGATTTTACTGATAATCAAGAAAAAAAAAAAATTTCCAATTGATTTAAATTTGGTTTGAAATACAGCAATCTATTTTGCTTCCTGGAAATATTAAATTTAATCTAGTATCTTGGAATTAAACTAAAATAAAATCTTCAAGAAAGATATTTCATTTTTAAAATGCATTTTAAACCTTAGGTATTACTAATTTTTGGAGGTACCTATATATTTCTAAAGAATTAATAGATTTATTTTTAACCAGACATTTTTATTATTGCAAACATTATTATAATGGATACTCATATTAGAAATAGGCACCAATTTTAATTTTAAACAGTGTGTATTATGTGTTTCTATTGGACTATATGTATATTCGCAAAATTCTCATAAAGAAAATGTGCTCTCCAGCAAGGATGGTTTCTGAAAATTAAAAATGAATACTTTTAAAATACCACCATGAAAAATGCAAATATATGCACTAGGTACAATGCAGATAATGTAAAATACTTTAGACAAAGCTGATACTTTAAAACTAAATAAAGAAGACAAACAACCCCCAAAAGAAAAACTCTAAATAAATAAATGAACAAACAAATTCAGTAAACAAACAAATTAAAAAACTATAAATGCACACATAAACACAAGTAAATTTAATAATATTAATAATAATAAGAAACAAATAATTGAGCAATTGATAATAAATAACGAGTAAAAGGTTAGCAGATAACTGCATTTGGATCCACGATTATTCCTACTCAACAGCCTCTTGAACAATTTGAAACTGTTACTGCCCACCCAGTAACCATCAGGATAATACTTACTAACCATAATGCACCACTGACAAGCATATATAAATAGTTGAGCCAATATACAACACACATGGCCTGAAGATTGCATTCAAACATGGAACAGACTGTTGCCTCTTGGTGTTGACCTCCAGTGCACACATTTTATATATATATATATATATATATATATATTTGATTGAATAAGTTACAAACATTAAGTTTGCTTATTTTGATCATAATCCTTTCATATTCATATATATATATATATATATATATATATATATATATATATATATGCACATACATATACATGAGGAGTGGCTGAAAGGTTCTTGTGTAGTGCAAACCCATTTTCCAAAATCATATTTTGTAAAGTTGGTGTAACTGAATATTTAAAATTCATGTAATACAAGGCTCAAGAGCCACTTAAGGTAGAGAGTTACTGAAGGAGGTGTGTGATATGAATGTAAGAGGAGGTAGATAGAAGTAAAAAATATGAGGATAATGAGGGTAAATAAAGTACAATGAAGTCATTGCCATAGTGACTCAAGGTAACACAGAACTTGAACCTCTCATATTTAACATAACATTTTATTCCACTCCTGTATTTCATCAATTATTCTCAACCAGTGTGTGTGTGTGGACCTTACAATCTTGTCTGTGATGTCTGAGAGACTGCCCATCTCAGTAGGGTGGGTGTTCATACAACTACATGTAATGCAATTCTTTCCTATTCTTGCAACACCTGTGTAACAATATCCAGTCATGTGAATCTGCTCTTGGTAGTCAGGAGTTTACCTCTGGTAAAAACCTACACTCAGCTCCATCGATGATCTGGTGTGATATTTAGTGCCAAATATGTTTTGGCTTGATATGGGGTGAGATATACATTACATGTATAGAAGGTCATCCAGTTTTATAGAGGAATAAGATTAATTTCTTTCTGACTGACTTATTGATTTGATTTCTAAGGCTTATCAACTGTTTGCAGGTTATATAAAGCCATGAAATTGGGGGGGGGATAATAATGTTTTAGTGATACATATTTTACAAATTAACCCATAGCTGGGGGGAAGAGGTGCATTCATATCTAATCAGTATTTGATAAACAAACAAGAAATTTTAACGAGGTCATAAAGTGGGGGATCGATTCTATATTACAGTCAATATATAAAATGATCCCTCTTTTTGGGGCGACTGTAATTTCTGTATATTTATATTCCAGAAAATGTAAATAAATCTAAAAGACATACCTGTGTAGCTAATCAGTATTTGATTGATTTGTTTTCTTCGGCTTATCAACCCTTCATAGATTATTTAAAGCCAGAAAATATTTTTAGATTGTAAGAATTGTTTCTTATAGATAATAATGGCTTAATGATATAACTCTTACTAATTAACCCATAGATAGGTGAAGAAGAAGTGAATGCATACCTTTCCCTAAGGGTATTTGCATGTAAGTGAATAAATGAACCCAACAGGAATTGGAACTTAGATTTCAGATTAACAATTCCGACCCATATCTATCACACAACTGACATATCCAGGCTTACAGCACCTGGTATTCATCAGGTTAGCAGAAAAGTCAGGCAAGTTCATGGATGTGAAGTGATACAGTTCAATGCCTAATAAACAAGAGTAGATTTTTAAAAAAATTATATATATATATATATATATATATATATATATATATACACACACAAGGTACAATCTAGATCTTTATACAATTAGCTCAACTGTAAAAATGAATTCTACTTTTAAATCATTAAAATATTTAAAGAAAGCCAACATGAGGCATAAGGATTAAATAGTAAAGTATTAGCAATTTATTTTCAATGTTAATAATATGTTGTTATAGTAATACAGGAATGGAAATGTTCAATTAATAGTATTGACTAATGCTTCCTGTTACCATAACAATGGCATAATATTACTAGTATCTCGGGGAAATCAGACTGTGCAACCAATATAAATATAAACATTGTGTTTTATATTATATTTTATGTTTTTTATCAGCATCTTTTACATCACTTATCACTTTTCCATCAACTTTTGCTGAAATTTAAAACCATTTATCTTAAAGTCAAAATCATCAAATGGATTTAATATTTTTAAAACAAAATTCATCCTATGTTTGATTGTTTTAATTTAGCAGCATATAAAGCTCTATGGGTTATTTAATGCAAAAATCTAGACATATTTTGTGTGCAATATTATGGCTTCAACTAAATATATTTTGTATGCAATTTTATACCTGCAGCTACAGATATGTACATAATTTTATACTTTCAAGGTAAATGTATTATTTATAGATATACATGGATAAATTATCGTCATTTTATATTTTTAATTTTGTGCATGTACATTGTTTGTTTCTGATTTTGTTGACTGCACAGTATAGTAGGATCAGTTGGGCACCATCTGTGAGAAAAAGAGCACCATGATGGAATTCGCTCTACCAGAAATTTGGAAACAGCATGCTGTACTACTTGGCATTCACACCAGAAGCTCTAATATGAACATTTCAGAGTGCTTGGATGTCAAATTGAAGACAGTTCAAAAGATTCAGAAAAAGTTGGATGAGTCTGATGGTGATTACAAAGGTGTTTGGAGTGATGCCTCCATTCATCTTCCCACAGGGCCTCAGACTCAACATGGAGGCCTATATCAAGTGCCTTGAGGAGGTAGTGCTACCCTGGGTCAACAGGTGGCTGTTGGAAGTCCCTAAGTCTAGCAAAAGGACTCTGCACGATGCCGCACAAGCAGGTGAACTCAGTCATGGTTGTTAGTCAATTTCTGCGACCACATCATACCTTACATCTAACCCCCCAGACTGCAACTCCCTTGATTATTATGTGTGGGGTGCAGTTTAGTGAGAGACCAACAAAACTCCTTGTAACACCAAAGATGAACTGAAGGCAAGGATTGTGGCAGCATACACCAACTTAAATAAGGAGGCTGTCCAGAAGAGTCGCAGGAGATTCTGAAGTTGTCTGGAGGCCGTGGTTTAAGCCAATGGCGATTTTATTGAATAAATTTACACTTTAGTATTTCAAGGTATTTTTGTGTAATTTTCATAAATATAGCTGTTAAAATGAGATGTCTGTGTTATTTTTATTTTTGCATCATTTAGATGACAATTTATCCATTGCACCTTGTATTTAAATTATTTTGGATTGGGATTGATTTATGTGTTATATGTTTTGAATAACATGAGGTTATGGATTTAACCATATCCTTTTTATTTTTTTTGTATGTGGTCATTTATCTTGGTTTGGGAGAGTAGTAATTCTTTTACGGTGAAGTAATGGATAGATGGCATTAGTAGCATATTGTTTGAACTTTCACAGCTGTTATATCAGAAAGCATTTTTTTTTTAAATAAATTGTCAACACTAGCAATTTTTGGTTTACTGGCTGAAGACAGAAAAAGCAACATTTTTGTCTTGTTTTTATTTTAAAAAAGAAACGTAAAAATATGACAAAACAAAATTGTGTAGTTTATACAGAAAAATACTGTGAAACATGTTAACATGTAAATATGTTAAAAATGTGTTGCAAGATGCCAGAGACTTTTCACTGACAACAGTGGGAGTTATGATGGCATGACCTTGTAATAGTGAACCAGACCAAGATGGAAAAAAACCTTGATTGGGTGTGGCAAGTATGAACTAAGGATAACTTGTTTTGGCAATAGTTTCCTAGATCGTCATCTTGAGGCACAGTGTTCAACTCTTCATCCCAACCACACCGTAGTAGAGTTCTTTTTTTTTTTTTTTTTTTTATATTGGCCTGGTTCCCTATGACAAGAAAAAAAACCAAAAAAAAAACCACTAGTGTACATTAAATAAATATTTATTATTTATTTAATGTACACTAGTGATTTTTTCAAGATTTCGTTGTTCTTACTCCATAAACAGTTATACTTTTTTAAAACCCTGAGTGGTTATTTGTTAAGTTCAGTGACCACATAACCAAACCCATTACAGGATATATATATATATATATATATATATATATATATATATATATATATAATGTGCCAAAAAATGTTTCCACACTTCAGGAGAGGAAAACTTGTATAGATATTGTATTACTGAATTTATTCAGCCATCATAAGATTAATACAAGTAACCTTTGGATTCTACAATCACAAGAGATGCTCAAAATGTTGGCCTTTAGCTTTGAGACATTTATTAGTATGGTGAACTACTGCTTGGTCAACACTGGCCAAAGTGTGATTACTGCATATGAATTTTCAATTTTTTGTCTAAGGGTCACCAATATAGTCAGTTTTCTGTAATACACAACATCCTTTAGGACTTGTTGATGCTACAGCCATGGTGATAATGTTATCTGCTGAGAAAATACTACAGTAAACAGTGTTATCGCAAAAGACAAGTTTTTCCTTTCCTGAAGTGTGTAGATGTTTTTGACAGACTCTGTATATATATTACATTTTGGGATTGACAAAATCTCTGTTCATTTTATTAAGTAGAAAATTTACTTATCAACTGAACAAATTTTTTGGCCAACCCAATATACAGACATTAAAATAAACAGATCATTATATGAACAAATTGAATAACCAGTAGTTTTTCTGAAGAAAATTCAATTTTCCTGAGATGGAATTTCAACAATGAACTGCAAATAGACAACATATATTTATAAGTGGCTGGGAGTGTCGCCAACACCAACTCAGTCTTTATATTGTACTCATTGCATGTTATAAGCCGTGGACTTGGCATAGAAATTTTCATGCTTTATGTTGAAAATGATATAATGGCTCAGAATCCAAGTCAGATTCATTATATTCCTTTACACACAATTATCCTTGGGAAACATTTGAATCCACTTCTTCTCCACCATTAATTAGAAGAACTTGTATCAATAAATCATAATTATCTCCAAAACAATTCTTACAATCTCATGGTAAAACACA
This sequence comes from Acanthosepion pharaonis, assembly GCA_903632075.3. Taxonomy (NCBI): domain Eukaryota; kingdom Metazoa; phylum Mollusca; class Cephalopoda; order Sepiida; family Sepiidae; genus Acanthosepion; species Acanthosepion pharaonis. The sequence goes on along the minus strand of CAHIKZ030000522.1, from coordinate 123,160 downwards.
TTTTAACTAAATGTACTCAATTAGTCCCTGTAAGACATAAATACTACAAAGGAAACAATATAAGAAAACTATTTGAAAATATTGAAACAGACACCATAATGTCCTACCTTAAAGATTTATACCAAAACATATAACACCTATAATAGATTGTCTTTGAACAATACAGGATGAGATTGATAACTTGTCATCTAAATGATGCAAAAATGGAAATAACACTGACATTTCATTTTAACAGATACATTTACCAAAATTACACAAAAATATCTTGAAATATGAAAGAGTAAATTTATTCAATAAAACCACCATTGGCTTCAACGATAGTCTCCAGACAACTTTGGAATCTCCAGCAACTATTCTGGATGGTTTACTGAATTAAGTAGGTGAATGCTGCCATAATCCTTGCCTTCAGTTCATATTTGGTGTTAGAAGGTGTTTTATTGTTCTCTCGCTTAACTGCACCCCACACATAATAATCAAGCGGGTTGCAGTCTGGGGAGTTAGTAAGGGGTGATGTAGTTGCAGAAATTGTTTGACAGACATGATTGGGTTCTCCTGCTTGTGTGACATGGTGCAAAGTCCTGTTGCCTTCCAGCAGTCACTATCTTGACCCAGGGCAGTGCTACCTCCCCAAGGCACTTGATGTAGGGTCTCTGTGTTGAGTCTGAGGATCTCACCTACAAATCCGGGAGTTCTTTTCTTATCAGAATGATCAGAGTGAGTTTTCTGAGTTGTCGTACCTTTGTAATCACCATTACACTCATCCAACTCTTTCTGAATCCTCTGCACTGTCCTCAGATTGACACCCAAACACCCTGAAATGTTTGTATTGGAGCCTACAGTGTAAATGCCATACAGCATGCCATTTCCAAATTCCTGGTAGAGTGAATTGCATCATGGTGCTCTTTTTCTCACAGATGGTGCCCAACTGACCCTACTATACTGTGCAGTTGACAAAATCAAAAACAAACAATGCACAAAATTAAAATTATAAATTGCCGACAATTTACCAATGGCACCCTGTATATCTATAAATAATACGTTTACGTTGAAAGTATAAAATTATGTACAAAATATATTTAGTGGAAGCCATAAAATTGCACACAAAATGTGTCTAGATTTTGGCATTAAATAACCCATAGAGCTTTATATGCTGCTAAATTAAAACAATCAAACATAGGATGAATTTTGTTTTAGAAATATTAAATATGTTTGATGATTTTGACTTTAAGATAAATGGTTTTAAATTTCAGCAAAAGTTGATTGAAATGTGATAATTGATGTAAAAGATGTGCTGATAAAAAAACAGAAAATATAAAACACAATGTTTATATTTATATTGGTTGCGCAGTCTGACCTCCGCTAGATACTAGTGATGTCATTGTTATGGTAACAGGAAGCATTAATCAATACTATTGATTGAACATTTCCATTCCTGTATTACTATAACAACATATTATCTCCTTAACATTGAAAACAAATTGCTAATACTTTACTATTTAATCCTTATGCCTCATGTTGGCTTTCTTTAAATATTTTAATGATTTAAAAGTAGAATTCATTTTTACAATTGAGCTAATTGCATAAATAAAGATCTTAGATTATTCATGCACAAAATATAGCTAATGCAATTGCTAAATTACTTAATGTTGACATTTTTGAAAGTATGGATTGTTTTAGCATTTTTTGGATATATTTATTTTTAATGATTTAAAAAGCAGAATTCTTTCTGGTATGCCACAGTAGAGTTAATTGTATAAATAAAAAGTAGATTACTCAAACAGAAAATATAAGCGATGCAATTGCAAAATGCCCATTTTTGGATAGTATGTTGGCTTTTTTTGAATAGGTTTATATTTAATGATTTAAAATCCAGAATTCTTATACTACATTCAGTAATAGAATTAGTAATTGTAGAGGTAAAACTAAAAATGGTTCAGATAAAAAAACTCCTACAGAAATATAACCAATGCAATTGAAAAATTACTTCAATATGGTTGTCATTTTTGGATAGTATATGTTGTTTGGTTTGGTTTGTTTTTTACAGCTTATCAACCTCTATGGGTTATTTAATGCTGTTAAAATTTTTATTGCTGCTAATATTTTTTTTTTAAAAATGTATTGCTGATAATAATTTTTTCTTCAAAAATTCATTGATAGTAACAACTTTTTACAAAAATGTTTTGTTGGTATTAAAATCTATATTTACATTTTCATAGTTTGGGGGTTAAGTATTTACCCATAGCTGAGACCCTAACAAGTGCTACCACCCTGGGTCAGGGTGGACTTGGGAACACCAGCAATTAAGAAGTGGTTCTATGCTCCTCAAAACCTGATCAGAGGCCTTGCTGTTGGATGTAGTTTATCATCTTACACAGGACGTGGATGTAGTTTATCGTCTTACTCAGGACACAGTATATGTTGTATTAGTTGCTATGGTAACAGGAGACATTATTCAACATCAATAATTGAACATACCTTGTGTTACCATAATATCTGAATATCTCATTATTAAAAAAGTCATATCAGACTACTAATATAGATTTTATTTTTTTGTTTCATGTCAGTTTTCTTTGGTTATTTGTACTTTTAATGATTTTAAAAGCAGAATTCCTTCTTACATGCAATAATAGAGTTAATTGTAGAAATAAAAAGTCTAACAGGGTTCTTGTAGAAATTTTGCAGAATTAGTTTAATATGGCAGTCATTTTTTATACAATAATCATTTTTTTTTTATACTACAAGTTGTGTTGGTGAAGACATGGTGATTAGTGGCTCAGATTGAGAAATTTGAGTTGCTGAGTTTGAATTCTAGGAGAGTACTTTACATTCACTTGTGTGTTAATACTCTTTGGAAAGGAATGAATCCATCTCATTTCCCCCCAGCTATGGGTAAAATAGCAGGACAGACTGGGCCTTTATAGCCTTGGGTGGCAACCAGTCTAGAAGGCTAGAAGTAGGTAACTTCAAAAAACAAATCCATCTCTGAGAGGAAGTATAGGATAACCTCAAAACCTCTAGTACAAAAGGAACTGTTCTGGTCACCATGAATCCCAGTTGTGAAAAGGAGGGGAATGATGACCACAGTGGCATAAAATAATGATGTAGTGTTGGCTTTTCTTGTATATTTTTACTTTAAATAATTTAGAAATTTGAATTCTTTCTCACACATGAAAATAGAGTTAATTTGTTTTGATAAAAATTCTAGATTACTCATGCAGACAATCTAATCAATTTGTTTGCAAAATTTGCTAAATATAGCTGTCATTTTTTTAACAGCTGAGGTCATGTTAGCTCTCCTTCAATATTTTTACTTTTAACAATTTAAAAAGCTGAATTGTTTCTTGCATGCAACAATAGCATTAATTGTATATATAAAAATCGTACATTACTTGTGCACAATATATGACCAATGTCCTAGCAAAATTACTTAAATATTGCCATCATTTTTTGATGCAATGGTTAAACTAGTAATAAAGTACTGTATTTACTTACCCTTAAGGCAGATATATTATTCGGGAAGCCATGAATTGTGAGCACCATTTCCCTAAAAGAATAAAGATTTAAAAAATGTAAACACAAAAACTGTTTTTTTTTTTTTCATTAAGATGTAAATAAAAAGACAATACTCAAACAGAAAATATAAGCGATGCAATTGAACATACCTTGTGTTACCATAATATCTGAATAACACCAGCAATTAAGAAATGGTTCTATGCTCCTCAAAACCTGATCAGAGGCCTTGCTGTTGGATGTAGTTTATCATCTTACACAGGACGCGGATGTAGTTTATCGTCTTACCCAGGACACAGTATATGTTGTATTAGTTGCTATGGTAACAGGAGACATTATTCAACATCAATAATTGAACATATGTTGTGTTACCATAATATCTGAATATCTCATTATTAAAAAAGTCATATCAGACTGCTAATATAGTTTTTTTGTATCAAAAATAGTTTTAAAAACTTGGAGGGGGGGTCCTCACACTAAAACAAGAACAAAAGTCCATTTGTCCGCAAACCCTTCGTTTTTGAGTTATTAAGTTTAAAGAAATATTATGCTGTCTTGCTATGTAGACTAGGTTATGTTTGTCATTCATGTACATTTGTGGCTTGTTTGTTTTCAATGTTTAATATATGTAGTAGTGAGTTAACTGAGGAGTATTCTATTTAACAATGGCAGGATATTTGTGTCGTGAGCAGGCAGATATGATTTTTACATATGGCCATACAAATGGTAATGGACATGAGGCTGCACAGCTGTATTAGTTTGTTTCATGACTGAAGACAGCCGAGTCATCCAACCTTTCCTACTGTTTATCATTGTGTTGCTGAGACAGGATCTGTAGCACCACAAACTATGGATCAAAGAAGGCCGAGATCCATTTATACGCCTGACCAAGAGGAACACATTCTATGGGCTGTCAGATGATCCATGTATCTTTAAATGTTTATATGGACTTTTGTCTTTGTTTTGGCATGAGGATCCTGTACCCAAAGTTTGTAAAAGTATTTTTGATGCACCATATATATATATATATATATATATATATATGAACAAAAATTTTGTACCACAGAATCTAAATATGGCTTTGAAAATGATGGAACACATTCTTCTAAAGAGACTTTTTTCGTCCAACACATCTTCAAAAAGATTTGTTGGAATGACTATAATCAAAATGGCAAAACTGGGAAGGGTAAATAAGGAGCCACAACTAAAATAAATTTATTACTAAAAAAAAAAAAATTAAAACAAATTGGTGTAAATAATCCCCTAGTGAGTATAAAACTTAAAAAGAATTACTGACAATCCATCCATGAGAAAGAAGAAAGTTCTCTTTCTGTCTGCATAAAGTTGGTTAATGACGCTTGATATAAACAGCCTCTGAAGACTGTAAGAGTTTAACCAACCAAGCATTGTGCATCATCGTAAACGCTTCATCATCATATTCGAAAATGCATCCCAGGTTATTAATTAAATGAAGTCCAATCACTGACTCACAAACTGACTGAGTCAAGTGATTACTGTTACTTGCTACACCCTGTCTTATATAGGCAGGCATGTGTTGTCCAATCAGGGTTTCCAACCACATGTTGGTGTCTAGCTTTTTTAGTTTTGGCATTTTGATTATTGGTATTCCAATGAATCTTTCTGAAGAAATGTTGGACTAAAAGGGTCTCTTTAGAAGAATGCATTGTCATTTTCAAAGCCATATATATATATATATATATATATATATATATATATGTGCATGTTTCATTAAAAACGACAGACAAGGTACTACGGTTGAGCTTTTTATTTAATTTTTCTTGTGTTCTGACAAGAGCTTTCTTTTCTGGACAAAGGGTGTGTAAGAACTGACATTGTCATCAGACGAGCTGATAAATCTAACACATATGTCATACTCGACAATGCTGATTACTAGCAAAAATTAAAAAATATTGTCGATGACCGATCTAAATTCACCAAATTGAAAAGAAATCCCACTGAGACTTTAAAAAGGTCCGTTAACAAGCTAATAACAGCTTACAACGCGGAAGTCGGTTCCCTGAAAATTCAAAAAATAGTTGGAGATTACCAACCGGGATATCTATATGGAAACATAAAAACACATAAACCAGGATACCCGCTACGACCAATTATTTCCCAGATAACAACACCTATCTACAAGCTATCAAAATTCCTTAACGACATCATCACTCCATACCTACCTACCAATTACAGCATCACATACACCCACGAATTCCTACAAATTTTAAAAACTACAAAAGAAACAAATCAAAGTATAATAGCGTCACTGGACGTCGAAAACTTATTTACAAACATCCCCGTCGATCAAACTACTGATATTATCCTCAACTCTGTATACAATAATAATTCCATCCCTCCGCCATCCATCAAACCATCCATCCTAAAAAAATTACTACACACATGCACAACCAAAGTCCCATTCTATGACCATAATGGCAATATTTATACCCAAACTAATGGTGTTAGTATGGGAAATCCACTCGGTCCATGCTTTTCCAACTATTATATGTCCCACGTAGAAAATACTATATTTACACAGGTCCACAAACCAAAAATCTATGTTCGCTACATAGACAATATCTTTATTTTAGCTGATAACATTAAAGAAATAGAGACACTTAAGACCACATTTGAGAAAAACTCCATCCTTAACTTTACATATGAACTTAACCAAAAAAAACAAACTACCATTCTTAGATGTCCTCGTTGAACACAACAATAACACTTTCATTACATCATTATACAAAAAACCCACCAGCAAAAACTCGTGCCACCTTAATTTCAAAAGCGAATGTCCACTTAGGTACAAAGTAGCAGTAATAAAAAACTTTCTAAATAGAGCACACCAGAACTCATCCTCTCGACTACTCTTTCTCAAAGAACTTAACAACGTTAAACAAACACTAATCAACAACGGTTTCCCTAACTACCTTATAGACCAACAAATTAGACCATTCCTCCCCAAAGCAAGTAATAACAATAGTGAACACACAGCTAAAAATCACATACACATTTATTACAAAAACCAAATGCATATTAATTACAAACAAGACGAATCTTCTCTAAGGTATATTATAAAGAAATACACTACTCCTATTGATCCGAATAAAAAAATCAAACTTATTATCTATTATAAAAAATTTAAGACAGCCAACCTTATCCTCAAAAATAACAACACACCAACTAAGTCAAAATTACAAAGAACGAACATTATCTATAAGTTCAAATGCCCTTTAAGGAACTGCGTTCCTCACCAAACCGGACTCATAAATAATTACATCGGCTACACAACCACATGTTTATCCAGACGTCTTACGTTACACCTATCTGATCCTTAATGCACTTGATGTAGGCCTCTGTGTTGAGTCTGAGGCCCCCACCAACAAATTCAGGATTTCTTTTCTTATCAGAATGAAGAGTGAGTTTTTCAAGATGCTGAACCTTTGTAATCACTATTACCCTCATCCAACTCTTTCCAAATCCTCTGCACTTTCCTCAGATTGACACCCAAACACTCTGAATGTTCGTATTGGAGCTTCTGGCACTAATTCAAAGCATTACAACATGCCATTTCCAAATTTCTGGTGGAATGAATTGCATCATGCTGCTCTTTTTCTCACAGACGGTGCCTAACTAACCCTATTATACTGTGCAGTCAAAATAAAAAACAATGCACATGTGCAAAATCAAAAATATAAATTGATGACAATTTACCCATTGCACCCTATAGTGCAAATAACTGAATAATGAGTTCAATTCTCATTTAGTACCCCATACTTTTGGCCTTGTGCCACATCTAAGCTATGCTTAGCAAATCACCATAACTTGACAAATACTTGGAGTTAGGACAAACATTCTGAAATCCTGAAACTGTCTACTTTCAAATAAGCAATACCACATACCACTTGAGAAATGTCCTAAAAATACTGAATGTCCCTTACCTGTCCACAATCTATAACTCTTATGACATTTAGTACAATGCTATGTTTCTCTTTGAATTTCTGAAATGAAGAGTTACTATTATTTACACTGTTTATATTTAGACTGTTGTCCTCATCTTTTTTGTTGTTATCACAGTGTTTCAGACATTATGCCCTGCAGCCTTCATCAGGTATGTGTCGATCTGGATAACCTACAGGGAATTCCAAACTGAACCCTTTTTTTAATCTACAGAGGTAGATTATTCTTGTTCCATTGTCCATAGCTAGGGATATCTTGTCTAGTTCTTATTTTTAGTACTGCTCAGTTATTACTTACATCTGTTTCCACTGTGCCCAAAAACACTGCTCAGCCACAGGACAATAACCTAGTGAATTAAAGTTTTGGTTTTGTGAATTTGCTGATATAGTAATTGTGAGTTCAATTCCTGGGTTGTACTTGGTCTCAGATGATAACCACTTAGCACATTTTATTATTTTTTTTATTTTATTTTCTCTAATTTCATGTTGCCCTCTGTCATAATTGCTTTCTTTTTTTTTTTGTTGTCCCCTTTTAATTATAGCTCATTTTTTTTCTTTGCTATAATTAAATTTTGTATCTCTAATAAAATCTTCAAAAAGTTTTTTTTTTAAAGCTACAAAGAAACAATTTACTTTCTTGGGAAAGGCATGAATCCATCTCCCCTCAACAATAGGCAAAATAGTAGAGTAAACTGGGAATTTTACCTGTAAATAAATTTATACCTGGTTCAAGTTGGAATGTTAATTAACTTAAGAAATTATCTTGATAGCTAAATGAGGTAATTTGGATTTTACTAGCTTACCAAAAGTACCTTGATTTCTGTATTTTCCAAGTATGTTTTGGCAACTCAAAAAGCATTTAATCTCAATAAAATGAATTAGTACCTGTGTTTGGATTTGAACTACTGACTTAAGAGGATTTTAACATGTATGATCATGTAAAAAAAAAGAAGCATACCCGTTAACATTACTCTCAATTAAAAAAAGGATAATTGATATAATCCAGATGGTCTATAGCTTTGCCTAAATTGAGAAATTAATTTTGTTATGTTTTTAATATTATCAACCTTTTTCTGCTCTGATTGGGGTCAAGAATTTAGCTGACTCTGCCAATAAGTAACTGGGGGAGGAAATCATTAAAACCCTTCCCAAATCCTATTACTATGACCATATACAAATCAACTTGTGGCCTGATATCCAAACAAAATGTAGTTATGAGAGGAGCGGGTCATACTGGTAGAAGAGATAGTTGTTAGAAGAGACAAGGGTAGCCAGGTTTAGGCAGATATCAATAGAGAAGGAAGGAGATGGAATGTGTAGCACAGTGGCTGATGTCACTACTGCTTGCAAGATACTTCCAAGAAGGATTTGTCTGCAGGTCCAAGACCAAAATACCAGGATTGAATTGTTGAACAAAGATTTAATTCAGTAAAGCTGAATTTTCCTTACCCAGCTTGACAACCTTGAGGAAGTTGTGGTAACAAGATTAATGTGTTTGTCAAAATCTTAATGAGTTTGGAAACTGTTTATTTAATGGGCTAGCATCCCAAATTATATTGATTCTTACCAAAATATCTGGGTCCATAATCTAGTAAAAGGTTTGGAGCATTGCTGCTATTGTGAATATGATTGACACCTACTAACACACAAACCAGTCAGAGTTGGGTAGACTACAGCACCACAAAATTAGAAAGAGTTAAACTTATTGCCATCTTTGGTAAATAAACTATGATATTGTTTCTACAAGAAAGAGTCAGTTGTGTTGACTTCCTTCTTTGCCTAAGATTTCTCTCAGATCAAAAACTTAAACACAGTGTGGGAGAGAAAGATTAACTGGTAGAGTGAGATACCCAGGCAATGGCTTCAGGCTGTAAGGGAGACAAGTAGGGGTCATATTATACTGACTGTTCTCACGTTTGGTTTGTGTGTTTTATGGCATATCAACCTCAATGGGTTATTTAATACTGACAAATTTTTATTGCTGGCAATGTTTTTTCTTCAAAAATCTGTTTCTGTGAATATTTTTCCTTCAATAAATCTATAGCTGGTAATTTTTTTTCTTTTCAAAAAAATGTATTGCTGGTATTTTTTTTAAGTATTACTGATAATTTTTTTTTAAAGTATTTCTGGTATTAAAACCTATTTTTAAACAAGTTTGGGTGTTAACTATTTGCCCATAGCTGGGGCCCTAACAGGTGCTACCACCCCAGGTCAGGGTAGATCTGGAAACACCATCAATTAAGAGGTGGTTCCACTCTCCTCAAAACCTCCTGATCAGAGGCCTTGCCGTTGGACATAGTTTATCATCTTACTCAGGACGCAGATGTAGTTTATCATCATACCCAGGACGACAACCAGTCCAGAAGTAAGGGAGACAAGTAGGGGTCATATTATACTGACTATTCTAGCCTTGGTGAGCAACCAGTCTAGGAGAAACTCTGAATCTAAATCAGGTCTCAAGTCTAATTAAAAGAGAAGATGTGGGAATTGTAGCAACGACCTGTAAAAACCTATTTCTTATTGAAATTGAAGAATCCCTCACATTGTGGTGTGACTACAGCCATATGCTCAAAAAGAAGGAATAAATCCTTGTAAAGAGTAACCTAAAATTGCAGAAAATTTGAACGTTAACAAAAAAGATTTATCCAAAAACCTCTAGTTTCTACCATTTTCAAAATAGTTCCTTTGTGATATGGTCTGTTGTCTCACAAAGGGTATCAATAAGAACTCTGTACTATTTCCATTTTGTTAGTGTGTAACAGGGTAGTAGCTGTGATTGAGTTATAATAATGTATGAAATGTTGTTTAGTGACTTATGGTACTGAGAAAGATAAGAATTCTAAGTGGAGCTTAGAATATAACATGTAAGATAGGTTCTTGTACAATCACCTGATGTTAAGCAAGGTTGAGTCTGGTCAGTATGTAGGTGGGTGACTGCTTGAGAATACCAGGTGCTGTAAGCTCAGATGTGCAGGTGGTGCTATGGATAATGTCTCAGAATTGTTAATTGGTGAGCTGAGTTTCAATTATGGCTGGGTTTGTCATATTCACTTACACATAAATACTCTTGGGAAATGTATGAATCCACCTCTTTTCCCCCCAGTTATGGGCTAGTTAGTAAGACTTGGGTTACTAAATCATTATTACCTCAAAGAAAAAAAAATTCTTACAATACAAAAATATTTTCTGGCTTTAAATAACCTGCAAAGGGTTGATCAGCTGTAGAAAACGAATCAATCAATAATTCTAATGGAGTAAGAATACTAAGAGAAAAAAGTATGAAAGATTAGTTGACCAGATTGGAAACTGATGGAAGAAGGTGCAGCTTAGAAATATTAACCAGAACCTACAAAATGCTTACGAGGAAGGTAGATTTGAGCCCAAAGTAAACCTCATAAAATTTATTAAACTCAGTACAAGTGAATTTTCCTTATCGCGATTCACAACTCCAAGGAAATTTGGTGACAAGATTTGCCAAAATCCTGAGGAGTCTGGGTACTGTTTATTTAATGGGCTATCCTTCCAATTTACATTGTTTCTTACCAAAATGTGTGGGTGCCAAAACCTGGTCCAAGGGTTACAAGTGCTGTTCATTTTTGAGTAGCACTACCTATATATTTCTTCTTTAATCATTTTCCCCAAGAAAGGCAACAAAGCCACTAAGACACAGGGGATTACTGAGTGTAAGAAAAATAAAACATCATTAAGGAGCAAGAACAATAAAAGGAAAGAAATTAAGACAAATTAATTCATGATATATGTGTAGACAAAGTAAAGGTTATGAATAGGCCAGTTTAACTAAGATGGTTGAGGTTCAATATTCAAGCCCTGGTTAAATTCAGTATTTTCAATGTCAACTTTCAAACCTTGTTGTGTCAACCCCCACCTCCATAATTTGTAATTACATCCTCCCACCCACTCCGAGCTGGCCTTTCAGTCCATTAATCTAAAATAAATATGCAATAAATGTTATTTTAGATAACGGAATGAGTTGTATATTTTAAGGTTATGAAGTGCAATTGCCCAAAGGAGAAAATGTCAACTTTGAACTCTTAACCCTTTTAAAGAATTAGAAAATTGAGAGCATACAGTCTCAAAAGTCTCTAAATTATCACTGTTTTTTTCTCTCTCTCTCTCTCTCTATATATATATATATATATATATATATATATATATATAAATTCAGATATAAATAAACATTCACCTTTGTGCAAATTAATTGAAACAACCCTTTTTAATTTCCTTTTTTTCATCATGCAGTCAGAGTGACAGGGTGTAATTGACTTCCATTATTTCTTCAGATTAGGTCATTTGCAGTGGTCTGCAGTAATAGGAATCTATTTTCAGGGTGTATGATGAAATTTGTTTGACCTTGAAAAATATTTCATCATCCGTGATTGCATCCAATTTTTATCATGCCCAGATACTACTGTCTTGATTGTCAATTAGTTGTCCTATGGCCATTGTCTGTGATGTATATTACTCAAAGGAAACATATGAAAATTTTAATGCTGCACGAACACACTAGCAAGCCTTACAGAGATACTGCGGACTGTACGACTAAAAAGAAGCTTGTGACAGCCATTATAGACATGTGATACTGTAACCCCAAAATCAATGAGGACTGCTCCAAATTAGTGAATTCCATGCCAAATCGCATCAAAGAGCTTCTAAAAAATAAAGGTGGACATACAAAGTGCTAACATGTGTACTGGGTCATGTTTCATTGGAAAAATATGAAAAAAGTAAATAATAACAGAATTATTCATTTTGTTTCAATTACAATTGCACAAGGGTGTATTACATCTATTGGTCTATTGGCATTCTCACTAGAGTAATCTCAATAAAGAAAATGTGCTTTTCTTTAATGAGAGCAGGCAGGCTACAGGTTGGTCAACAGATGCAATGCACACTGTTCAAAATAAAAACATTATTATAGTTTTTTAAATGCGGCATCTATTTCAAATATAAGTATCTAGCATAATAATATTTGCCTTCATAAAAATTTCCCATTAAAAATAAATTCATTAATTCTTTAGAATATATATATATATATATATATATATATATATATATATATATATAGAGAGAGAGAGAGAGAGATAGATAGATAGATAGATATAGATATAGGTACCCTCAAAGATTCGCTAAAAAATGTGCATACACGATGAAAAATGCTCCAAACATAATAAAAACAAAATTTTATTTTGAGGAAATATAACAAAGGATTTTTTGATTATTAAATTATATTTTTTAATCTGTTTTAGAACATTCAAAATTTTGGTAATTTTTTTTTTTTTTCCATCAGTGGGTAACCATAAATTAGTATTTGAAATTTGAGTGTCTTTTTGGAGTACAAAAATGCATTGATTTGGATATTCTTGCAAAAATCAAATAGTCATTGGATTTTAATGAAACTTTCCGGACTTATTCACAATTGAATGAAACTATTTTAGAAACATTTTTGTTTTTTGTAGAAAATCTTGGTAAAGCTATTTTTTTTTTTTTACATTTGTTACCACCTCTCCTCTACACACTTATTCAATTTTATTCAATTTTGGGAAATTCTTTTTTGTAGCATTTAATGTTTATATTAGCTATAAGCACAAGTCCTTAGAGAATTTAAATAATCAGTTTTCTTTTGTAAAACAGGACCCTCAGTTACAAAAAGTCTACTCTGAATTGTAAAATAAAAAATGCAATAAATAAATTATGTTATTATTTAATTAGAAAAGCTTTTAATTGCTTTTATGAATATAATATAGATATTATCATCTTAAGAAAAATTTTGTTGATGAATAATGAATTTAAAAAAAATTGTTTTCAGTTTTAGAACTTTTAATATTATAATTAAAATTATAAAGTTTTGAATCTTTTAAAATTCTGTGTCAATTTGCAACAGTTAGATAATATTTTTATTAAATAAAAACTATATTTACTAGTCACAAATAGAAAAGATTACTACAATTCAGCAACCCACAGTATTTTAGAAAGATTTTCAAATTAACAGGAGATAACTGATAACTGACATCCATTAAACATGGCACATGGAACTAGAACAGGCTACCCCAGTGAGTGAAATAAAGGGTTCAGTTTAACATTCCAACCACCTGAAGAAGGCCGAAGTGTACAACGGCCGAAAAGTTGTAATAAATATGGCAACAAAGATGAGGACAATAGTCTGAATAATGTAAATAATATACATAATAACTCATCTCAGAAATATAGACAAATACTATTTAGAATATTTTCTGAAATTTTTAAGAAAGAAGAAATTCACAATATTGATCCATATTTTTTTTAATACAATCTAAGCTTTCGGCTTACATAAAGAACAACAAAAAAAAATAAAAATAAAAATCCTTGAAGCATTATACATCAAACAGTTGAAACCCAACCTAAACAAAATCAATTATGGCATCTCTACAAATATTCTTAAATGTCTATAATTGGTAACAGAAGCCATTGGTTTATACCAACGGCTTTCCATACTTTATACTTCTCCAATTCACTCTCATGTGGTCATGTGTGACATCATGAGATGCAGTGCGATTTACACTTCTAGCGTCTTATATGCACATGTTTATCGTTGCTTAGAAATCATCTATGTAAACAATGACAGACTATCATCACTGTTTTGTCCGTATATTGCTTAATATGTTATAATTGACATGTATGATAATGGCTTATGTAAGCCGAAAGCTTAGATTGTATTTTAAAAAAAATATGCATCAATATTGTGAATTTCTTTTTACATTCAACGATAATGTTATTAAACTTATCAGACGTTACGAAAAAAATTTACATAAAATAAATAGACAACACTTGTCTATATTATTTAATGAAACGTGTATGAATAAAAAGATGCTGCCTAAATACACACACAATGTATATATATATATATATATATGCACAAGTATATAATTGGTGTATACGGAATGAATTCCAATAACCAACAATTACTATTCTTAAAAGAGTGCCCAATACAGGGTAGAGCAGATATAATTATTTATTTTAAAAAATTATAACATAAATATGTTTTTGTATAAAATCACTATGTTGAATAAAATCTTTTGTTCAATTCAACCTCCGATGTCTTAAGACAATCGAGGTGTTGAATGTAAAATGGCTATTTTTGTAGTGATTTTATAATATATTTATGTTATAATTTTTTAAAATAAATAATTATATTATATATATATATATATATATATATATATGTGTGTGTGTGTGTATGTGTGTGTGTGTGTGTAAAAACACACACATACATATATATTTAATTAATGTTTAGGAAATAATGTTGATTTTTTTTTTGTTATCATTTATTTACTGTTTCATTTTTGTTTAGTAACTTCCATATATACTTGAGGATAGGTCACATTTTTTTCTAAAATTTCAATAAAGATCAGAGGTGTGACCTATCCACTCAACATCATAGAGAATCTGAAGTAGACCATGGTGTATCAGTAGTCCAGGCGAGTGCTCTGGGCTTGGGCATAAGTGAGAGAAAAGGAAACAATTAATTTTTCCTGACATTGTGATTTCCACTGTTATTGCCTCTTCCAACACTAACGCATCACAAATTGGATAATAAACACTCGATTTCCACTGCTCATATTTATCATTTATTATCTGATTTACAATGAAAGACTATCATTTTCAAGAGATGTTAGGAATGAAGAAGTTACCAGTATCCACATTTTTGTCTAAACAGAGCAGACACACACTTGATAAGTAAATACCATACAATTACAACCAATTAATTTTCTTATGTTTTAATATATGTAAGCAAAGAGTTGAAATAAAGGTGAATATCTGAAAATATTTAACAAATATTAGTTATATTTGCATTAAAAAATGACATTGTAACTCCCCATATTATAATGCAAATTATTTGCGAGACAACTGCAAATACCCACATTGACAACCACAAAGTAAAAGGTGTTACCTATCTACTAGTGTGACCGATACATGAGTATATATGGTAGTAGATTTTTTTTCCTTTGGTGTTGTCTTAAATTTTAAGGAATTAATTATGGAAAGTTAGTCTTGTTGTGTGTTTATATATATATATATATATATATATATATATATATATATATATATATACACACACACACCATGTGTATATATATATATATATATATATGCATGTGTAAATATATGTACATACATGTACATATACACATATATATATATACACACATACATGCTTGTACAATGTACATTATATATATATATATATATATATATATATACATACATACGTGTTCATATATACATATACGTACATACGTGTTTACATATATACATATACACACATACATATGTGTACATATATACATACATACATACGTGTACAAATATACATATACATACATACGTGTAATAGGTACCTCCATGAGATCACTAAAAAAAGGGCATAGCATGATGAAAAAGACACCAAATTTGATGAAAACAAAATTTTATCATCTAAATGTTTATATTATTAAGAGGAAAGATCAAAGTTTATTTAAATTACTTTTAAAAATTTTTCCTTCTTTTTAGAACATTCTAAATTTTGATTAAAAAAACCTTGTTTCTCTTTGTATCACTGGAACTAGTAAAATAACATACAATTTTTAGCACGTTTTTTGGTATGACACACATTAATTTGGAAAATCTTGCAAAAATAAAAGTAATTGTCGGATGTTAATGAAACTTTCAGAAACTATTCTCTGATGATCGAAATTATTATATATATGTTTATTTTTATTAAAGTCATGGCAGAAATACATTTTTTAATATTTATTCCGCCCCCCCTAACTAATTTTATGAAAACGCTAGAAATTCGATTGCATCAGGTTTAGTAATTACAATTGTTAAAAGCACAAGGCTTTGAGGAATGCAAATCATGTTTTGTTTTTAATTGGACCCCGCTACCTGAAAATGAGCTCTGAATTATAACATACAAAACTCAATAAAATAAATATATTATTTAATTTCAAATGCATTTATTTGCTTTTAGTTGTTTTTATGAATATGGACAGTATTTTCTGAAAGCAAAAAATTTTTTCGATTAAAAATGAATTTTTAATACAACTATTTGTTATTTTTTAATTATAATAGATTTTTACATTTAAGTTCTTAAAATATTATAAAATTAGTTAAAAGCTGGTTTCCTAAGTGTCCTTACAAGATAGATCTTTTTTTTAGCGCATTGTAAATTGTATTGTTTTGACTAATCAGAAAACCCGCAGTAATTAAGAAATGTAATTTTGTGTTTACAACCGGGCTGTAATTATAAAGTACAGAAGACCAACCAGAATACAATTAAGTTGCGTTATTTGAGTTAAGCATTGTTCTCTGCTGTTAAAGGCCTTTACTTTTGCGAAACACGTGTGGAGAAGTTAGTTTGATTTTTCAATTTCAACTGAGAAGGGTACCTACAAGTATCACCATCATTTTATGAAATTTATATGATCTTATTTTTTATATTAATCTCAGTTATGACATTTTTTCCATAAATGAAATATCAAAATTAATAATAAAATGTATGGAAATACAAATAACACAGTAAAATGTAATAAATGTACATAAAATCATAGTATTTTATGTACAGTTCTGATAAAATTTCATAAGAAAGGTACCTATAAATTAATTAGATACCTTTCTTATGAAATATGAAATTTAATCTCACTCTCAACAGACTTATTTTAATTTGTTTATAATATATTTTCCATAAAGCATTGTAAACGTAAAGGTGAAAGCTAAGTACAAAAAACAAAACAAAAAAATTAGAGCGATGAAAGTTTTCCTTAAAAATAACGAGGTAAATAATTTGTTCACTTAAATGTAAATAATTTCACTTTTCTCCTTCCGTAGAACAAATTATCTGTCAATATGTCATTCATCACCTGTCAAGTGACGCGAAAGTTTATGACCTGCTTTGTTTTTTTTGCAAATTAGTTACGCTTGGTTCAAAATATTTTAAATAAACATTCTAATTTCTGATTTTCTTAAAATAAGTTTTGAAAAAATGATAATTGATATTTAAAAGAATTTCAAAAGGGAGATTTTCAGTTTTTATATAAAATGGAAAAAAATGGTCAAATTTGCTGACTAAAAAAAAAAAAAACAAGATTTTTAACGAAAATTTTGGACGTGATAGGAATGATTACAAAATGTAAAAAAATACCAGCAAAATACTTTGATCTTTCCTCTTAATAATAACATAAAAATTTAAATGATAAAATTTTGTTTTTGTCAAGTTTGGCAACTTTTTCTTCATGCTATGCTCTTTTTTTTAGCGATCTTGTGGAGGTACCTACGTGTTCATATATATATATATATATATATATATAATTTATATATATACACATATACATGCGTGTACATATATATGTGTACATACATATATATATATATATATATAATAAAGACATGTACATATATATATATATATATATATATATATATATACAAAAGACATGTACATATATATATATATATATATATATATATATACATACATAAAGATATGTATATATATATATATATATATATATATAAAGATATATATATATATATATATATATATATATATATAAAGACATATATATATATATATATATATATATATATATATATATATATATATATATATATATATATATATATATATATATATATATATATATATATATATATATATATATATATATATATATATATATATATATATATATATATATATATATATATATGTGTGTGTGTGTGTGTGTGTGTACATATATACATAGCTAGGAAAAAAGTAAAATTTATATGGTATTTTAAAAGCTAAAAAAAAATAACAACCGGTTTTGTCCCAACCATATCAAGTTTATTTTTATGAGATATAAAAATATATAAACATGTAAATTAATTTAATATAATGAATGGAAGGGGGAAAAAAAAAAAAAAAAAAAAAATGAATTTCAAGAAACTAGAGTCCAATAACATTCAAACCCAATAAGCATTCCCTCTGTTCACAAAGGGAACGCCCAAGGGATCTGATATACAAGGACTCCAGAACCTTGAGGTGACATGTGAGTAAGTGTTGTGTTATTCTCAGATCCAAATGCTGGGACGTCCTCACGGAATTAACATGATGGGGTGGGGGAGGACTTCCTTATGAATGGAAGAGAAAACAGGGCGGGTAACAAATATTACCCGAACATTAGCTGAAAAATAACAGTTATTAATCATACGCGGAATTCGTCTAGATAAAGTCTCACCCTCTGTACCAATATAGGGAAGATGCTATCAGAACAAATCATAAGTGCCCTATGAATAAAGGTCTTAATCAAATTAACCTTTTGTTGTCTGGGACAAAAAGAGTTCACCCAGGATTTTGAATCTGGATGCCAGGAAAAGCCAACTAACCAATATTTCTGGCTCTGCTATTGCAGAGCATGTAATAAATAGCGGGAATTGTGTGTTTGATTTTAGTGCGGACCGTTTTACGATTTTATCTAGATCCTACTCCTCATATCACCTCAAGGTTCTAGAGTCCTTGTATATCAGATCCCATGAGCCTTCCCTTTGTAAACAGAGGGAATGCTTATTGGGTCTGATTATTATTGGACTCTAGTTTTCTTGAAATTAATTTTTTTTTTCATTCCATTTGTTATATTAATTTAATTTGCATGTTTATAAATTTTTTATATCCCATAAAAATAAACTTGATAAGGCTGTAATGAAACCGGTTATTCTTTTTTAACTTTTAAAAATGCCATGTAAATTTTGCTGTTTCCTAGCTATCTTTAAATTTTGTACCATAAAAAAATTTATATATATATATATATATATATATCTGTGTGTGATATATATATACACACACACACACACACCTGTATGTTTATTATATTTATTCATTTGCTTTATGTTTAATTTTATTTCTTTAATATTATTTCATGTTTATTTTATTTAATTTATTTTTTATAAAAAGGTGGCTTAATAATTAATAATATACACACAAGTGGTGCCGAAAAGTATTCATCCTGACACATTTCCCAAAATCTGGTCAAATAACCAAATATCAGCATTTTTCTAAACACTTCTTGATTGGTCCAAAAAGTTTTCAGCACCCTTTGGCACACTAGGAATGTTTGCAAAATAATGTACTGATAGGTACAAGTGCCTTTAGAAAAGGCATGAATCTATCTCTTCTCCCTTCAGCTATGGGATTAAATAACAAGGTGGAGCATGATTCAAATCTGTGGAGAAAGCAATGGGAAACCACTCCACTATCAATCTAAACATAATAAAAAAAACAATCTGTGGAGTGCCAATATCATGAGGAAAAAAAATAAACACCCATAGAAGTATTAACATTTTTTGCAATTGCCCTGTACATATATAGCAAATTATTATAAACATACATTAGCATATATATATATATATATATATATATATATTTTATACACACACACATATACACATATGAAAAAATATAGTTTTAAGGTATGCTACATTTATGTGTTAAAGTGCTCAATATCAGGGATAGAGTGTATGTAAATATAAAAGTGAACACTGAAGACAACACTCAGAGGTGACAGACAGTTTTATGCTAGACGCAATCATCAGGCCACCTAATGAGTGCATCTAGCATGAAACAGTCTGTCGCCTCTGAGTGTTGACTTCAATGTTCACATACACACACACATATATATAATTTCTGTGTATATGTATCAGCATTTAGTATTCCTCCCATGAGACCCAGTATATTTTTTTAAAAAGTCAAAAATAACAATTTGTGCCTGTTGAGTTGTAGAACAACAAAACTTATGTTGTACTTTGAATGTGTGTGTGTATATATATATATATATATATATATATATAGAGAGAGAGAGAGAGAGAGAGGGAGTGATAGCCCCATTTCTTTTCCTTATATGAAACAAGGTCCTAATAAATAAGATTTACTTTGTCAGTTTTGGCTTGCAAAGCATACTTTTATGTAATTGTGTGTGCATAAACTTATGTATCTAGACAGATATGTGTGGGTTACCCACATTTGACTTTGCCAAAATGCCATTAAAAGGCTCTGTTAAACAGTTATAAAAAGGGACAATCCAGTTTTCTTTCTCTTCTGCTGCCAGTATGCTGTACTGACATCAACTGGGACCTTGTCCCAGGCATGGTGTTATCTTTTCTTCTAGTTAGTAAACCTTCACATACACAATTCATAATTGTCAACTTTTAATGTCTTCTTTCATTTATATATATTTTAGTATATATTTTTTTTTTATCCTTTGCTATTCAGTTACATAAAAACACAGCCTTGTTGAAATTTATTCCATTTCCTTTCACCTCTATAACTATTGCAACCAGTTGTTTACATGTGTAAATTTTGGTTGCCATTGCTTTTAGTCCAACTAAGTGCAGCAACGCAACATATGGTGACTTTCTTGTGTGATATGACATGCAAATATGCACCTCTTGCAAGATACAATCACATATAGGGATATACAAATTCATAGGTATACAAACTTGTACATATAAAACAACACAGAATGCATTAATGGTTTACAAGATATTATGGAGTGGTGATTTTGATCTTCACCAATTTAAAATTCAACATTAAATGACCCAATAAGAGTTGATATGCAGTGATGATGATGATAGGATTTTAATGTAGTGAGTTTCCAGGACCCACAGATGGTGATTTAGGTTGGTCCCTAGGTCTGGCAAATTTAATAGGTCTGGACTAAAATTTTCTTAATAAATTGTTGTGTTAAACTGCAGGGTTACAGACTAAGTTTGTTTGTTTTTCCTATCATCCCCAAAAACAATTTGAAATTTGAATCATGCCAAATCACTTAAATTGACAGAACTTCCTCGTTTTTTTTTTTTTTAAATTAATTAAATAAATTCAAACCAAAAACAGTATTTACACTTCACAGAACAAAGTTCTTATATTGACAGAACAAGTTCTTCTTGTGACACTGTGCTGTCGGCCCGTGATCAACTCTCAGTCATGAAACTGTAATGTTTCTTCCATCAGCATTTTGGGGTTGACTCTTAGTCACTGCCACCAGCTTGTGTCCTGGTTGATCAGTGGTCGTCGCTACCCAGAGGAGTCCCTTGGTCAGGGTACCAATATGTGACACTGGCCTGTCCCGGGTCGAATCCTAGTTGTCGCTACCCAGCGGAATCCTTTGGTCAGGGTACCGAGTGGGATGGTCGGTCGATGCTAACGGCTTTACACCAGCTGTAACCGGTTCGACATTAGCTCCGTCATTCCCAGCTCACTTCCAACGTCTGGTTACAGAAGTAACTGCTTCGATCTCAAGTCTAACTTATACACGTTGTGATTTTGATCTTAGGTAGATGAGATCAATCAGGCATCAGGCTGTACTGTAAGATGAGTTCAGACTGGAGGTGATATTGGACAAGTGTAAAGAAAAAAAAAATGCAAATAAAAATCCAAGAGATTCAAGTATTTTAAGAAAATAACAAATTAACTTTATCCATCTGTTATATACAGGAGTGTGTTTTTCTCCCAGCCCGTTTTCTACGGAGTGTGGCACTTCTATGTTTCTTAAGCAAGTTTTGGTATCTTAAGTCAACTGGTTTAGTTTTTAGGTGCTGGCTTGGCTTCATTCGTCAGTATGACTTGCTATTGGTAGGATAGGCGAAATTGGAGGTCGTGGAATCTCTGTCAGTTTCTGCGAGGCAACACTCTACTCAAGTTCTTACTGTCTCAGACTCTCTCTGACTCAACTCTTACTGACTCTCAAAAGTTCTTATATTGACAGAACAAGTTCTTCTTTCATTTCATTCAATAAATTAAAAAAAAAAAAACACGTATTTACACTCAATCACAGTTCAAATAAAAAGACTATTTTTTAAGTTAGGACAAAAAAATTTTTAAATTGACAAAACAAAATTTTTTTTAAAAAATTAAATGCAAAAAAAGAAATAAAAGAATCACGTATTGGTATGGTGACATTTATGTCTATTCCACGTCAATCACACATCCCATTGCTCAATAAAAGAAACAAAGAATAAGTGAAAGAAAGGAAGAATGAGTAAAAAGTATTTGAATGAATATCAAATGATTAATGCAGTATTTATTATTTAAAAATCACAAAAAATATCGGCTTTCCTACAGTCTGTACCCATAAAGGAAAATTTCTTTTGCCTGAAGAATTTTTGAGCCCTGTTAATTGTTATTTGAACATTGAACTGGGTGTTAAAATTAAAAATACAAATGTCTCTACATGTTAGTTAAAACTACCTCCACAAAAAAACAGAAAAGAAAAAGATACCTAAGGTTTAAAATGAATTTTTAAAACTGAAAAATCTTTCTTGAAGCTTTTATTTTAGTTTTAATTTCAAGCTAATAGATTAAGTTAGTTCCAATAAGCAAAATACTTTGAAGTATTTCAAAAACTTTAAAGCAAATTTAAATCGACTGGAAGACTGGCAATATAACAATATCTTTCAGTAAATATTTGCAGATAATTTTAAAAGGGGACATTTTAAATAATACATATTTTTTTATTTTATTTACAAATAGTCAGAAAGATGAGTAAAGATAATGTATGGAGGTCATGGTAGATAAAGATTTCTGTCCAGCAAATAAATCTTATTTAGTAAAGCACTTTTGAAGAGGAGCTTCCTTTTTGACTGATAAAAGATACCACCAGTTGGTATTTGTATAAACTTTGTGTATTATTATCTTAACACTTCATATATTAAAAATAATTTGTATTTTGTTCTTCGTGATAAAGTCTACATTAGTCATTTGGATTTTGATGTATCATGCCAGATGATGCAATCAAACTCATTGCTAGGTTAATTCTTATCTAAGATTTCAGAACGTGAATCATTTGGACTTTATACTCATTCAAAATCTGTCTTGTTTACTTACAACTACCTTTTGTATATAGATTCTTTTTAAATTAATAGTTTGTCTTTAGTCAAATAGTTTTAGAGTTCTCAACTAATATTTGGTGGTTAATTTCATTTAAACTGAACCACATTTAACATCCCTTTTCTTTACAGATAAGAAGAATGTCAGCATTTTGATTGGATTAGGACAATAATTTTGTTTACAGTAACAGTTTAAAAATAAAATGGATTTTATTTGTTCATGGTAAATTTCTAATGAAAAATACTGTGAAAAGTAGAATATGTTTTTGGAAACAAATCATTCAGAGAAATTGCTTTCATAAAGCATATATTTTTTTTTCCATCAGTAAATTAACCCATCAATAACCACCATTCAATGGCTTATGGGTAGAAGCCTATATTTAATAGTAGATTAAAAGCAAACTTCAAGTATCACAAGGTTTTTTTTTTATTTTTTAGTAACTTATAATTAATAGATTTTTTCTTTTACACAAAACCTATATATATATATATATATATATATATATATATAACTACCTGATGTGATGTTTATTAAATGTCAAAACAAAATGTACAATTTTGTAGTAGTAACTTACATGTTCTAATGTAATAGTTTATAATAAATATAAATACTGTTGGTAATATTAACCAATGTAATTGCAAGAATTCTAACAAATACCCATTACGAAACCAATGTTTAACTCACTCTTGTTTATCTAAGTACTATTTCTACAATGGAGAATTGGACTGTTGAAAAATTTTATATTGGTAGTATCAACATATCTTATTCTTCACCAATAGTACATCTCTTTCGAAATATTTTTGGAATTTAAAAGAAGTTAATAAAACTTCTAAGGTAAAATGGAAAATTTTAAAAAAGCTAGAACATGTAAATCTTTAAATGAATCCTGTTTTCTATGCTTACATGAAAAATTAGAAATTATCAGATTTTTTGATAAAAACTTATTAAACCAAAGAAGTGGGTTGACTGTAAATTGTAGGCATAGTTTATCTTTTACCTTACAATATGTTTAAACTTTGAATTTGATAATACTTTTTCCTATAGTAATAATCAGTAGATGAACTGCGGTGCACCTTATATGGCTTACTATTCTGTTTGTAAGATTCATTTTGATTTAATATAGCTCTGTATTGATGTTTAATTAGTATTATTAACATCTTATATGGATATACAGGTGTTTAGTTATCATTATTAACATCTTAAGTGGATGTACAAGTGTTTAGTTATTATTATTAACATCTTAAATTGATTAGTTGGTATTATTAACATCTTATATGGATGCTCTTTATTTAATGGTTGCATATTAATTTGCCAAAGTAGTTCTGTATTTTTTATCTTTTTTTTTTTTTTAAATGGTTAAGTTATTTACCAGTTTCTTAAAGGGGCTTTTTATTTATCAACTACAAAAAATTTTATCTAAGAAGTTAAATTGGTTAGCATTGTATTAAATTACCTCCCTTTTGCTTTTACTTATTAGGAAAGTTGAATGTCAGATTCATATACATCTTATGTAATAATGTAACCATTGTATCTGTCCATAAGGAAATTGTCTAAGATTTTGTGTCATAACCAATATTAAAAAAACTATTTTTTTTTTAGCTGTGTTTGAATTTACCGCAGGTTCCATCCGATTGGTTAATCATGACAACTGACAAAGCCACAAGCTTATTTTTATTGTTTTTTTCTTGAAAAAAAAGGAAGTATTCTGCTTTTGAAATTAATTGTTCACTTGCCAGTAGTTTAACATCACCTGAGGAGACACATTTGTAGTGGTGAAACATGATTGTAATTGTGTAGTGATTTTCAACATGTTTTTGTTTTAATATCCTTAAATAAATAATATTTAGCTCTACTCTGTATTGAGCACACTTTTAAAATTAAATGTTATGTACAGTGGAATTATACTCCATTTGTTCTCATTTTACCTGGATGTATGTATGTATGTATGTATATATATATTAGAATTGTTAGGATGATACATTCATCATTATAACTCGTCCCCCAAAACAGAAATTATTTATGGCTACATCTAATATTTGAGGGAGGTGGGAAAAATGGCAAAGAAAACCCCAAAAAATTAAAATATTTTCTGACAAGCATTTGAATAAAACTGACAAGTAATGAAAAATTAACACTAAAATTTTATTGATATTTTATAATTTCTTTTATTCTATCTATTTAAAAAATTATTTGCTTTAATGGCTACTTGTAAAATTAATATTGTTTAAGCTGCTATAAAAGATTTAAATCAGGTCAATGTTCAACTTTTATGGAATTAAAATAGAAGTAAGAAATTTGTAGTGAATTCAAATCAATTATTGACAAGAATTAAGCAGTAGGAAACACATACATAAAAGTGAGATAAGACACAAAGCAAATTTTACATTATTATGCATCATCATGGCAAGAAACAAAACAGGCTTCTTGTATTTAAAAAAAATAAAAAAAAAAAAATCAGTTATACAATTTTCTATTTCAATTTTTACATTTTTAAAGTATTTAAAAAAATTATAACTTTCCCAGAAGACATAATATATGATTATCAGCAAGAAAAAAAAAAACTCAAGATATGAACTACAAATTAGAGACGTCAAAATCAAACAAGTACAGAAGCTTAAACATCTGGGATGTGTTATTCCTCACAAGGGGAATACTAAGGCAATGAGAGTTGTTTGTTACAATGTGTGTGGCATGGTGGGTCTTAGACATGAAGGTTAGGACTGGTAGAACTAAGGAGTGTAGTTTATTTGAACTCTCGCCATGGAAATAGTGATAGAGCAGCAAGAGGCTTGCAATGTCACATTTGTGAGAAAGGGGTTGCAGAGTAGAAAATAATTTGTCACCTACAGACATGAAGATGCTATTGGACTCTATCAAGAGTGGAAAGTGAAAACTGAGCAGCTCCTGCCCATATATGGCTCAGTACTCCATTTACAGTCAGATCTGGTTTTTGTAAAGGTAGAGGATAGTCAGGTATTTGCTAGAGCAGTAGAAAAACATGACAACACCATTCTTGAAATTCAAACACTCTATTGTTTGATATCAAGTTCCTGTAATCACAGGAGAAATTTTTTGCTATGTGAAAGCAGCTGCCTTCAATGCTAAAGATTAACAAAAATCGACTGAAAAGTTCATAGGCTGACCAGGATACTCTCATGGAATGTAAGCAAAAGAGGTTTATTTTTCAACATAGTGCCCCTTGTGGACAGCACACTTTTTCCATTGGTGTTGGATCCCAATTGATGAAGCAGCTTTTATCCTATTGGTCAAAAAAGTCATCAACAGAAGATATGTCATCATCATCATCACTGCAATACTGGTTCCAGCCAAGTATTTTTTCATGTTGGGGAACAGATGATAGCCAGATGGAGCCAAATCAGGAGAAAAGGGAAGGTGGTCAACCAGTTTAAAGCCACAGCAGCCATTGTCTAGTGTACGCGAACATTGTCTCGATGAAACAAGAGACCTTTCATCAGTTTTCCTCGGCATTTGAACTTGATTGCCTTTCGTAACTGCCTCTCCATTGATAGTCAATAAACACAATGACTTTTGCATCTCAAAAAACTGAGGCCATCACCTTCCCTGAAGATGAAATGATCTTGACCTTTCTTTGAAGCAGGCTTAACACTCATCCTGGGTTAAGAAATGCTCAAGGAAACCAGCTGGATCTGCCTCAAACAATGTCAAATTTTTCCATGATGTGATCAGCTGGTGCATTTTTGATCCAATCTCAAAAAATGTGGCACCCACTGAGCAGAAACCTTTGTCATGCAAAGTTCATTGTGCAGAATATTCTCAACTCTCTTTCAGAGAATATGCTAATAGCATTGACTATTTGATTTACAGTCAATCGCCTATCATCCATCACCATGTGGTGAACCTGATCAATATTTTCCTTGGTAATGGGAGTCACAGGATGTCCAGACCTTGGGTAATGTTCAAGACTTCTCTTCACCACCTAAATTCAGCTGCCCTCTTTTGCCAAATTTTATCCATTTTCAAGAGAAGTCACTACTAGTTACATTTGAAATCTTCTTTGAACAGTCAGATGCCAGTTGACTGGTAAAGAAGCAATGCAGTTATTAATAAGAAGAGTTGAAACTGATGCATGCAAGATTTCACAACTCTAGCATCACTCCTTCATAGTGAACCTATGAACTTTTCAGCTCAACCTCATATTTAATTATTGAAAGTTACAGCCTCAAAGCTGTTATTAACTATTTTCTTCTGCTATATCAGGGTGGGATCTGTTATCAGAAATGAAAAAAAATCAAACATTTACCCAACACTGAATTTTTAACTCCAGAAAATGAGTTAATTTTTCTTTAAGGAAAAAAAGTAGAAAACCAGGGCTTATTACAATTCAACTGATTCAAAATGAAAACCCACCTGACACTACGACTTGGACACTCACATAGAAAAGGATGGTAAATGATTTTATTTCAGTCTTAAGTGTTTTATGTTTTTATGACCAGAAATAAAGTCTTGAAATGAGATCTTCAAAAGCACCCACCCACTTGACCAAAACTGAATAAAATAATAAATAAAAATTTGGTGGGTGACAACACACAGGAGATTGGAGATTTTATGATAAGAATTGAAAGCAATTTTGGATTGCTCATTGGCAGGAACAAATTGTCTGTTAGGCTAATTATGATATCCCCTGTTAGAGTTGCCAGCCATGTGCCATGATGTAGAGATGGTCAGAGTTGGTAGGAAAAATTAAATTCTTTTTGGTTGTAGAGAAAAACTGATTTCTTAGTTTGAGAGGTCAGAAGTTGCAGCGGTTACCCTTAAGTTTGTTTGTTTTATTTGTTTAATGGCATATCAACTACTTATTGGTCATTTAATGCTCAAATTTAATTTTCTTGAGAGCTTTGAAGTAATAAAAATGAGATATGTTATTCTGCTTTCACAATTGAGTACATGGTAGATGATACTCAGCTTTTGTGCATATATATTTTTGTGTGGACATAATTACTAGAGGCAGTGATATGTGTGTTTTATGTTGTAGTTTTGTTGAAGTTATATTTTAGAATACAGTTTGATTTCTTTAAGAAATTGTAGGATATTATACGGATTAATGTCATGAAAGATTTTTCCATGTTGGTTGTGTGATTGATTTTGTGTAGCAGCATATAAACCTCTATGGGTTAATAATGCTGAAATCTAAATATTTTGAACGCAATTTTATGGTTTCAACTACAGATGGGGTAACCATGACCAATTTTGTGAATTTTGAAAAAAATGACCACCACTGTAATTTTATCAATGGAATTGCAACTTTTGTTCTTTTACTGATGAGAGTGACCATTTTTTGTTAGTTTAAAAATTTAATTCATTTTCATTGACTTTCCACATATAAGAAATGCAGCAAATTTGCACACCATAATTTCTGTGTATAAAAAGTGGTTCTCAAAATGTTGTTGGTATGAAGTTTTTAATGCAACTTTATAGGAAAAAGATAAGTTAGTTGAGAAGCTTAGAGGTCAAATAACAAAAAGCAGATGTTTTTGAAGGTCAATAATTGTCAGGGAACTTGTCAACTAGGGTGGTCAAAGTTGCCCCAAGACTGTCGGCACTTTTGGGATAACTTTGACCACTAAGCTAGAAACAATTTTTAAAAGACCTGAGCATAAGCTAATTCCCAAAATGCATTGTTCTGACAAGACTGTGCATGTCTTTCCTTTCCTATCAAGATCTGAATGAAGAAGGTCACAGGAAAACTAAAGTGAGTGATTTTTCTTGATTTATCCTTTTTGATATCATCAATCAATCATAAGATTTCTTTTCCTAGTAATGTACTAGATGTAATTTATCTTTAGTTTCAACATTTTGAATTAAACTATAAGAATATATGAAAATGCCGCAACAAACATTGTCAGAAACCTTATTTTATAGATAGTCAAAATTACCAATTCAGACACAACTGCAAGGAGCACTTATATACATAGGAAAGGTTGCAAACAGCTACAATAGACAAAGTTACCCCATTGCCAGGTAACATTGATCACCATGTACAAAGCCTTTTTTTTCTCTGACATGAAACAACCAATTTCCACCAGATCTTCACATATGTAGCAGTTTAGTGCATGCACAACTTTTGCCATCACTATTTGCATCAAATATACATCCAATAAACAGAATTTTAAACTTTTACCCAAAAAGTGGAACAAAGTTACCCCGGTTTATGGTATTGCTGGTATTTTTACTATAAAAATGTATTCCTACACTTTTATAGTATTGTTTTTGTTTGGAGGTTCACTATTTGCCCATAACTGGGAGCCTAACAAATGCCACTACCCCTGGGACCTGGGAACAACAGTAATTATGAAATGATTCCATGCTCCTCAAAACCTTAAATCTCCTGATCAGAGGTCTTGCTGCCAAATGTAATTTTTCATCATACCCATTGTCTTTAAGTGTCATATACCTACCAAAGAGCAAGAAAATCTCTGAAATAAATGATGGAATATATTGGAAACAGAATCTGAGGCTACTTGATATAGTATCTATTTTTTTTATTTTTGTTTCCTTGTGAGTGGGCAGAGAGCTTTTCCCAGTTTTGGGGCACAGCAAGGTGAATGAGAATGGAGATTTAATGTGGGGTCATGTGTCTGGTTGGTGAAAAGCTGAGAGAGTATCCATGCTGTATGTTTACACCTATGTGATCTTGAATAATCCTGCAGCCAATTTCAGAATGTGTTGAAACCCTCCCTGCCCCGCCCCCACCGGAAGGGAAGGCAGTGACTTATGCTGTAACAGTCAAACTCATTCTCCGCTCCCACAAGCAACCACCAGGGCTTTTTCTCTCAAAAAGAATTTAATCATTGCCTGTCACTCATTTCAAAAGTGACAACAAATGGTGACAGAGGTAGGCTTTGTTTAATCTCATCAAATGACCAAGAACAAACAAAGACAAGATGAACTTGAAGGTGACCCAAATCAAATTTGCTATTCCAACCATCACTGCTGGCTAAATCTGGCCAGTGGGTGGGTGTCAAACTAGCTTCATTAGCCCATTGTATAAATAACTGTAGATTATTCCAAAAGCTTCTGTTCCACAATCTGAAGCTAAAAGTAATTTAAAGAAACATGTCTGTAAATAATCAAGACCACTTAACCTATAAAATTTAAAATACATCAACTGTTAGTAAGTATCAATTTGCAAAACTATTCCCATCTCTTGTACTTTTAATTATGTTTTACATTTTGACATTGTTTTGTCTTTAATCATTGAATTCATTTTCACACACACATATATATATATATTAGGAAGATGTACTGATTTATTAAATGTTTGTTATTTTAAGCCTGATAAGATACAAAAACAGGTTTCTCAGGTTAACTTTCATTCTCACCATTAATTTGTTATTTATTACCTTTGACGCCATATTACCGTCAAGTAGCTCTTTGCTCGTCACCTTTGTAGTTCTGTACATTAAGTGTTGATTCCAATCTGGGAATGATTATTTACTTGTGAAAAATACACAAAATGTGGCACAAGGCTAAAAATGTAAAATTGGAGAGGCTGGTTATTACTGT
Organism: Acanthosepion pharaonis; assembly: GCA_903632075.3. Classification (NCBI taxonomy): domain Eukaryota; kingdom Metazoa; phylum Mollusca; class Cephalopoda; order Sepiida; family Sepiidae; genus Acanthosepion; species Acanthosepion pharaonis. The sequence goes on along the minus strand of CAHIKZ030000522.1, from coordinate 92,227 downwards.
TCTAACTTTAACTCAGATAGTTGCATTCACTAATCCAATCACACTTTAATGCTCCAAGAACCATAATACCACATTTATACTAATGCATCCATAATACCACCTCCAAAACACTGTATATTCTCTATGAAATTCTAAATTGATACCCAATATTTACAATAATATTACAAACAATTAGGGAGAGGAATCAGACATGTTTTTATTTATATAAAAAATAATAAGGCCATGATTTGAATGATAATTATATACAATGAAAATATATATTAATATGGGGTCCTCCCCACAGCCTAGCAATTAGCAGAAGAGCAAATTAACTGGGCAAAAAGTATAGTGGAAATGTGTAAAAGAAAAAATAAGAATAAATAAAAGGAAACCAAAACAAAAAGTCCACCCACAGCTCCAGAGAACTATGCCTTCTGTCAGCTAACGAGGTAAGAACAAAAAGGAAAAACGTAAATATGGTGGGACTAAAAAAGAAAACAAAAAAAAAAGGCCAATGATCATTTACCTTCTAGCCAAGTTAATCAATTTTCAGGGACTAAAACAAAATTTTAACTATTCTAACTTAAGTGGGTTGGGCGAGCATGTCCTTCAACCAGTCAGTTCATGATGCCAATAAAGGTTAACATCATTCACTCACAACAGTCATCCACCTTTCAGCAGTCCACAGAGGAGAAAAGGGATTTCAAGATGGCTATCAGGCCTCTTCATATGTTCCCTATCAGAAACTCTTAATCCACCAGTAATCCACTAATGTTTTATATCTATTGTTACCCAATCGTAAATAGAAGTTCAAATTGCATGTTCTTTCTTATTTGACACAAATAAGCGCACCTGCAATCACAACACAGTTCCTCCACATGCAATTCTGTAGCCATATTTGTTACCTTGTCAAGACATTTTAGTTAGCCTAGCCCTGACTACTTGAGCTTGATCCTTCTTGTTCAACAAGGAGACCAGCTCAGTCTTAGCTATGACTAACTCATCCCTATCCCTTAATTTATCTACTCTAGATTCTTGTGCCTTTTGCACCATGAGTCTATCTAGGTTGAGTGATCATCTATAATCAGCAGCAAAAGATCTAAAATCTCTATCTTTCTGAGATGAGGTATTGTAACTACTTACAATATTTACATCATTTGGATTGTTGTCTTCATCTTTATTGACATATTCACAACCATTGTAGAGTGCCATAGAAAAACAAAAATAACAAAAAATTGTACTATGAGCTGTGGTAAAAAAATATTTACTGAGACATCAGGTTTATAAATCTGATATCTCCAAGGACACTTGGCCTAGTGGACAAAAGCATTGGTTAAAGTAATCCAAAAAGTGACCTGACCCAAAGAGTTGTGAGTTCAACACCTGTCCACAGCAGAGAGAACAAAGATTTGGAGAAGTGAATTACTAAAAGGAATTAACTGAAACTGAGATATCTGAAAATGGCATGGCATGCAGAATTATAACAATCTACCCCTGTGGACTAAATAAAACATTCAGTTCAAAATTCCAATGTATATCACCTGAAGAAGGTGCATGCAATGGCTGAAATGTCTTGAATATGGCAATAAAGATGAGGACAACAGTCTGAATAATATAAATATTGTAAATAGCAAAAAACCTAATTTTGTAAAATACTAATAATACTCTTAAGTAACTTAACCATTCTATAATGAGGGATTTCAAAATGATCAGTCCCATGAATGGGTGTGGTTTTGTGGTGAATACCTAAACAGTGACTTCCACATAAAAGCTGGAGAGGTATTCAATGATGTGTCAAAAACTGACATCTATATTGTAAAAATAGCTGGTAATTTGGGTCTGAATTTCTGGTATGAGGAGTTATCATTATGTACACTATTTATATTCAGACTATTGTCCTCATCTTTGTTGTTGTTGTCATCACAATGTTTCGGAAGTTTTGCCTTTCAGTCTTCCTCAGATGTATATCAAACTGGGTAACCGACAGGGAATTCTGAACTGAAACCTTTATTTAATCTATGAAGGTATACTGTCCTTGTTCCACTGCTCATATCTAGAGATGTTGTCTAATTCTTATTTAGTACTGTTCAGTTATTATTATTAAGTATATATATATATATATATATATATATATATATACAAAAAAATTATTAATGAGAGAGAATAATAAGAGAACAGGAATTAAAAAGACAGAAGATAACAACTGACATTGCATTTAAACTTTTGAAGATCAAAGTTGACTGGAAAGCAATAAGCTAGAAAAGAGTTCCACAAGCAAGAAGTGCAATAGAAGAAACTCTTAGCACAGAAATTGTGGTTACATTTAGTCATTTCAAATATAAAATGAAGAGACTTTGCTGCCAATCTAGTACTGCACTTAAATTCATAAAGTGTAGGTACCAAAGAGGAAATTTCATCAGAACAATTACCATGAAAATATTTATAGAAAAGGCACAGTGAAGCAATTTTACAGCAATGGCAAAGTGACTGTAGTCGAGATGCCAGGTCAGGACCAATAACACTGCAGATTCTTCTTTGTATTTTCATCTTGAACCTCTAGATACATAACAGAAGCACCAGAGGATTTGAAAAAGTGCTCAACACAACTGAATTCCCAAAATTATTATTTATTATATATTAATATTTTGACTAAATGGAAGCACGAAGAGGAAGATTTTAAAGTCAGAATTTACGAATCCATCTGTGTTCTTTTTCAATGAGACAGGAAATTAACAAAGAAATCATACTAACTCTTCTGAGGAATGTTGCTGGTTAGAAGGCTCCATGTGAAAATTATACTGAGTATACCCAAATCCCTGTTTAATCCCTCAATGTGTGATTTTATTTTGAAAATAAATTTCAAATCCTTAAATGAAGACATTAAAAGCATGTGTCTGATGTCATCAACGCTATGAAACAGTTGGTTGAAGTGTGCAGTAACAGGGAAAATTGTTGTTGTCTTTGATGGTTGATACCTTTCTTAATAATTTCATTTATTGCATTTGTGACAGAAAAGTAAATTTTAATTTTGGGAAGTTAGCTACTCCAGAAAATTTCCAGTACTCCTTCTTCATAAGTAATGAAGTAAGCAATATTTTTATAAGTCAGTTTATTAAGATTCACAGTAAGCATAAAATCTCCTGCTTCTTTTTAACTAATTACATTATATATTACTAAATATATTTTTCATCTAACGTTTAACAAAATGACAAAAAAAAAGACATACCAAGGACCTCGACCACTTGTTTTTCTTGCTCCACCTGCCTGGATGCCAGTGTTGTGTTGTTGAATACGTCTATTTGGGTCAACTGTATATCCAATATAGATACGACCTTTGAAACTAGGGTTTATATTGTAGAGCAGGTAGACACCATAGAAATCTTCAATGACATGAGCCATCTTCACAGAAACTGTAAAAGAAAAAAAAAATGTATTGTAATAACTTTGAAATTCAAAATTATATAATTTTAGTTAAAGAATAAAAATTTGGGATATGATTGGTCCTTTAACTTGTGCACCAATCATTTCAGCAGGTATTATAAAGTGGAAACGCCACCCACTACTTTTTGCAATTTTTACTTACAGCTAGATGAAACAAGTGAATTCCACTTCCAAATTTCAAATTCATAGCTTTCCTTCTCCTGACCAATGAGTGAGTCCAATGTATCCAAACTCCTTAACATCTGGAAAAACAGATAGATTCATGCCTTTTCCAAGGGAATTAATGCAAAGTAATTAATTGGGTGCATGCCTGAATTGTTAGTATTCTGAACAACTGACCTAGGTTAGAATCTCATCATGGTCAAGAGAAATTATTTTTGGGGACAAGCCCCCAGCATGTGGAAACTGCCTGAAAATCATATCACATAATATGTCAAACCTTGAGATTGAAATTGAGTAGACTAATAGAAGCTCTTTAGCATTACTTGGTTATTTATCTAGAGAGGATGTCTTGATAAAAAAAAAACCCTTCCACATATCGGGATATTCTTCTTCTATATGTTGTATCTCTTCAGGACATTGGCAATCATGTCCTTCCACAATTTCATGTCCTATGTAGCTTTTAATAAATTTTGTCTTTTTGTTATCACTCCTAAACTTTGTTTTGCCATCCATTTACTCAAGCTCATTAGGTAGGTTATGCATTGTTTTTCTCTCTCTTGCCTTCTGTCCTGTGAATGTCAAATTTTCCAAGCTCTCTTTCCTCATTATGTACCCGAGAAATTTCAACTCTCTCTACCTGATGTTAAGTATAAGTGTGCTTTTTGCTTCCATTTTCTCTAAAACTTCATCATTGCTCACATATACTGTCCCTGGTATTCTCAGAATCCGTCTGTAGAATCACATTTCTCTTGCTTAAAGTTTCTTCTTCATTTGTGCGGAGATTGTTCAGCATTCACTGCCATATAAGAGGACTGATATTATATAACAGTTCAGTTTACTTTTCTTTGTTTCTAATGAAATTTTTCTGTTTCTTAATAATTTGCTTAGCTTTTAGAATACATTTTTCACTATCCCAATACACCTTTGGATTTCAGTATTGCACGTTCTGTCCTGTTAAAACAATTCCCAGATATTTAAATTTCTGTATGTGTTTAATTTTGTAATATTGATCCTTTTGCTAACAAGCATGCATTTTGTTTTCCTGAAATTCTTTAAAAAAAAAGAAAAAAAAAAGGAAAAAAGAAACATCATGCAAGTTCAATCTGCTACATGGGGAAATAGTGTGACCTTAAAGCAAAATCAATACAAAATCTCAGCCAGAGTTTGAACTCAGTTCACCAAATCTAGAGGAACAATTGCACTTCAGTAAAAGAAAAAAATAATCTAAGAAAATTTAACCAACATTTAAAAAGGAAGAAAAATGCTCTTTTCTTTTTTTTTTTTTTTTTTTTTCTTCCTTAATTGATTAACAGCAAACATATATTTTGGATTTATTTTTCATGCATTGTTTTCAAACAATCTAAAACAATGACTCCAAAAAATGTACATTACCGCACCTAGGGGTATTCTAATATAATAGGTAATTGTATTCTAATATAAACATGACATAACATAAAATAATAATGTATTATCTAAATGGCACATTGTAAATTATTCTCGCATTGAATTTCACCATGAGATGGTCCTCAGTTAACAATGAAGATTTAGTTTCCAAATACCATTCTTGGTAAATAATAGTTGTATACAAAACAGGAGGAGGCATGGTGTAGTAATGGATAGCAGCTCAGATTGAGGAATTGGAGAGCTGAGTTCGAATTCCAGTCAAATCCATTACATTCACTTACCTTTGGGAAAGGTATGAATCCTCTTCTCCTCCTCCCAGTTATGAGTAAATAGCAGGACAAATTGGGTTCTATAGTCTTGGATGGCAACTGGTCTACCACAGGAAGAAATGCCAACTTACTGCGGGGAAAAAAATCTGCCTCGTCAGTCATGTATTGAAAGATGCGTGTATCACGCGTGGCACATAACTGATATAAACCAGATTCCCTATGGCCTCACTGGAAAGTCAGCCTTTAATGGTAATGTGATCACTCTATTAAGTTAAATTATTTAAATGAATAATTATTTAATAATACCAAGTTGTTAATATAAATTTAAAAATTTATGGAATTTTTTTGAGGTTGTAGTCTTTGACTTTGTACAAAACACTTATTTAATGAGCCTAATCAGATAAATGAAAGTGTTTGGTATTTTCTGACTTAGGCAACCATGAAAAAAACCCTTATATATTAATGGCAGCCTGATTAAAAACAAGTTTAGAAATCAATAATTTAAATTTTATTCAGTGTAATACTTGATGAGAAATTTTTAACCAAAGTGGATTTAATCCTACAAATATTTACATTTCAAAATATTCTGGGTAGATGATTTTGTTTTCTTGGGTAGCAAAATGCAGAAATGTATCTCTTGAAAGTATTTCTTTTCTTTTTTTTTTTAACTTGCCAGCTGTGACAAAGGAAAACAGCTGATGTTTAAGGAGAAGAGAATGTATTTAAGAAGGCTGACTGACCATAATAACTAACAGGAAAGAGGCTACAAATGAATCTAAGTAATTTTCCCTGCATGGAAACTGATTAAACATAAACTGGAAGAAGACAGAATGCATGGTTGTTAGCAAAAGGATGAGCCTAACATATAAATTACAAATTGGAGATACCAAAATCAAATAAGTAAAACAATTTAAATGTCTGGGAAATGTTTTAACAGAGGATGGAAAATGCGACATTGAAATCTGAAGGCCCACTGGGATAGCAAAAGTTGCATTCCAAAAGCTAAGCAGAGTATTAAGAGAGAGAAACACTTCATTAAAAGCAAAGAAAAGTGTGATATCTGTCCTCCTGTATGGCAGTGAATGCTGGACAATCTTTTGAAGGATGAAGAAGAGACATGAAGTAAGAGAAATGTGATTCTACAGAAGGATGCTGAGAATACATAGACTGAGTATGTGGACAATGAGAAACTTTTAGAGAAAATGGAAACAAAAAACACATTGATACCTCACATCAGGTAGACAGAGTTAAAATTTCCTGGGGGACATAATGAGGAAAGAGGGTTTGGGAAATCTGATACTCACAGAACAGATAGGGACAGCAGAAAATAATGCATAACATACTTGACAAGCTTGAGTAATTGGATGGTAGAACAAGGTTTAGGAGAGATAATAAAAAGACAAAATTTATTAAGAACTACCAAGTACAAGAAATTGTGGAGAGCCATTATTGCCTATGTCCTGAAAGAACATGGCATATAAATGTACAAATAGATGTTATGAAGTTATTGGCTCAAGCAAGAAGCCTTTTTACTGACAAAAAAAATTCTTGATGTTTGGTAAGTGGGTCAGGCCAAGAATTTTTCCCCAATGTGAAAAATTCTTGGCCTGACCCACTTACCAAACTTCAAGAATTTTTTTTTTTCACCCATATAAACATATCAGGCAATCTACTCAGACCTATTGTATCATAAGTTCCTACACCCATATATCAATTAACAAAACCTTTAAATCAATTAAATCATACCATACTTACCTACCAAATACAGTATCAGCTCTACTAATGAATTTTTTTACAAATTCTTCACACCGAAAACCTCAGAACAAAATCTTAGCACCCTTAGACTGAAAATTTGTTCACTAACATTCCGGTCCATGAAACAATTGACATTATTTTAAATAACATTTATCATCATTCTGTTCTGCTACCACTGAAAATTAACTCCACAATATTAAAACAATTTATCAGCATCCACAACAGAAGTCTTTTCCATGATCACCTTGGTAATATTTATATTCAGAGTGATAAATAAAAACGATGTGTGTATCATTTAATATATATTTGAGGATGATCCTCGAAGTAATACTCATACAACAAAAAGAGACATTTATAAATAAAAACAATTATAATTTAAGAAGCTTGCATCCTCAAATGTATATAATAAAATAAAATCAACACACACAAACCTCACCTACATCACAACACTCACCATTTCTACGAAACTTAACATTTGTCTCTACCTACCCTGATGTCAACTTCAGGAAGTCAAAAGCTTGGACCATATTTTTTTCAAAATGAAATTTGGACAATTTGTGATGGAATTTCATCAAGGATTAATCATAATTTGAAAAATTTATATATTTTTTATTTAATACTTAAATGGCAAAGTAAATATTTGTTTATATATATATATATATATATATATATATATATATATATATATATATATATATATATATATATCCGATGCAATAAGAACGAAAGTAATATATAAATTCCAATGTTCACAGCATTAATCCAAAAGAGGGGATGATACCAATAGTAGAGCGATAATTATTTATTATAATTTTATCATAAAGACAAAACTATTTTACTCACGACAAAGATGCAACTTGGTTTCAGTGCATTTCAACTGCACTTCGATGGGTGAGAATCGAAAATGATTATGCAGTTGAAATGCACTGAAACCAAGTTGCATCTTTGTTGTGAGTAAAATGGTTTTGTCCCTGTGATAAAATTATAATAAATAAATAAATAAATATATATATATATATATATATAAGAAATATTTACTTCGCCATTTAAGAATTAAATAAAAAATTTTACTTATGTAAAGGAAAAAATAAATAAAAAAACAGAATAACCTCTATTTTCAAAAACATTAAAAAAACACAGAATATTAAAAAAAAAATAGCTTAAATATGAGTCTTGTCTATGACACCAAAAATAACATTGTTACATTATCTTTGATACTCAGAGACAAAAGATAGAAAAAAAAAGGAATAACGAGAGAGTCTAAAGAGAAAAGAGTATTATGAAAAGAAGAAATAACCATAAGGTCCTGCACATATGCACACATACAGGTATACAAAAACATACACACAAAGAAGTAGAAAAATTCAAGCTAACACTCATAAAAAACTGCATATTTTAACATAATATAAAAATAAGGAAAATGAAAAAAAAAAAAATCATTATACAATTGCTGATAACTCCTGATTAGTGGACTGAACAATTACACTGCTCGAAGCATATCTAAATGTAAACAAATCACGTCACACACTATGAAATGGACAAAGTCCAACAATTATTTTAATATATTTTATTGTTATACATTATTTATAGAGACACAAATATTTAAGTAAATGCTCTGTTTATGACAAAACAGTATTAACAACATTTACTGGCTTGAATGTCCGAGAAATTTTCATACAAAATATGTGTCCTCTGACAGGAATCGAACCTGTATCCTATAAGGAACCATCATATAGTCAGACGTGCTATACCAGTTTAGATAGAGGTGTGTCTGGTTAGCAGATATGAATGTTCAAGGGAAATCATGGAAGACTGTAGTTTAAAAGCAGAAAAATTCACCTTGCTAAACAGATATAACATGTCAGGATATATGATGGTTCCGTGTAGGATACAGGTTCAATTCCTGTTGGAGGACACATATTTTCTATGAAAATGTCTTGGACGACCAGGTCAGTAAATGTTGTTAATATTGTTTATTACAAACAGCATTTACTTAAATATTTGTGTCTATATAAATAATACATGACAATATAACATATTAAAATAATTGTCAGACTTTGTCTATTTTGTAGTGTGTGATGTCATTATATATATATATATATATATATATATATATACACACACACACACACACACACACACACACACACACATCTTTCATTTGTGCAAGTTTCATTAAAAACGACAGACAACGTAGTACGATTAAGTTTTTATTTAATTTTTCTTGTGTTCAAACAAGTGTTTCCTTTTTTGGACACAGAGTATAAAAAAATCAAATTAATTATCTACTACAAAAAAATTAAAAACAGCTCACCTTATCTTCGAAAATAACAATGCACCAGCAAAGTCAAAATTACAACAAACGAACATTATCTATGAGTTCAAATCCTAAGGAACTGTGTTCCTGATCAAACCGAATTCATAAATAATTAAATCAGTCACACGACTACATGCCTATCCAGACATCTTATGTTACACCTATATGACCACAGCTCCATTAGAATCCATTTAAACACGCACACAAACTTACCAGACTCCATCCAAAACATACTAGTAGAAAATACAAACATAATAATTTCATCCACCTGTAAAAAAAAAAAACGATTAAAAATAATGGAAGCCTTAATAATAAAAAAGAAAAAGCCAACACTTAATATTATTAACTACAAACATGGCCACAATGCACTGTGTTCGGAAAATAAAACATCTCTATAACACTAAAAACATACACACAATGCACACACTCAATTAAATTGAAAAAATAAAATCATCCTTGATAATGGCTAAAAGTATAGATGAAAGTACTTGGAATTATAAAACATTTGAACAGTTTCTACATACTCTATGTCCAAAAAAGAAAACACTTATTTGAATACAAGAAAAATTAAATAAATAAATATATATGTATATTATTAAAATAGAAATAAAATTGGAAATTTTCAATCACTGATTGTGACTCAACAAGAGAAAGTCAATGAGTGGTAAAAAAAATTACAAAAACTTTGATTTTACCTTCAATAAGTATTGAATGTTTTTACTTCTATTTGAATAATTATCACTCTAGCCATATACTGACCACTTCTGTTAAATTTGATATATGTTAAATTATATAATCATACATATATTATTTGCTTGTATTAATAGGAATCATTTTTATTTTATTATATATATATATATATATATATATATGTTAAATGCTATGTCAATCACTATCTACTGACCTCCTGATTACTCTCTTCTCTTTCTGCTCATCATTTATATTTCTGTTTCTAAATCTTACACACCCTGTAACCCTGTGTTTTAGCGGGATTACTGCCTCGCTTGGGGTGATTCCTATATATATATATATATATATATGATAAAATAAGCTTGGAGCAAGACAAAAAGGAGTAAAGAATAGAATGATAGACAGAATGAGAGAAAGAGTGAAATTAATTTTAATTTTGAAAGTTTATATTTATTTTGGAGCAGAGACTGCTCAAAGAAAAGTGACTTTGGCAGAAAGATATTACCATAGAGACCATGTGGCAAGATTGGGATGACAGTTGATTGATGACACTGTCTAAAAAGAGCCAGTTAGGAAGACAGCAATTGAAAGATAAAATTTGGTAATTTTAAAGACAGGTTAGAATTGGAAAACTGATTTATTCTGCCTATCAAAAAGTGGAAATTGTAAACAAGTCAAAGAAATGAAACTTTTTTTTATGTAAAATCCCAACCCAGGGTTTTTTAAAGAGTAATGACCCTAACAAGATAGATAACTGACTGGAGGAAACAGCTGGTAAATTTCTAATTGTACAACCAAAACCAGGGTGGGAAAATTTGGCCACAAGAAATTAAAATGATAATAGTATTAAAAGCTAAGCCATACCATGTGGTTTGAGAAGCAGATTTGCCAAACAGACAACTGAGGTGACAAATGAAGATGAGATACTGAGAGTGGAGAAGGAAGACAGAGGAATTACCTATGCTCATTGGGAGGTGTTGGTATGAGGCACAAATAAGAAAAAGAAGGCATTATCAGAGCAGATGATACTCTGTGACTGCTACACACAGGAAAAGGGATCTGTCCAAATTTGGAGATATAATTAATTTTCCACAGCCAGCCAACAATTTGATCCATGATCAATCAACACAATGTGGAACAGAGTGAAGCATGGCTTAGAATGACCAATTCCAACAGCCAGTGGCAGCATTGACCAGGGACCAACCTGGAAGACTGGTTACAAAATAGTTTTAAGGTATGCTATATTTATGGGTTAAAGTGCTCACTACCAGGGATAGAGCGTATGTAAATATAAAAATGGACATTGAGGTCAACACACAGCAGTGACTGTCTATTTTATCCTTAAATGCTAAGTATATATATATATATATATATATATATATATATATATATATATATATATATATTTATTTATGAAGAAATATAGTTTTAAAGTGTGCTATATTTACAGGATAAAGGGCTCAATATCATAGATAGAATGTATGTAAATATATATATATAAAAAGTGAACATAGAAGTGAACACTCAGAGGCAACAGGCTGTTTCATGCTAGATGCAATCGTCAGGCTGACAATTGCATTTAGCATGAAACAGCCTGTCGACTCTGAGTGTTGACTTCTATGTTCACTTTTATATATCTATATTTATATATATGTTTGGGCAGCAACCTTTCTTCTAAACATTTTTTTTTTAATATGACAGATAAGGAAAGAAAATTTTATTAATTTTTTTATTTAGTTTTTCCAACATTTTTACATTTTTCTGTTTGGTAGAAATAATGAAGTGCAAAAATTGTCTGTATTGTCTCAAGTGCTTTTGACCACTTCTTTAGCCATTTTCAAGGTGGTTTGTTTTTAGGTGTTGTTAATTTCTTTTCCTGTTTGACTGTTTACGATGTATTTTTTGTGTTACTTAAATACTAGTAGGAATGTTTATTCTGAGCTTCACAAGCTGAGTGTGGCTTTTTAGTTTTTAAAACACCTTCAACACACCATTTCTGCTGCTAAATAAGGTGAGATTTGTACTAGGTGCAACATGTTTTATATAAAGGGTCTCTCTCACAGCAAGATGTTTCTGGTAATGTGACTTATATAAAATGCTAGTGTTTTTTACCAGAATCTTCCTTAAAGATTGTTGTAAATTGTTGGTGGCTAAGTACTTTTTATAGAACTTTGATCAGATAAGTGGCATGTGAGGTGTCTACTCAAGGAGGTGGTGGTATGTCTGATATAGATTTATGACAAGAAAAACAGTCTTGCACTGATCAGTGAAATTGATATATTTGTGGAACCCCATTAGAAATTGTAGAAAAATTCAATAGATAGTAATATGAAGTAATATCACTAAAAATCTAAATTCTATATAGAGATCATCTCACAGAAATCAACATTTTTTTTTTTTTTACAAAAAGTAGGCTGTAGATGCAAAATTCAACATTAACATTTATTAACCAATCAGCAACATTATCATCTCAAACTCTCTTGCAGCTTTGGAAAATCAGACAACCATATGTTTGTTGTCTGCTATGAATTTTGAGAGATCATTCCAGAAAATGATTAACAATATTTTCCTACCTAACAGTAGATATTAAAACTTGGGAAAAATATTTATTAACCAATAAACTGCTGAGTTTAGTAAATCTAAGTTTTAGTTTCCTTGATCCATCTATTTTCTTATAAATATTTGTTACATAAATTCACAAGTTCAGTTTTCAAACTTCTGACTAGAATTATTGTGCACAAACTGATGACTCACACCTTTCACATAATTGACTACTCAAACTTTTGTATATTTATAGAGTAACTTCTTCCAAATAGCTTTGTGATGTATAAAATAAATATTACAACACATAAAACATACAGTTATGTAAACAAAGGAATATTATTGGTAGTAATAGCAGCACTCAATTGCTCACTGCTGGCTGATGGAAAATTAAATGCATACATAAAACAACGTAAATATGTGACTCTTGTTAAGTAGGTGTATTCAGCTTTTCAATCATACTATTGCAATTATTTCTGTTGCACTGTAAAACAAAATATTTTTTGTGGGACTCTGCTTGGAAGGATCTTTTGAAAGAAAACAAATACTCAGTAATAAAATCTATTTAAATTTGTAGAGCTGTGTTTGAAGATTATTTCTTTTCTTCCCTTTTCCACACTTTTTCCTCTACACACTATATTGATCATCACAAGTTTAGATTTGATGGAGATATTTTGATTAGTGACAATGAGATTTGCAGTTTTTTGTAATATAATTTTTACATGTTCTTTATGATTTTCGGCAGAAATATGGTGTTTAATGATTCTTCATATAGTGAATTCGTCCTGCTTATAATTATTGTTCATCTGGTTGCAGTAAAATATGTTGATGTTTTGTATGATATTTTATTACTGGTGCCATGCATTTTTTGTTAGAATAATTTTGTTTATATATTTCTTATCCTTGGCTGCCTTTATCTTATTGTATTCTTGGTTCATTGAAAATCCACAGAGCATTCAGAATTCAGACAATCCAAACAAATGAAGCTCTTCTTCAAAACAAGGAAAGAAATAAAAAAGATTTAAAATCTAAGTATGACATTTTCAAGAGTTACAAATTACAATTTCAGGAAACAATTATCAAATAAAACAAATTTAAATAGAAAATCTTTCCTCGTTTGTCTATTAATATGAAATAAAATAGTAATGAAGAAACTGGCTGTTTTAATGTTAGATAAAATCCCCTCCCCCAATATCTCTAGTGTTGTATATGTGAAGTTGAAGTGTCTGGTATTCTAATGTCTTACCTAGACTTTATTAATGGTATTTTTACCCAGCCTATCCATAATACCGTAATATGAAATGGAAATAGGTGGCAGAATTGTTTATACCATCAAATGCAGTGCTTCTTATTTGCATGATGGTTTTCTGGTATATGATAGAAAATAGAAAATTCTCCAATTCTCTGGAATTATTAATTGATGCTTTAAAAAAAAAAATAATTTAAATTAAGTTGACAATAAAGTAACTTTTAATATAAGTAATGAAAATGACAATTTTAAGCTTGGTGACAGAGTTTTAAAAAAAAAGCAAAAAAAAACTTTAAAAATATAGATACTTATTTGTTTTTTTTGATTTTTAACAATATTCACCTAATATAAGGCCCAAGAGCCACTCATAGCAGAAGGTTACTGAGTGTAGAAGGTAAGAAGTACAATTTATGAGGATATGTGGAACAGTAATGGTTAACCAGAGACTTGAAGAATTTAAGTTGATTGGTTGATTTTGTTTAACAGCATATAAACCTCTATGGGTTATCCAATGCTGAAATCTAATATTTTGAACGCAATTGTATGCCTTCAATCACGGATAAAATGTATTGTTGGTCATTTTGATATAACTAGGTATTGTTAATCATTTTGTTATAAATAGGTATTGTTGGTCATTTTACTATAAATATATACTGTTGGTCATTTTAGTGTAACTATGGATTATTGGTAATTTTTTATATAAAAGTGTATTGCTGGTATTTTTACTACAAAAATCTATTTTTATACTTTTATAGTTTTGTTTTTGCTTGGGGGTTCACTATTTGCCCAAAGCTGGGACCCTAACAGGTGCTACCAACCTGGATCAAGGTGGACCTGGGAACAGCAATTAAGAGGTGGTTCCAAGCTCCTCAAAACCTCCAATCTTCCAAATAGAGCCCTTGCTGCTGGATGTAGTTTATTGTCATACCCAGGACTCAAAGAATTTAAAACTGTAGTGATCGGGGAAGCAACCTTTTGGGGTTCCATTCCAGAATGTACTAGTTCTTAGGAAGAAGCTGTCCAAGTAGAACTTCTTACTAATAGAATACAAAGGAAATTAGTATGGTTTGTTAAAGTATATGTGGTATGGTGATATTCTAAATATAGCTTAGCTGTGGCACAGGGCTGAAAGTATGGTGCACCCAGTTAGAATTGAACTCATTAGTCAGCTACAATTGTTCTAATGAGACAAGCTTGCTAACCATTGTCTACATCGAGGTGCCCCAAGTGTATTTGGCAGGGTAGTTTCAGTAATTGGGAAATGTGAAGATGATATTAAAACAATACAAAAAAAATGGGGAGTAGGCTAAGACTGAAACAAAAATTTCAAATTTCATCGTTAACTTATTCTACGGATATTATTAAAGTAGTAGAAAGTCTGTTCATTCATGAATCAATCTGACAAGAATTCACCAGTCAACTGAAAGTGTTTCCCTCAATAGAAAAAAAAAATGAAAAAACAACTAGTTTAAATTGAGCTACTTGGGATGAATCCATTCAAACTAGCAGGGGAGACTGGTTAATTCAACAAAGCATCAGTTTTTATAACCAAAAGGATTTAAGTTCAATCCCTATGCAGAGTAACAAATATTGTCCATAGAATAGAAATTAACATTCATATCAGCAGTTTTGACCAGCTACTCAAAAAATTAAACATCTATCAGATTTCATTTAGAGCTACACTATCTTCATAGGCAGTTTCCCTTTTTAATCAAAAATAGAAAACTCAAAAAAAGTTGGTGGTAGGGAAGATCAAAAACAAGAAATGACAGATCATAGGTACCTTTCCACTGAGTCAAAGAGACATCTTTAACTTTTAGCACTCTGAAGTTGACTTTTTTTATCAAGCAAAATGTTTATTCTGCCAATGCAGGTGACTCTTATTACTGAAAAATAATGCATTTCAATTTCATGGTTGTGTTATCATATCCTGTTATGGCAACAGCAAAATTATCTTGAGTAAAACCAACAAATATACAGTAGAAGTAATACTTGTGAATAATGCAGTGTGCTAAAGATTAATAATAAAATATGTCTCTGGAACAATTTATTACAGTCAGCTAGTATGCATTACCTTTAAGGACCAAGACTGTAGTTAATCAGAAGGGTTGAAGAGATTAAAATTATAACCTTCAAAAAACATAATCTAAAATATCCAATAGTAAGATTGCAAGATTTTCCTTAAACAAGTAGTTTTTTTTTGTTTTTTTTAAGTGGGAGTAGTTAGAAATAGAATAATTTATGTTTCTTGAGATTTTTCAGAAAGGGAAAGACAGAGATGTATTCAATTCAAACAGAGACTCTAGTTTTGTAACCTGAGGAAGAAAATCTAACTGGACTAAGAAACATATTTGAGGATTAAGTCCATTTCCTCTAGAGAACCCCACTGTATCAATCTATATACTTTGGGAAAAATAAGTTGGTGGGGGTGGAGAAGTAAAAGGGTAAAAGAAAGTACTAGTAGGAAACTAATAATGAAACAAACAGATAACCTATTTAGAATGATTAATAATAAATAAAAAAGTATTTTTTTCTATTTAAGCACATAAAAGCTCATATAAGAAATGATGGGAGTAGTTAGAAGAGTTTAATTAAATTTGTACATGTGAATATGGTCTTATTCTTTCTTTATGTGCCAATTTCTTACAAGAAGTATGAAATTATGGCTCTCCATGTCTTTCTGTCTTTTGTAGCTTTAAGCAATGTTGAATTTTTTACCATCCCTCTTTATCCCTGCTCTGCTATCCATTCACATAAACTCATGGGTGATCATGGCTCTCCACAACTTCCAGTTCCTTGTAGCTCTAAGCAATGTTTGGCTCTTTACCATCCCTCTTTATCCCTGCTATGCCATCCATTCACACAAACTCATGAGCGATCATGGCTCTCCACAACTTCCTGTCCCTTAGATATGATGTTGCAGTTCAGTACTTTTTTCTTTGTTTCTAACAAAATTTTCTTATGCATTAATACTGTGCTTAGTTTCTGGAAGGCTTCTTTCACTATTCCAATGTACCTTGGAATCTGTGTCACACTTTCCATCGTCTGTTACAAGACTACCTAGATAGTTAAATTTCTCTGCCTGCTTGATTTCAATGTCTCCAATTATAAGCTTGTACCACTGGCTCTCACATTTGCTGACAAACATATATTGTTTTATTATTCTATATTATAGCAACACAATTGTAAAATAACGCAATATGGAGATATACTGAAAAGTTCTCATTGTCAAAAAAAAATTATTTTTTTTAGAAGAGCTGAGGCAGAGAACTTTTCAAAACAATTTACCATTGAGTAATTGATATTAGTATAACCATTCTTCTTCTATGTGCCACATCTCTTCAGGTATAGGCAATCATGGCTCTCCACAACTTCCTTAGCAGATTTTCTCCATTTGCTAAGGCTCCCTCCTCTTATTCTGTCATCCATTTGCATAAGATTGTCAGGTAAGTGACTCACTGTTTTCTCCTGTCTTGCCTTAATTATACTCCATCAGGGTTAAGTTTTCCAAGTCCTCCTTCCTCATTAAAAGTCTAAGGAATTTCAACTGTCTTTTCCTGATTTGAAGTTTTTTTTCCATTGCCATTTTCTGTAAGACTTGTCTGTTGTTTACTTTCATCATCATTTCTGCTGCTTCAAGCTTTCTCTTCATCCATGGGAAGATTGTCAGCATTTAATGCCATTTTTTTTTTTTTTTTACAATGATTTTCCCCCTGTAGAAGACCCAAGAGCTACTTAAGGTAGAGTGATACAGAGTAAGCAATATGAGAATGGATATCACATAGGAAAATTTTTCCGTTTCTGAGCACCTTGCTTAGCTTTTGGAATGCTTCTTTTGCTAGTCCAGTGACTGTTAGGATCTTGGTGTCACATTTTCCATCCTCTGTTAAAATACTTCTGCACCTGCTGTAGTATAAGCATTACAAGTCAAAAATTGTTACTATGTATAACAACAAGATTTATACTGATATGTAAAATCCTAAGTATTTTATGCCCTACAATTTTTTCCTTCATTTTTTTTGAAAGAGAAACAATCTTGAATATCCAAATCTTGATAAACAGCTGAAATCTTAAGACCTCTCTCAATCAGATACACCATATTTGGGTTTTATCAATTTCAAAAATATTCTAGAGAACTACTTAATTTTTATATCATGTTGGCTGACTGGACAATATCTTCTGGGTTTATCATTAACCTCCTAATGAGTCATTAAACATTATCTTGGGCTTTGTAGAATTATCAACAATCTCTTTATATCTTGCTCTCCTTTTTACTTATCTTCTTATCTTGCTCTATTTTTTACTTATCTTCTTGGTGCTTATTCATAGAGTAAAGGGTGAGCCAGAGGTATCAAAGATAATTTTTACTGAGTAATGAGTTTGATTTCCACTGGGTGCTCTATATTTCAGTCTTATCCCATAACCAAACAAATATTTTGTGGTTTTGTCTCTATCTTGGTCACAAGTCCCATAAATCATTAGGGGTACCACATATACTGCAACCATAGCAGCAGTGGTGTGTCTTCTCCTTCTATTGAACAAGAGTAGAGGTTTATCTCTTGTTTCCTGTTTAGGATTGAATTTCCAGTTCCTTCTAAAGTCCTCTCATTCTCTTTCACTCCCAGTAACCTCTTGTGTTTGAGTGGCATTATCACCTTGCTTGGGATTAAATAATTTAAAAAGGAAAACTTGAGTGGAATTTGAACTTGACTCTCCAAGTTCTCATGCTGAGTCATTATCCATGACACCACCAGCACATCCATTTTGCCTCTCTGCACTCTTATACATATAGTGCAATGGCTATTTGTGCAGAAAGTGGATTTGGTATGCCAAGTTCAAATTGTGTCTGAGATAGTTCCATTTACTTTGCACTAGTACCCTTGGAAAAGGAATGAATTCATCTTCCTCCAACTATGGGTTAAACAGCTGGGCAGGTTGAATTCTCTTGCTTTGAGTGGTAGCTAGAGTAACAGAAGCAAAATACTTAATTCAAAACCAGCCTGAAGAAAATCAGGCTATCTTACTCTAGACTTTTACTTTTTCCTATTTTTTATTTACAGAATTTTGTTTATGGAATTACAATACCCTGGCATTATATTGAACTTTTTGTTTATTGAAGTATACTTCAATTTATGTATTTGATAATTAGTTATAAATTAAATTACTGTACATGTATTCAAGTTGAGAAATCCATCAACATTTTCTATTGCTATTAAATTTGTAAAACTCCTCTATAAAAATGTATATGTACAAATAGGGAAAAGAATGAAGATTTTCAGTAATATATGCATATTATTTGGAATGCACCTTTTCAGTTGGACAATCTTGAAAAGTCGGGGAATGACATTCTGAAATATGGTGAGAAGGGTGCATTGGGCAAAAAAAGTTGAAAACCTCAGCTCTAGACATACCAACTGCAGTTGTGTCTCTATAACCCTAACAGAATAAAGTTGATAAATAGAAATTGTTCATGAGTCAATGTAATATAATAAAAGCCATACAATTAACATTTAAACTCAGATAAAATTTGATATTAATAACTTAAGATTATGTAGAGAAAAAACCCCCCCCCCAAAAAAAAACAGATCCTACACTTTTATTTAAAAGCAATCACAAACAAAAAGGTTAGGAAAGTATTTAAAATTATTGAAATATATATGAATGCATCCATAACTAGCATAATACCCATCAATAATTATTGGATTATACCAGGAAGTTATAAAGTCCATGTGAAATTTCAAATACTTATATTTTTAGAGCTATACGTATAATTAATCTTGTTGGATTACTGCTTCCTGATGATAATCACAAGCAGTAAGATATTGAATTACAACCTCCATTGATAATTACTGGTGGTGTGAGATTTAAAAGAATCTCCCTTTTTCCTTAGTGACCTCGGTAGTGAAAAGACGTCCTCTTCTTGCTCCTGTCAGCATGTAAGTACTTTGGAAACATTGCTGAAGGTTGCTTTGAACTCTTCACATTTCTCATTTTTTTGTAAAATGTCCTGTTAATATTTGTTTTTTAAAATTCCATGTTTTGCTTATTATTTTTGCCCAGACTCACATGAGTCCACCAATATTTTTTGTGGGACAAATATACCAGGAGCATTAAATATTTACTAAAAAAAACGTCCATAGCTTGTATCAAGTGTTGAACCCTGCAACAATCTACAAAAAGCATTTTTAAGCTTGAGGTGGCTAGGATTTTTTTTTCTTGTTATTCAAAGAAATCAAGCGTTATTATCTTTACCTATTATTCTTCATCTTTTTCTTGAAACTTCAAAAATACATTTTTTTTTCTCTTTTTTCAGAATTGTTATTAACCCATGGCTTCACAAGAAGAGAATGTAAACTGTGTTCTTTGTTGCTGCTGTCCAAAGAAGGTTCAGAATTCATTCCAATAAAGAAACCCCACACAGGAATTCCATATCCAAAGGGATGAAAAAGTTTCAAGAAACAGGTTCTGCAAATGATAAGCCAACGCCTGGCAGACCAAACGTGAGTGAGGAAAGTGTAGCATTCAAAGAAAAACATAAAAATAAAATTTTAAAATTCTTTCTTTTTTTTTTTTATCTATTTTACAAATTAATTCTCTCATGTACAGTTAAAAAACTAAGTATTCAAGATTGCACATGAACTTTATAAACTCCCTGTGTACTGCATATTTCCATGTATAAGAGGACCTTTAAATCCCAAAAATCACCTTAAAAATTGGGTGTCATCTTATACTAAAATTCTAAAAAAGAAACCTTAAATTCAGTGTGACGTTTGTTGGTAGGCTAAGCTCAAGTCTTGGTGTGATAACCAATAGTATACATGAAAAGCTTCACAGTATCAAATAAACAGATAATAAAAGTAATAAAACCACTTCTACCTTATATATTACTGGCATAACTTTATAATGAATTGCCTATTCAAAGAATAATTCCATATCAATGAAATCAACTTGTATCCATGCAAGCTCAGCTGAGAAAATGTAAACATCGAGTTATGATTGCATTCACAGCACTGGACTGTATTATTATTGTACTGTTATTAGCAGTATTTTGTGATTGTTGATGAAGTATAAGTAAATGGCCATTTGTACACCAGGCTGTTTGTAATTATTTAGATATAGGAAAAGAAAAAGAATCAGTATTTGCAAGAGATCATATGATGAAAAATAAACAAAACAATGGTTTCTCTTTTAGGGGATATGGGTAGGAAAAACATGATATAGAATTGGTTTTGTTATTTCATATATTTTGAATTTCTAAGGATTCAGTAAGTAGACATCTTATACTACAGGTATAGGATAAATTCATGAAAATTTGCTTTTTTTTTTTTACTATGTCTTATCTAAAAATCACATATGTGGAAATTTATGGTATATTAAAATTTATTATATATTTCTGAGGGAAGAGTGCTCAATATTGGGGATACTATGCACCTGTAAGCACATTATGACTCCAAAAACTAATCACCTAATAGACCATAACCTAAAAACTAATAAACTTTATTTCAAATACCAATCTTTAGAACCAAAGATAATAGGCAAATATAGGTGATATAATTAATCCGTTACTAATATTTACCTATTATTCTGTTGTAGTAAAGAAAAGACTGTCAACTGATAGTAGCAACTGCAATAGATTTCTTGTTTCTTGGCCGCAACACTTGTAGCCAAATCGCAGTTCACATGATAGTCCAACGTAACAGTCCAACACACACCGTAGAAATGACAAAATGGGGTCACAACAACAACGCGTGTTCGTTTCACAGCTCAAAAAAATCATCTCCTTTTATAAGCGAAAAACAACAACTTCTGTTCACCGAGAAAATTTTCTGATTGGTCAAGCCATTCAGGGGAGGGAAGAACATTAGCATAGCTTCTAGTCATTGATGTAGATTTTTGCTGAGTACTTTTTGGTAATTTTTCTTCGGCAGATGGCACACAAAACACAAACTTTTTTTCAGGGTACCTGATTATCTTTTTCACTACATATTCTTCATCTTTATCTTGAAACTTCAAAATGACTGCTTTTTTCTTTTTTTAGCATTTTTATTGACCTAAAACTCCACAAGAAAAGAATATAAACTGTGTTCTTTTGTTGCTGAGCTAAAATCTGTTGCCGATATCCCAAGAACATTCAGAACCGATTCCAATAAAAAAAGCACCACACAGGAATTCTATACCCAAGGGGATGAAAAAGTTTCAAGAAACAGGTTCTCTCTTGTAGATGTAATAATGGTGGCTATATTGAGAATTAACAATCATAACAGTAGATTTAAAGGTTACAAGACTCATGATCAATTGTGACTCTTATAAATAAGCAGATAATTTTTTTGGAGGATTTCAAGAAATGACAAAATATTAACAAGCAAGTAGTTATGATTTATTCATCAAATATCAATTATTTATAAACATTTTCTTTAAAAAAACGACAGGAATTGACTGTTAGCTGCTGATGTCTAAAGAAAAAGTGGATGGCAAAGTTAAAGTCAGTTTGTGAGAAAATATTAACCACCCTCTTTATGTCAGTCAATCTTGATTTTATAAATGTGATGGAAGTCATAAGATATTTTACGATGTCATAGGAAAAAAAATGATTCATTATTATCAAAAAAATAGAAAATACATATGAAAAAATGTCATGGAAGTCATATGTTATTATATTTTAGGATAGGGAAGATATCATAAGAAAAAAAATGTCAACTTTAACCTTTAGATATCTTTGTTTTAATAAATTTAAGTTACATTTAACTTATAGTAATCAAATATGATATTTTAATAAACTACAGTTTGTCTGAATTTATTATGCAAATCAAATAAATCTCAATAACTAAAAGTTCTGAACCAATATTTGTCAAATTTAAACCCATCCATTTCCACACTTAGTAAAATATTTACCTAAATGGACAAAATTTGTAGAATACTTTATGAATTGGGATCTGTAAAAAAAAACTCTCCTAGGCAAACTCCTCTCACTAAAGCAAATATTTGAAAGCGTCAAAATTGGGACAAGAAATACATGATCAATTTGATTTTTCTAAAGTAATTTTCATGGACAAATCTTGAGTGACATTTGATGGAACTGATGGATGGGCCAAAGGATGGATTTTATCCAATTCAGATGTGTGTAGCTAAAAGAAGGCAACAAAGAGGTGGTAGTGTTATGATATGGACTGGAATTGTCGACCAAACCATTATTGGACCATTCAAAGTCGATGGAGGAGTTAAAATGAACAGTGCTAACTATTGCAATTTTATGAACAAGACTTTCTTTGCATGGTACAAGTCCCAGTCTCACAGTCTCAAAGTAAAGTGTGTATTAATGCATGACAATACTTTTTCTCATGTATCTAAGCTTACCCATGAATTCTTTGAGCATAAAAGATTTACAGGAGAGAAGATAATGGAATAACCACCATCAAGTCCTGATCTGAATCCAATTGAAAATCTATGGTCAATTATGAAGATGAAATTATATGAAGGTGACAAACAATATAACTCCAAAGCAGACCTATGGGATGCAGTTAAAGCTACCATTGAACTTGCTGAAGTAAAAAAAAATGAACAAAATCAATGGATAATAGATTACAGGCTGTTATTGACAAGAAGGGTCACTATATTAAAATGTAGAGGATTCAAAGGCTTATATGTGTTTGTTATTTGTTCTATTATAGGTGTTGATCAATTTTTGATGATTTTTTTTATCTTTTAATTGAAGTAAAATGTGATTATTTGGTTTTGCCTAATAGCTTCAGACAGCAGGTTTTTAGAATGCATTAAATAATTTCAATAAAACATTGATACTACCTAAAATTTTAATCAGGCCTTGCTTTGACATCTAAATTAATTGTTTAAAATTTGACAATTTTTTCAAGCCAAATTTGAATTATTGAAGTTTGTATGATTTTCATAATGAGTTCAGACAAGGTGAGGATTGTTAAAATATTACAATAAAACTTAAGATTTATTAACTAGTTTAAATAACTCATTTTATTAAAAATGTTACTGATGTTCAATTAAATTATTACCTAATTTCTGAAAGTTTTCACTAACCATAAGACAAAATTATGACTTTTTAAAAATAAACTGCCGATTTCTTTCTGTTGCAACATTACAACTGAAAATTTATTAAAAAAAAAAGAAAGAAAATTACATTTTTTTTTTTACCAATTCTAATTTGATCTCTTAAGAAATTTCTTAAGAATTATACATTTAACTCAAAATATGGTGGAAGGTCACATAATTCTGAAGCAACAAATTTCAGTTTATCACGAAATCAGTCGATATTATAAGTAGCAAATGTATCAGACTTGTAGCTTTGTCTAAAAATTAGTAAGTATTTATCTTGCTATATGTCAAAATCAAGCATGTACAGATATTTTAATATATGGAAAGTGTTATAACATAGAAAAGAAAATGTAACGCAAAAATCCAAAGGTGCATTGGAATAGCAAAAGATGCCTTCCAGAAACTAAACAAAATATTAAGCCTTCTTCAGGTGATATATGTTAGAATTTTGAGCCAAAACCTTTATTTAGTTCACATGTATAGATTGTTCTAATTCCATATGCATTTTCTTGGATATCTCAGGTTTAGTTAATTCCCTTTAGTAATCCTTCTGTCACCAAGTTTTTTGAATCCTTTATTTAATCTATGGGGTAGATTGTTATCATTCCCCTGACCACATATGTATAGGAATATCTTATCTTGTTTTTATTTAGTAAAGCTCAGTTATTGATCATCTTGCTTCCAATAAATTTAAGTTTGAACTACCAAGCCCATGGATGAACTCACAATTAATGCCACAAAATTCACAAACCAATACTTTAATCCAAAAATGGGGATAATAGTCCGTCTGTAAATAAAAAAAATATAAATAAAACTCATCATCCCAGAAATTTATGCAGAAATTACTGTGCTTGTATTTTAAATTATCAATTTACCATATAAAACATCAGATTCTAAAAAGACTTTGGAATTAAATTTGTTTATTTACCAATTCACATATGTTTTATCATTTGACTGCTTTAATTTATAAATAGAATTTCATGCCAAATGCTTATTTGTAAACTAAAAGTTCAGAAACAACGATATCATTGAAAACAGAAAATGTTGGTTGGTTGATTTTGTTTAGTGGCATAACAACATCTCTATGGGTTATTTAATGCCAAAATCTAAATATTTTGAACACAATTTTATGGCTCCAAACTGAATACATTTTCAAGATAATTGTATGCCTTCAACTACAGTTAAAATGTATTGTTGGTAATTCTACTATAAGTAGGCATTTTTGGTAATTTTTTTTTTTTATAAAAATGTATTGCCAGTAATTTTACTATAAAAATGTATTTTTTATACTTTCATAGAGTTTTGGTTTTGTTTGGAGGTACACTATTTGCTCACAGCTGGGGGTCTAACAGGTGCTACCACCCAAGGTCAGGGTGGCCCTGGGAACAATAGTAATTAAGAGGTAGTTCCACACTCCTCAAAACTTCACGATCAGAGGCCTTGCTGCTGGATGTAGTTTATCGTCATACTCAGGACTGGAAAACAGAATATATATATATATATATATATATATAAGTCAATGGCTGTTGGCACAAAATATTTCAAGCTATGTTTTGGTCTTCCTTACTGATGAGTGTAGGAAGTGAAGTTTAATGGATAATGACTCTGAATGAGAACTCAAAGAGCAGAGTTCAAATTCCAGTTGGGTTTGTTACATTCATATACTCAAGAATCCATTACTTCTCCATCGAGCTCTGGGTTAAATAGCAGGATAGCAGGGCAGACTTGTAGCCTTGTCCTTATAGCATTGGTTGGCAACCAGTCAGCCACTGAAAGAAGCAGCAGCAGCCTACTGCAGAAAATCTTCTGGCTAGTCAATCAAGAATTGAAGGTGACATGATCACCTGAGTGTGTATCATGTATGGCACTTGACTGACTACTGATATGTGATGAAAGATCACCAAAATTTGGAAATGATTCAAGGGACTGCTGAAGTATGGATGACCAAAAGCCCTGATGTTAACCACAAACTTTTGGCATCCCTTTAGCTGACAGCTTCTGCATACCCCACTGCTCATGAATTATAAACCTACTGCTTTTCTTGGATATCTCCATTATCTCAGCAATTCCTTTAGTTGCGCTTTGTTTACTGGTCAAAAGTGGGTGATGAATATGATCAGTTATGCATGTAATTTGTATTCAGACTAATGTCCTCATCTCTGAATGTTAATAATCTAAATATATCCTAAAACTTCAGAGAACATGATTGCTTTCATGAACTGACACTGTTAAAGTCTACCAAACTGTACTGTATCTAGGACTTGTGAATCTCCAGAGAATCTCTTGTGTTGGTTCCAATGCTGTATGGGAATGATTGCAAAATAGTTTTCCCTCCAAAATTTATAGGCAGAAGCAACAAATGCATACTGGGATTTCTTCCTAGCCAATAAAATAGGCTGGTTCTCGGTTTCATCTGCCTTGTCAGAATGCTATGTTCACTTATCTAACTTTTATCTTGTGTATCAACCCCAATTCTTAGTTTGTGAACTTTTTGCCATATTACTGTTGCTTTGCCTTATTATTGTTAATTTGCTTTTATATATCGTTTGCTTTATATTATTTTCTTTTTTTTTTGCCTTGTTCTTTTCTTTTTCTTGTTATTGAAAACTTTGTCAATTCTGTTTGTTAGACAGCTCTGTCATTTATTTAACATTTAACCATGGCCACCTATTCTACAGCTTGTATCCAAATATCCCTTTAAGGTTTCTTCAAGAATATTAGTGTTTAACACCCACCAATCCAACATTTAGTCACAAAGCCAACATTTGGTTAATACTCCAACTATCCTGAGCAGATCTTATTTCTATCTTCTAGGAGAGAAGCACATAATCTGGTAGTATGCTCAAACTCTCAATCATGATGACACTTTGTGGCATGGTAGTTTTGATACATTTCTATTCTAGAGAATGTAAATAAATCTGAAAGATGTGTGTCTAGCTAATCAGTATTTGATCCCTATTTACATTATTTGGACTATTGTCCTCATCTTTGTCACCATATTTATCACAATTTGGTTAGATCCAGTGACAGGATTCAAAGAGTGTGAGTTCAATACCCGGTTAAGTCAGTGGAAAACTTGCAGTAAGGAATTAACAAGAGATAACTAATAACTGACATCCATTAAACATGGCATGTGGAACTAGAACAGTCTACCCCAGTGAGCAAAATAATGAGTTCAGTTCGACATACCAACCACCTGAAGAAGGCCGGAGCGTACAACGATCAAAACATGATAAATATGGCAACAAAGATGAGGACAATAGTCTGAATAATGTAAATAGTGTGCATAATACCTCATCTCAGAAATATAGACAGTATTTGATCAATTGATTCATTTTCTATGGTTTATAAACTCTTGCAGGTTATTTAAAGTTAGAATATATTTTTATATTGTAAGAATTTTTTCATAATGTTCATGTTTTTAAAATTAAATTCATCTCAGCATGCATCAGTGTTAAAGTTCCTTGCTTGTAGTTGTTTGTTAAGATGAAAAGAAATGTGATTTCTTTGTGTGTATGCATGATAAAGAAATGCAATGAGGAAAGTGTAAGTGTCACATAGCATGGTGAGGAAGATAGCTGAATGAATAAGGGAATCTTTTTTAAGCTATATTGTGAAGAGTCTTTCCCCATTCCTTACTGGCTTGACTGGTCTAAGAGTTTTGCTTAAATACTCTTTAAAGGGATCACAAAACATGTTTTTTTTTTTATTGTTGGTCAGGGACACAAGCTGTTTGTTGGAAAATGTTAAATATTTATTTTCAGAAACCATTTTTTTGTCATTTGATGATTGACTTTCTTGGTGTTTATTTCCATCTTCACTCCACATGAAATAAAATAAAAATGACTTTTCTATATTTATCTGTTTTAATGTGAAAGAACCAGCATTGATTAAATGTCTTGGAAGTATTGATCATCATTAACCTCTCCAAAATTCAAAGTTCAGCAATCAGTGAAGAAATCGAGTGCAACTGTGTGCTACTTGTGGACTTCATATGGTAATGATGACTGATTTCATTTTCTTTATGGCTTACAAACCTTTTGCAAGTTATTAAAAGTCAGAAAATATTCTTAGATTGTAAGAATTTTTTTGAGATAATAATGATTTACTGATATAAATCCTACTAATTAACCCATAGTTGGGAGGAGAAGACCTGGATTCATACCTTTTTCAAGGGTATTTCCATGTAAGTGAATATAACAAACCAAACTAGAATTGAAGCTTGAATATTTAATTTTTTTGCTCAATATCTATTTATTAGCAATTATTTTATCATTTTTTTCATTGTTATTATTGAGTTTACTTGCATTTACATTTGTATTCGTAGTTTGTTAATTATTTACTTTATTTATTTATTGATTTGAATTTTTGTTTATTTTATTTATTTATTCATTTTTTTCATATTCATTTTGTAAATAGTAAATATGTGAACAGCACAATGATTTCTAAACATATATGAGAAATTAAAAACAAAAACCAAATTACATCAAAATACCATGGAAAATAAGGAAAACAGCATCAGCATACAATGATAACTCCCGAACTATAAACTGTGATATTTTTTTCTTGGTGAATTATTTTCTCTTTTAATAATGCTATTTTGATTAAAAGAGAATATAATGTCCAAAGATGAAATTATCTGGAAAGAGCCTCGATTCCTAGTTTAGTGACAGTAAATAGTTAGGGACAAAGGTAACGGAGAGAAAAAGAAAAAGAATACAGATAAATTTGGTTAGATTTGAAAAATATTCTTTGAAGAACAAAAAAAAAATATTCTTGCAAAAGTTTTGAAACCACCAGCATCTGTCGTTTCATTCATGTGTAGACAAAGCCTAGTCCAATGAAATCATAATGGATGAAACATGTCACAAAAACTTTTTTCCAATTTGTCCTTATATATATATATATATATATATATATATATATTAATATATATATATTATTAACTTTCCTTTCCTGAAACCACTACTAGGGGACACTTTCTGGAACTATAAATACTGTGCGATAATTTTTCTAGGCTCTTACTTTTTTCCAATTACACGTCAACATGTAGGTCTCTCGTGGGGAAACACATGAACAAACCACACACACACACTCATGCACACAATACACTTATGTATGCACATTCACTCACTACACATACTTTGAACCAAAAAGGTTTTTCCATTCTTTTATTACACACATCACTGTTTTTGTCATTTGTATTCCTTTCTTGTTAATGCATATCATTTGTTTGTACATGTATTGGTCCTTCTTATTTCTTTACATTTATTCACGTGGAATCACATATCAAGTTCACCATTTTTGTTGTGGGTACTTCAGGAGACACATGTTTTTCCAAATTCAAACGCACAACATACTACTGCCTGCAACAATATATATTATATATATATTCACATACACACACTTATTGTCTAACATCTATAAAACTTGACACTAAGTTCACACATCTGTGAATACTTAACATATATAAAGACGGTAAATTGAAATCAGCCATTTCCTTACAAAACACATTTTTTAAAGGAAAAATAGAAAAGAAAACAAATTACATGTCTTTCTATTGTCGTTGCCCATCTCAAGTCTTCTAGTGATCAACCTTCTATGTATCATACCAGTATAAGTAATATTTGGTAGGTTTCTGGGGAAACTCATCATGCCTTATATGTTATTGGAAAGTAAACAGAGGAAATAAAAAAACATGCTGAAAAATAAATATTTACTTATTCAAGCCAATATAAATCTGATAAGACTGTACAAAGCACACACTGCAATCATTTGACCTGGTATTTCTTTGTTTTGTAGCCATTTCCCACAGACATATAACACATTCACCTCCTCCAATCACATTGCCAGACAAACTCTAATGTGCAGCCTTGATTGCCCTGGGTGTAAAAGTGACAAGAGTGAGTAGCAGCTGCATTAAATTGGGCAATGGTTAAATGCAAACATATGCTAACAAACCCAAGACAATATGAAACACAGTGATGCCAATTCCGTTCCTTTTCATTACAAAAAACAAATGTCATATTCTTGTGTATAACACATATTGAGTATGATACGATGCCAGTATTTCTGAAGCAAAAAGCTGCGTATAAATTACATCCTTGAGTATAATACAACCCTGTATTTCTGAAGCTGAAAGGAGGGAATCAATTACATCCTTGAGTATAATACAACCCTGTGTTTCTGAAGCTAATAACAGAGAATAAATGAAATTCTTGAGTATAATACAACCCTGTGTTTCCGAAGCTAAAAACAGGGAATAAATTACATCCTTGTGTAAAATACAACCCCATATTTCTGAAGCTAAAAGGAGGAAATCAATTACATCCTTGAGTATAATGTGACTGTTTTTATCAAGCTAAAAGCAGGGAATAAATTACATTGAGTATAATACAACCCTGCAGAACAGCTATCACTTTGTAAATTTTTTTGAAAATTTGTACTAAGTTATCTATTAAAATCTCAATGTTGTACATACATTTCATTAAAATAATTAATTTTTCATAGAAATGAACTGGATGTTTATTAACCATTGCATGTTCCTTCTAATTCCTATTTCAAAACTTATTTTTGAATTTTCAGGGAAATGGTAATAACCAGTAGTATATTTTAAGGTGTTAATTAATCTATCATACTTTTTGATTTGATATATACACACACACACACACACACACATATATATATTGGGGAAAAACGTATGATTGATTTGCATATGATGATTACAAGATGCAATTGTAATATTAATTATGCTTTAAATCAATCTTCTATGTACTTCATCATTTCATTACATAGGTGATTATGGCTTTCCACAATTTCCTATCTCAGAAAACTTCTGGTACATTATGTATATTTTTTGTGAATGTTTGTTTTTTTTCAGCCCACTAGCTGACTTTTACATTTTTCCACAAATATGACATGAATTCTTAGTTGGCCAATTTACTTATGTAAAGCCTTTTTTTCTTTTAAATTCTTTCAACCTAAGCAAGGCAATAAAGAGACACAAATGGTTACTGAGTGTGAAAGAATATGAGAGAAAGAAAAACGTTATTAAGGAGAGAAAACAATAAATGAACGGGAATTAAGAAAACGGATGATAACAATTGACATTGCATTTAAATTTTTGAAGATTAATGTTGATTGGGAAGCAAAAGGCAGGAAGAGAGTTCCACAAGTAAGAAATGTAATAGAAGAAACTATTAGCATAAAACTTACAGTTATATATTAGCCATTTCAACTGTAAAACGATGTGACCTTACTATCAATCTAGTACTGTGCTTAAATCCATAAAGTCTAGGTACCATAGAGGAAAGTTCATTAGAACAATTACCATGAAAGTATTTATAGGAATGACACAGGCAGTGGGAAGGTGACTGAAACTGAGATACCCAGTCAGGACTAATAACATTACAAATTCTTTGCATTTTATTCAGAATCTCTAAATACAAAGCAGAATCACCAGACCAAATGTGGTAGCAATATTCAAAGCATAGATGAATGGTTGACTTATAAATATGTAAACCAGATTCTATCAAGAAAAATTGTCTGACAAGGTGAACCAACTTTCCTAGCAGCTGACCTAGCAATGTGTAGAGATATATAAATGGAGTTGATATGTAAGGAAAGAGCAAACTGAAATAGGTTGGTATTAAATAAATTGTGAGTAGTGGAACCTCAATTTAACAGACTAATGGTGTGTGTGTGTGTGTGTGTGTGTGTGTGTGTGTGTGTGTGTGTGTGGTCATCCATTAAAGATGTTTTTCCATTAATTTGAAGTACATTTTTTGTGGTCTGAAAACACCCAATGTAGTACAAAATTATTGTAAATAAATGTAAATACAGTATATATGTATGTGTGCTTTATTTTTAAGTTACTATACAACTTTAAATATAGTTTGAAAAGTTTTAAAGTCAAATCAGGAGTCTGTTGGTTCTGGAACCATTAATTCAAGGTTTTACTGTATATATGATAAATATGTATCCCATATTTCAGCTGTATTAATAAATATGTATCCCATATTTCAACTGTATTCCTGAATTTGATCATGTATATCTGTGTATTTATTTTAATATTGAAACAAAGGTAAGATTAATAGTGAGAGAACCTGGCATTTTTTTAGTTCTTTTTTTTATAATCTAACAATGCCAGATGAACAGATAGCAGAGGTAGTAAGCTGAAACAGTGACGTGGTGATGTTTGGTGATGCCCAGGGTCAACTCCTTGATTACATACCCCTAAGACTATAGGGCCAAGGACTGAGAAATGCGAAAAAAGAAGACATTTTAAATATGTAAAACCAGATGAAACATTAAATAAACACTTTATTCAAATTAAATATAAACTAAATTTTTATTTCACTTTCTGATTGGATGCCCTCCCGATATGGATGCCTGTGGTCTAAGCAGCCTCTGCCCCCAATTCTGCATGTTACCGAGTTGAAAGCAAGGGCAAGCTAATTGATTAGTAGCAAAATTTACAGAAATCCTCACATAGACTGTTAATGTAAAATATGGGAAAATAAATTTTTTTTTCTTTCTTTGCTAATTTCTATTGATTCAAAAATACTATAATAATAAAGAGTAAAAAGAAAGAAAAAAGTTATAATAAAATTAATTATAACCTTTTCTTTCTTTTTACTCTTTATTATTATTTTTCGCTTATTTTTTTTTTTTATGCATTGTATGTTCTGACCAGATGTTAAGTGGCCTGGAGATTGAGTGACAATTG
The DNA here is from genome assembly GCA_903632075.3 of Acanthosepion pharaonis. NCBI lineage: Eukaryota > Metazoa > Mollusca > Cephalopoda > Sepiida > Sepiidae > Acanthosepion > Acanthosepion pharaonis. The sequence continues at coordinate 59,630 of CAHIKZ030000522.1, read as the reverse complement.
TTTGCTTGGGGTGAAATGATTAAAAAAAAAAATATATATATATATATAACCTTCCCTGTGCCTTTTCTATAAATATTTTCATGGTAATTATTCAGATGAGCTTTCTTCTTTGGTAACTTGACTTTACAAATTTTAAGTGCAGTACAAAATTGGCAGCTAGATGACTAGAATTTCCAAACACATAAGATTGGTAACTGTTTCCTGTTCACTCTTTGTTTTATCATTTTGTTGGATTGTGATCTGTATTTGATTCCAGTTCATATATATGTGAAAAGTGTATATAAATATAAATAAATATATATATGTATAATTATTTATATATTATATGCGCGGTACTTATTAGAAAGCGCTCAATATCAGAGATAGAGCTAACATATTTGGTTGGATAGATGTGAGTTTGTGACCCTGGGTTTCACGCTTTAGCGATCGTCAGACAAACTGATTAATGTTTTAAAAATACACGCAATCTACATAAACCCAAATTTTTAAAACATTAATCAGTTTGTCTGACGATCGCTAAAGCGTGAAACCCAGGGTCACAAACTCACATCTATCCAATATATATATATATATATATATATATATATATATATATATATATAGTGCGATGGATAAATTGTCGTCTAAATTATGCAAATATGAAAATAACACTGACATCTCATTTTAACAGATATATTTATCAAAATTACACAAAAATACCATGAAATACTAAAGAGTAAATTTATTCACTAAAATCAACATTGGCTTCAACCACGGCATACAGACGACTTCAGAATCTCCTGCAACTATTCTGGACAATCTCCTTGATTTAGTTGCTGAATGCTGCCATAATCTTTGTTTTCAGTTCATCTTAGGTATTTTGTTGCTCACTCAACTGCACCCCACACATAATCACCAAGGGAGTTGCAGTCTGGGAAGTTAAGTGGCCAGATGTAAGGGCTCATGTGGTCACAGAAATTGCCTGACAGCCATGACTGGTTACTCTTGCTTGCATGGCATGGTACAGAACCCTGTTGCCAGAAATGAAGTCTTCCAGCAGTCATCCTCTTGACCCAGGGACGCACTACCTCCTCAAGGCACTTGATGTAGGCCTCCATGTTGAGTCTGTAGCCCTGTGGGAAGATGGATGGAGGCATAACATTGCCATCATAAGTGATCACTTCAAACACCTTCATATTCACCATTATACTCATCCAACACTTTCCAAATCCTCTGTATTATCCTCAGATTGACACAAAAACACTGAAATGTTTGTATTGGAACTCCTGGCACAAATACCAAGCAGTACAACATTCCGTTTCCAAATTTCTGGCAGAGTGAATTGCATCATGGTGGTCTTTTTTTCAGACAGTACCCAACTAACCTGACTAGACCATGCAGTCAAAAAAATCCAAAACGAACAATATGTATACATAAAATTAAAAATATAAAATAGGATAATTTACCTATCTCATCGTGTGTGTGTGTGTGTGCGTGTGCACACGTGCGTGTATATATAAAAGAATCACCAAAGTATGCCCATTTTTAAAAGTGAATAACTTTTGTAAAAGAAAGATATCTTGAATCCATTTTATTGAACACACCAAATTTTTTTTTAAGACAAAAAAAAAATATTTAAGATTTACTCGCAGTTCACTCTCATGTAAAGGTCACCAAAAAGCAACTTATGTAGACTAATATTAGTGACAGGCAATGGGGTATCTGTTGAATGTTTTTACACCATAATACAAAGCATTTTCAGAGAGAATGGATAAAATGTTTTTTTCATTATTTAAATAAACTGGTTTGTTCTGCAAATATAATGCATCCATTTATTAAAGAAAATTGCAAGTCATGCTACCACATTTTAGTTTCATTGACCTGTATCCATGAAAGTGAGTTTGTCTCTTACATGTTCTCATAATGTTGTTTGACAAAGTCAATTTCCTATTCAAACAACTTTTTTCTGAGCTCTTTATGTAAGGAAAGATGATTGATTTGTTTTTCATGGCTTATCAGCCCTTTGTGTATTTAAAGCTGAAACATATTTTGAATTGTTATTATTTTTTTGTAAATTATTATGTATTATGTAAATTATTATTTTGTAAATTATTATGTAATTATTTTTTGAATTTTAATTATTTATTTTTTCTTAAGGGTATTTGTACGTAAATGACTGTAATGAACCCAATTGGAACTTGAATTCAGTTCTCCAATTTCTTATTCTGATATACTATCCATTACAGTATTGAATCATTAAGAAGATTGTGGGGAATTAATTAATAGATATAGAAAAAGACACCACAAACATATATATATATATATATATATATATACACACATACACACACACACACACTTATTATTAGGAATATTAACATAAATAAAAATGAATACAATACATCATCAAATAACTCTAAACATATCAAATTAATATATCGTAATCAAATGCATTCCAACTATAAATAGGAAGAAAAATTTCTAAAAAAGACTCATAAACACTAATATATTTCCTACTGATCCAAGTAAAAAAATAAAATTAATTATATAGTATACTAAATTTAATACAACCAACCAACCTTTCATTTGAGAATAGTTCAATAACTCAGCATTTAAAGGAACATTCAGGCCCACACTCACAGATTAGATGGATATTAGTTGAAAATACATCTATATTATATAAAAACAATAAGCAAAAACTAAAAATCCTTGAAGCCCTTTATATAAGAGAATTAAAGCTCCAAATAAATAAAGTCAACTATGAGAATAGCAACAAAGTCATAAATGCTTATTTTTGTAATACCCATTTGTAGGAGAGACTTTGTAAATCACAGATACAACAATAGTAACGCCTTCAAACAATACTTGGTCAGATGCCATTAATTCCCATATATATATTTTTCCTTTTCCTGTCATGGAATCTAATAATTTCAAGATGATGTTGACTGTGCTTGCTCTCTGGCAATCTGTGTTCAAACCCAAATATCAGTGACAACATTTTATTCCTATAAAAAAATAAATTTATAGATGTATGAAAAAGTTGCTTCCCTTATACTGAAAAAAAAACAAAACAAAAAAAAACATGCGAACTTTGAAATCTAGCATGCTGCATAAGCAGTAAAAATGAACCGTTGAAATGTCTTGAATTTACAAAAACACATACACACAGATAACTTAACTCCCTGAAGTTCATCTTAGATGAGATTGAAAGTACTTGGGAAAATAAGAACTATTTGAAAGAAAATTTTGGTATTTTTCTTAATCAGTTTTCTAAGGCTAGCAAGAAATTAATCTGCGAACTTGAAAGATTAGAACGAAAACTAATCGACATGATATGTCCAAATTATTTAACCAAACTTGTTTGAATATATAGTACCAAGAAAGTTTGTTTTCTATATACATTGAATACTGTAGATTTTTGTTTAGATGTTTGTATTTCTTTTTGTAAGACGTGTTGTAAGTGCCAACAATTCTTCCACTACCATCCTTATGCAAAAGAATATGTGGTAAAGAGAAAAAAAAAAGAGCTGACGTCACTGATTTGACTTGGAGGATCATGCAACTGAGATATATTAAGGGAGCTGGTCAAGTGCTCAACAGAGGAGTGATCGTACAATCACAAGTGCTCATGGGACTGATGATGATGACACACATTAAAATTCATGGCTTCTCTATAAATCTTGTTTTTTTTAATGTTAAGTTCTCTCAGGACTTAGGTCCCTTTTCTTTATTATCTGTGAATTGATCATTGGCGGAACCATCAAGAAACTTGCCAAAACCTAAAACACTTATCCAGATAAAGTCACATACAAAAATGACAATACTAAAATAAGAAAAAAGGCCTAAAGGCAAACCTACCTACTCAGTAAAATGCTCAAAGCTTAGATTGCCTAGACAGAGCAAAAAAACATTTAACTACATTAAAACCTATAAAACGATGGCCCTAATTGTAACCAGAGTTTCATGCTCACATGGCCTTCAGACAACTCTGATGATTGTGGGAGCATGAAACTTGTGTATATATATATATATATATACTAGACAACTCATAAATCTGTTGGGTTTCGTTCAAAAGCAGTTCATTATATAAAATGATGATGTCACAATATTATCAAGTTTATTATTAGTTACACATTTCAATTTACACTATTTACATTATTATGGAACAGTGGATAAAGGTGTTAGATCCTGTGACAGGACTCAAAAAGTGTGAGTTCAATTCCCGGTTAAGGCAGTGGAGAAATTGGAGAGGGGAATTAATAGGAGATAACTGACATCTATTAAACATGCCATGTGGAACTAGAACAGTGAGCGAAATAAAGGGTTCAGTTTGACATTTCAACCACCTGAAGACGGCTAAAACGTTGTAATAAATATGGCGACAAAGATGAGGACAATAGTCCAAATAATGTAAACAGTGTACATAATACCTCATCTCAGAAATGTAGGCAGATAGTTGTGTATGTGTATATATATATATATATATATATATATATATATATATATGTGTATGTGTGTGTGTGTGTGTATATATATATATATATATATATATATATATATATATATGTATATGTGTGTGTGTGTGTGTATATATATATGTGTGTGTATATGTATATATATATATATATTTCTATTATAGGTGCAGTTTAATTTATAATTACATGAATCATTCATACAAAAAACAAATATAGAGGTTAATGATTTAAATGGCGAGAATACATCTTTGAACTATATTGTTCAATAATTACAGGAATGTCACACTTATTATCTGAAATAAATGTGACATTCCTGTAATTATTGAACAATATAGTTCATAAATACATTGACGGAAAACCTACCAATACAAAAAAGAATTCTCTTATTACTATATTTGTAAAAAAACACACAACCTTAAATTTAAAATTCAAACTCAGCGCGTTGCGACATTACATTTCAAAACAATAATACATTTCTCATAGCATTTTTTCGGATTACATCTATATTTTCGTTGTCCTGTTATTACCGAGAAGTAAAAAAAGAACAAATCTATTTCCATACCTGAGGATGTCTGTAAATAGACAAAAGAAAAAATCCTTTATGAAACTGGAATTTATAAACAGGATCATATCATTCATATACAGATCCGGGGTTAGTGTATCTTATTGAAATTGTTTATGAAGATGTATTCTCGCCATTTAAATATATATTTGTTTTTGTATGAATGATTCATGTATATATATATATATATATATATATATATATATATATATGTGTGTGTCTGTATATATATATATATACATGACCTGAGTTGTCTTATATATATATATATATATATATATATAGATATAGACCTGAGTTGTCTTATATATATATATATATATATATATATAGATATATAGATATAGACTTGAGTTGTCTTATATATATATATATATATATATATATATATATATATATATATATATATATATAGTTGTCTTATATATATATATATATATATATATATATATATATATATATATATATATATATAAAAAAAAATATGTTGTAGTGGTTCCAACGAGAGAAAAGTATGTATATTAAAAAAGAAGAGGGGTGCTGTAAACGTTTTTTTTGGTTGTAATGTGGATTTATTGAGAAATAATATTATACTTTGTTTTACATAATTTCACGACACGTGTTTCTGGTCTGGTCTCATAAACCGTCTTCAGGTGAAAGTGGAGATTTTTACATATTATTAAAATAATTAATTTTTCTTCATGTTCAATGTGGAATATTCTCGATATGAGACATTCTGTTTGTGTGTTGGCAATCCGAATTTTCTTTTCTAGAATTGTCAATGAAGAGTTCTGCCTGAAGGGTCATAAAACAATTAAGGTTTGTCCAGCGAGTAGTTATCGGCATTTAATCTTTTAATGTTTTAGTGACCTCTATGTGCTCTTGGATCTGTTTCTATTTTGGCGTGTTCCTGTCAGCATGCGTGTATATATGCGTGCGTATATTTCCTTACTACGAGGAATTCGTAAACTTATTTGTACTTATACACGCATACACACACATACGCACATACACACTATCCCACCACAAGTAGTCAGTACACACACACATATACACACATATTTCATAAAGCTACATGGAACCAGTACACACACACACACACACACACATACATACACACACACGTACTTCTTAAGTTGTCAACATCCGACATATACATACATAAATGTATGTATGTGTACATACACATATATATATCTCCTCGTGTCTCCCGTATATGAGTGTGCGCCCATGCATGTGAGCGATCATTGTATTTGGTCACCCTGTGTGCATGTTTTTTTTTTTTTTTTGGGGGGTACGATCTATTCAGTTCGGGTTTGAATTTGTCTATAAAGTTTTTTTTCCTGTATTTGTAGATACGAGTAATTGTCTGTTTGATATATCGGCATGATATTAAACTTACCCTGGTTACATTTGAAAATGTGTTGTGATACAAAAAAAGTTTTCTGTTGTCTGTCAATTTTATATTGCTTTTGTGTAGGGAGACCCTGTTGTTCAGTTGTTGGCTGATGCCTATATATGACTTCTTACATTTTGTGCATTTAAGTGCATAAACTACATTTTTGGAGTTGCAGTTTAAGTTTTTGTTTATTGTGAATGTTTTTTTTTGGTTTTCAAAAGTGTAGGAGTTTCCTTCTATAATGATGTCACAAACTCCACATCTTTTTTTGTTGCATTTTGTGACTCCCTGTATTTTGTGTTGACTAAATTTAGATGAGGTTAATATGTGTTTTAGGTTTCTAGATTGGCGTTTGCTCTTAATTATTTTGGTTGTTTTTAGTATATTATTCAGTTTATTATTCTTGCTAAGTAAATCTAGATTTTTTGTGATTTCTGGGAAATATATATATATGAAGAAAAATATACTGAAAAAACAAACAAAAACCCTAATATGCGATTATGCTGTTTTAATGTTTAATGTCAACGTCGGACGTTTCGGTCTAATAGACCATCCTCAGGACATATTCATAAAACATAATTAACATAGACCGTATACAATTCAACATGAAAAAGACGATGGACATAAAAGCAAGACCAATCCAAACAGATAACTGAAATCTTTTATAAGATCAGCGTTCCATTTAAATATGAGCACGTCGTCGTCACGTAATTTTTCTTCATACTGTCGGATCTATATCCATATATTTGCTTACACATATATATATATATATATATATACTAGACAACTCATAAAATGATGATGTCACAATATTATCAAGTTTATTATTAATTACACATTTTAATTTGTATTTATAACAATCACAGTCATTGTCACCATAGGAAGCAGTTTGAATTACAATGAACAGAAAAAGATCTTTTTTAAAATAACATATTAAAAAGCATTAGTTGTTCACTGTAATAAGACTTGCTGCAATTTTGACATAAAAAATGCTACTCTAATTAAAAGAGAAAACAATTTACAAAGACAGAAATGTTTAGAAAGTGTTTTAATCACTAGATCTTCCACAGTAAATTTGAATCCAGGTTCTTACAACATTTTACCATTCTCACAATGGGGGGGGATATTTAATAACAAAAGTGATGGAAACACAAACAAAAAGAAGAGAAATCTAATTGAAATCAGCTAGATTATATACCCAAGACACATATTAAGGAAAAAAAATCAAAAACAACAAGAAATCATCATTAAAATTCACAGTGTCTCTTGTTCATATGCATGTATAGTTGCATTAATGTGAATATAAACTTTGTCCAATAAGGTACTAAAGGGGTGAAATTTTTCCCAAATTTGTCATACATTTTCCCTTAAAATTATATAAAAATTTTATATAACATTATGTCATATATATATATATATATATATATATATATATAGTAGGTGCCACTTTTGCTCGTTATCTACATGTCATAAATCTACTTTATCTTGTGATCTAAACTTCTGACTTCCATTTAGCAATTTTTAGCTGATTTACGTGCTGTTTATTGCTAGATTATTATTAATAGAATATTTCTTAATATTTTAATTACATTTTTTCTGTGTTATATATATATATATATATATATATATATATATATATATATATATATATATATATATATTATGTTTTACTATGTGGATATCATTACAAATTAAAATTTGTACAGTGTAGACATTTTAGCCAATGTATATGCTGTTTTATCATTGGAAAATAAATAAAAAGAAAATTTTTTAATATTTCAATTATATTTTCTTTATATTATATATATGTTATTATATTTTACTATGTAGATATCATTCCAAAATAAAATTTGTACAGTGTTGATATTTTTTCCTTGTTCATAACAAGCCATATATATATATATATATATATATAAGTAGAAACCACAATCAAAGAATCATATTGAAGACACCATTTACTAAGTCAATTATCTCTTTAAAGCAGTCTAAAGAGAATCATTTCCAAATTCTTTTATGTAATTGGAATTAAGTCTACAGGTTAGATTATTATTGCAATTAAGAGTGAAAATTGCAAGGGAAAAACATTTGCATTTCCAAGTGACCTTTTTTATAGTGTTTAAAATTATCCTTTTTTTTTCTCCTTTCCCCAAGTGAGTGATACTTCCTGTGAAAAGTAGATAATGCCAGGACAGACATTTGTTTTCTATGGAAAACCATAAAGACAAAAACTAAATTTCCAAGATTCAGAAAATTTTAATTTAATATCCTCAGTACTGACAATTATTACAATTATTTTTTTAAAAATATAAATAGGAAAAAGGTTTCTTTTTTTAAATCGGTTTGCACTACTGAAAATTCATAAAGTTTTGAAAGTGAATATCAGGGCCAGTGCATAGTATCACCAAATCCTCTGGTCTGATTGGGAGCACCAGACAGTTCTTTGTAACTTTTGCTATCTTGTCAACATTTACTTTTTCTACCTACATTGATTTTTCCTTCCCTTCTTTCTTTCATTTTCTGCAATAGTCCATTATTTATGAGACAAGGCATAGCAGTTGTGCAAACTAAGGAACTAATGAAGAGAGGGACAAGCACAATTATTATATAATTTTGGAAAATTAAATTTTTTATAAACAAAATGTTGGAAAATTTCTAACTTTTCATGTTTAATAAAAAATCTTTCAAATTCAACTTTCTTTTCTTCTTCAAAACATCAGTGTATCTTATACACCTGTGTGTTTTATTAAAAATATGGCACCTTTCACAGAGGCACTAATGTGAAGTGAAGGCAATGTCTCAGCTTGAATTTCAACTCTACTTACAGATTCCATTTTCTTTGGTTTGGTTGATTTTGTTTTGTGGCGTATCAACATCTCTATGGGTCTTTTAATGTCAAAATCTAAGTAATGTGAACACAATTTTATGACTTTATCTAAATATATTTTGAACGCAATTGTATGCGTTAAACTACAGATAAAATATATTGTGGGTTATGTATGATTGGTCTTTTTTTATATAAAAATATATTGCTGGTATTTTTTTAATATTAAAATGTATTTTTAAACTTTCATAGTGTTTTTTTTTTTTTTACTAACCTGCATCCAGCAAGACCTCTGATTGGGAGATTGGAGGTTTTAGGAGTATGGAACCACCTATTAACTGCTGTTGTTCCCAGGTCCACTCTGACCTGGGGTGGTAGTACCCGTTAGGTTCCCAGCTATGGGCAAATAGTGAACCTCCAAACAAAAATAAAACACTATGATGGTATAAAAATACATTTTTATAGTAAAATTACCAGCAATACAATATTTATAATAAAATTAGCAGCAAAGGCAATAGGAAACTTATGTTTAAGGTTGCAAGTTCTGGCTTCAGGATTGTCTTAAGTTGATTGATTTGTTTTTTTTTTTATGGCTTATCAACCCTTTGCAGATTATTTAAAACCAGAAAATACTTTTAGATTTTAAGAATATTTTTTTTTTGAGATAATAATGATTTAGTGATACAAGTAGGTGAACTCAAGGACATTTGTGTGTAAAGGAATATGATGAACTCAACTAAAATTGAAACTTGGCTCTCTGATTAACAATTCTGAGCCATTATCCGTCACACCACAAATCCAAGCTTACAGCACCTGGAATTCCCAAGTGGTCACCCATCAAGCTATTGACCTGGCTCAGTGTTGCTTAAAGGATTGTCCTAGAAGATTAAAGTGTTCATTCTTGAATTTGGTTCTTGGTGACATAGTAATTATGAGTTCAATCTCTGGTCCAGGTATTACAGATTCAGTGGAAACAGAAACTGTGATAAGTGAGCAGTATCTTTTTTTTTTTAAATAAAGAAGATATCCCTTGATACGAACAGCTTGGACAAGAACAATCCACACCCATAGATTAAATAAAGGCTTTAGTTTAAAATTCCTTGAAGGTAACCCAGATCAACAGATAACTGAAGAACATCACAAAACACAATAGCCAAAAATGTTTTTTCCCATGACACTGATTTATTTTAGCTAATCCTTAGCAATGTTTAGTGGTAATTTTTCTGAAGAATCTTAATTCTTCAGTTAATGACTAAATAAGCTCATGCCAAGTTCTCTGAAAATAAAATATTAGTAGATATTCCCCTATCACATCATTAAATATTTGAGCTTAATAACTTCAACAAAATATTGCAATAACAATCAGAAATATGAATACTGGTCGTTATTTTAAGAAGTGGGTACAAATGAAAAGATTTGCAATTGACAACTTTTTCCATTTCACTGAAACAACCGTTAAACACTTCTATCTTCCCTTTCTTTCTTTTATTTTCTCACTGAAACCAAGTAGTATCTTTTCCCCTCATTCAATGCATCAAAACAGAACAGTTAGTTATTTATGATATATTGTCAGGAGTTATTAAACACATCTATCTTCTCTTCTTTCTTTCTTTCTTTCTTTCATTTTCCTACTGAAACCAAGTAGTGTCTTTCCCCCTATTTCTATGAGTTCAAAATGAAACAGTCCATTATTAATGATGCACTGACAGTGCAAAATGGTCGTGCAAGCCAACAAAGGGAGGGGTAAGCACAATTATTATATGATGGTAAGAAAACTGATTCATAATTTAATGACTGTATACTGTATGAAATAGCTTCCAATGTTTTATTTTAATGCTGCTTGTTCTCTGAAACTTTTTATAGAGAAAAAAAAAGATAAACTAAAACAAAATGACAAGCCAAGCACCAATCTTAAGTCACAAGAGATTCACATGTTAATCAGCAAGAAAAATTCTCAGCCATGCTAGACAAGCAGACTGTCAGGGTGGTGGGGAGGTGAGAATACTTACAATCTATGACTAGCAAAATGTCAAAAGTATCTGGTGTTACTGCATGAAAAATCAAAAGCATTTACAAGGCAACTATGGTAGGAGTGGTGAATATTTGAAGGGAAGGGAATTGTTTTTTAGCAGTCATATTATTGTAACAAAACATGCAAGACACAGCAAGGTTAGAAAGTGGGTTCAGTTTCAGGAGAGATAATGATAATATAATAACATAGTTGACAATCCAGACAATTCTTCCTTAGTAATTGGGATTAATAACCAGGATTTAAAAACTAGTCGAGAGGCTTTTGTTCATATTTAAACTCAAAAGTTTATGCAGTTCATTGGTAGAAAAAGAACCCTTAATTTTAATATCAGAAAACGCTGCCTTGATCTTTTGGCTGACACAGGAGTTAACTTTTGTCCAGAAGTTGAGTAAACATTTCTCCTCATTTTAGCAGGGTGAAGGTGCACAGTAGCGGGGATTCCAACTCTGCGGCAACATCCTCCTCATTGCAGCAAGGAGAGGTAGGGTCAGTGTAATATTGATGCCAGCGTGACAGTGGTTGTGGGGGACTGGGCAAAAATTTTGTCCTTGGTCCATATGCATATATAGCACTTACCACATAAAAATGACCTTGTGTCATGTCCTACCTTAGTGAGAAGGCTAGGTAAATATACTTGGACTTTTGGCGGGGATCAAAGTGTAGTATCCCTCAGGCAGATAAACTACATTTTATCTCTAAATTGTCTTTCTGTCTTCAAACAGAGCTCCACTCCATTTTTCTAACTCTGGGCAAACATGGGCATCAAGTGATTCTGATGAAACATGTGCATTACATGAATAGGGTAAATATTTTATATGTTACTTAAGTATATCAATAATGGTAATGAGAATAGTAGACATTTCCTTATAACGAAACATTCATTGATTGAACAAACAGTGCTACTTGAGTTAGGTGTTTCTTCATTCTCTGGCTGGGATCAAAGTGTAGTATCTGATCTTGGGGGCAGATAAACTACATTTTATCTCTCAATTGTGTCTCTGATTTTTGACAGAGCATAACTGATAATATTATTGAAACTCCCCAATCTTGCAGCAGTATCTCCCTCATTCCACTAAATAGAGGGGATTGGTAGTAATACCAATGCCAATGCAACTGACGGTTGTAGAGGCTTAGTTATTTTTGGACCTGGCCTGGGTGCACACACTCAGGCACCCCACATTAAACTGAACTTGTGTTACATTCTGCCAGTGTGAGACAGGAAGTATATACTAAGTGTATTATCTACCATGAGGCAAACAAGCTACATTTTATTTCTCAATTGTATTTCTGTCTTTGGAAAGAGTGCAACTCAGTTATGCCTTCAGGCAGAGTGCAACTAAGAATACTGTGAGGTGACTAGTTTCGGAGAACAGCTGCCCACGGTATAGGTTCCCTCACACTAAAGAAGGGGAATTGGTTGTGGTCTACAAGGGTATCTAGCAAATCCCTATTACAGATTCTCACTTAACCCACTGAGTCCCCCTATGGTTTATACTATAACTAACCTGAGTAGACCTTAGTTACAGTTTCTGAAAGAGAGCGCAAAATCTGGCGCAATCAATTTCTTGAACAAGGCCAGCATGCTCAGACTCTTGGTCAAGATGACTTATGTCTTTGTGCTAGCACAACTATTGACAGCTTCTAAATGGTTCTGTCTACCCAATTTCACTCACAAGGCTTGGATCAACCCGTGGGGATGTTTTCAGGTACTTTCCGAATGGGCCACATGTTGTGACTGACTCCCCAGGCTGATATAATCAAGGAGTCACCTCCCTGACAAATAAATCATTTGAACCTGGATTTCATAGCCAGAAAGCAAATATTCTAATCACTCGCCTACACACCCAATATATATATATATATATATATATATATATATATATATATATATATGTATGTATGTGCAAAATTGTCCAATTGTTAGTTTAAGCTTTGAACTGCTGTATCTTAGAAATGACTAAAGATATCTTAATGGAATTCTCCAAGGTTTTTATAACACTGTTGAACTCTACTTTAAACAATAAGGATGTATTTAGTTCTAAGTTGAAATGATGATTCCTCTTGCTGTTGTGACATCCTGATCCAGTTTTCCTCTCTACTGTTTTTTTCCTCTCTTTTTTAAACTTATTCACCATTCTCTTAATGGTTCTTGAATGGACTTTGACAATGAAAGCCAGAGTATAAATGTTGATACAATTACTGAAGGCTTAATGATCTTTTTCCTCTCACCATTTCTCAATTGGGAAGATAGTTGGTCTGAAGCAAAACGATTTTACCTGTCACCGGACCATATGTGGCAGCAATATTCTAAGCATTGACATTCTAACCAATAGATATCCACAAAGTATAAGTCCACAACCTCAACACACTAGATGTGGCTATTGTGGTTTCTGTAGACTGTACGTTCTTACAGGTTGGAGTTGCCAACTTTATGTCCATCTGCTTTTGAATTCAGTGTTGACCTGTTTCATCCAAATGGTAATTGCTTAAGACTGGTCATGTGTACCTGCCGTCATGCTTGATTCCCAGCTGTTCCATCCTAGACTTCAGTTCACCAAGTTTGAAAACCACAGATGTCTCGTCATCCATGGGAGCTCTGTGAAAGCAAGTTCTGCTGTTGCGTGTTCATTGTCTGTACCTTTGCCTGCCATTTAATCTTCCATGCACAATTGTCCAGGATACAATTTCGGTCTTATTTGGTCTCCCAGCATTCAGTTGCATCAGGATGTCCATGTGCACTCCAAATTTATTCTGAACTCCCATATATGGTTAGTAGGTAAGTTGGTACATTTGTCCTCAGAACTGTCATAGCTGAAATACCTCTCTCATGTGGCAATCATTTCATGAAATGAGTTGGATCTTTTCTTATTGATCTCTTTAGCTCTAAGTTGAAATGGTGATCCCTCTTCCTGTCGTGACCTCCTGATCCAGTTTTCCTCTATACTGTTCCATCTTTTTTAAACTTATTCACTATCCTCTTGATGGTTCTTGAATGGACTTTGAAGATAGAAGCCAGAGTATGAATGTTGGTACCATTACTGAAAGCCTTAATAATTTTTTCCTCCCACCATTGCTCAGTTGGGAAGATAGTGGGGCTGACACAGAATGATTGTGGCCTGTTCTCTTCCTAGATGAATAACTCAAAGGCTTTTTAGTGATTCTTACAACAAATGGTGTCCAGATGGCTAAATGTTTTATCTGAAAACCAGGAAATAAAGAAATATAATCAATTTAATAGTTTTTTTAGATATTAAATATTTTGTGGGATAGACAATTCATGCTGTTACATGATTTGGACAATTTTGCTGTTACACACAGAATCATTGGAGAAGTTTATGCCAAATTAAAAAAAAAATTACATACTCACAAAAACACATTTATTAGTCAAGTACATCTCTATTGTTTTTAAGAACGGTCTTCCATTGTTCTACCAGCTTGTTGATGCCATTTTGGTAGAAAGTTTTTCATTGGAAAATGTCATGAGGTAGTTTTCTACTGACTTTACAGGGACAAATTTAAGCTTTTGCAAGGTCTATTTTGCAATATGTGGTCTTGTGTCATTGCGGCAGAAAATGACACCTTTTTGATTTGCCAAAATTGGACGTTTTTCTTGAACAGCCGCTTTGAGATTGTTGAGTTGGTCACAATACTTCTTTGCAGTTATTGTTTCACTGGCTGGAAGGAGTTCAAAGTGAATTATCCCTCTGCAATCCCACTAAATAGACAGTAACAGCTTCATTCAGTGCAAGCCTGCTTTAGCGACAGGTTTTACAAATTCACAAGCTTGTTTCCAGCTCCATGTGTGTCAAACATTATTATGATCCATTTTTAATCGCCTGTGACAATTCTGTCCAAGTACAGTTCCTTTTTATGGCGTAACAGCAAAGAAATTGCAGCAGAAATACACTCAAGCTTGTTCTATTTGGTCAGAGACACTGGCATCGATGTGTCAAGTTTGGCAACAAAACCAAATCTCTTCAAATGGTGAAAGGCAGTTGAGATATTGATTTTCAAACTCTTAGGAATCTCTTCCATCAAAATCTTTGGTTTATTCTCCAGGATGGCAAGCAGAGCATCTTCATTGAAGTCAGAAGTCATCCAGAGCATGGTTGATTGTTTAGGCTAAAATTACCCTGATGAATCTGCTAAACCATGTTTTGACTGTCCAAAGAGCTGGAGCATGATCCAAATAAACTTTCTGAATGTTTTTTTTTTATCACAGTTCCAATGCTTATTCTTTTCTGACATTCAAAGAGCATGATATGGTGAAAGTGCAACTTTTCATCCTCCATCTTTAAGGAATTCATTTATGGAGAAAATGTCAACATTCAACAAAGTCTAACTCACAACTGAGCGATACAAAGTTTCTATCTAGAACATACCAGAAAATGGCCCCAAAACAAACACCAGTATGAAGTCATTTTATGTTAACAATGAAAATCAAGCACAAGCTTATATATATATAATTTATGGATTTGTGTATTTAGGCAGCAATCCTTCTTTTATGCACATTTCAGTGAATATGACAGACAAGGTGCTTTGATTTAGTTTTTTATACAATTTCTGATGTGATCTTATAATTTTTTTTCTTTTCAAAGGACAAATTATAAAGATAATGTCCAATTATTCTTTCTTTCTGAGCACTTTTGGCTATACATTTAGCCATTTTCAAAGTTGAAATATATTAACAGTTAACAAGAAATAAATTGATGTATGTATGTATTTATATAATGTTTTCATTTTCAAAACATGGTCAAGATATTGTGTCCATGTTCATAGTTGATATTACTGAGTGTTGTTTTGTGTTTTTATTGATAAGGCTTTCCATTATTTTTAGCCTTTTTTTTACATATAGATGATGCTATTACATTTGTATTATCAACAAGTATGCTGCAAATAGAGTCCAGTAGGTCTCTATGAATATTTAAATGAGACCTTATGGCTATGGCTAAATGAGAGGCTATGGTTAAAAATATGTAGTGTGAGTCTTCTTGTTAGACATATTGTGGCATGGCCTATATAGTTGTTTATGAATTTTGATTGATCAGGAACATAATTCCTTAATGAACATTTAAATTTGTAAATAATATTTGTTCTATTTAATTTTGATCTAAGAGGTGAATTATTATTTTTAACTATAGAACACAGAGGAGGCACAAGAACTGTAACTGAAAAATGAAATCAATAAATATTGACAAAAGAGAAAACAATTGAAATTACTATCCTAATCTTATCATAATTCTGCTTGTCTGTTCCTTTGCTAGTTCGCATGACTGTTACACACTGCCAATACCTCATAAATAATGGACTATTCCATTTTGATCCCATGGAAAGAAGAAAAAGGCACTACTCATTTTCAGTGAGAAAATGAAAGAAAGAAGGTAAGATAAAAATGTTTAAGTCTCCTGCCAGTACCTCATAAATAATGGACTATTCCATTTTGATAAACACAGCACATATCAGATCCAACACTACTTGGGTTCAGTGAGAAAATCAATAAAAGAAAGATAGAAGTGTTTAAAGGCTGTTTCAGTGAAATGGAAAAAGTTGTTAATTTCAAATCTTTTGTTGTAATGGAATGTCTCACATTCCCTATCGCCTATGTGGACTGACTATATCAGTAGCTATATATAGTGAGCACAGTATATACCGGGGGGGGCTTTCTTCAGGAATTACTAGCCTGCCACTTGATTCCCTGTTTTTCAGTAGTGTATTCTCTTTTACAATAAACCTCTACGCGTGTGTTGCTGTTCCCTCACTCAAGTACCACCTTTGTCTGTTTGTAACCTCCTTAAAATTACAACATTTTTCATTCTTAAAATAACAATAAGCATTCATATTTATGATTGTTATTGCAATATTTTGTTAAAGTTGTTAAGCTCAAATATTTAATGTAGGGGAATTTCTACAGATATTTTATTGTCGTAGAACTTACCATGAGCTTATTCGATCATTGATTTAAGGATTAAGATTCATTAAAATAGGAAATCTGTGAAATTTTCTTGGGTTAAAGCTTGTATACAATAATATACCATTTTAATGCTGACTGCATTTGAAATTAGTATATGTCTATGAAGTTTGCCTTTTCTTCTCACTGCCTACTACTGACTTCACTGCTAACTCATTTAGCTTTAGTAATTTTTTGCCTTAAAAATATAAATATTTCAGGTGATGATAGGGACAAAAATAAATACATGATTAAATAAAGAATCATTCAAAATTTAATCTAAAAATTATTTTCATCAAGTTTTCACATTCAGTCTGTGTGTTTTGCACTGAAAATAAAGAATGCATTGGAAAAGAATGCATTGGCTGAAACTGAGATAATTTCTACAAGAATGTGAAAATTAATCCTCAAATGAAAAAAATGGATGCAAAAAAAAAAAAATACTTCTTCCAGTCAATTTAAAGCTGGCAGAGGATAGCAAAAAAACAACATTTTGTTTATAGTTACTTTGTTCCAACTTTTTTTTCAATAAATTCTTTATTCTGGTCTCATTTAAAGTTTTTCTTATTTCACTACATTTTGGGCACTTCTGTAGCAAAATAAAAAACTTTTGCCAAACCAAAATACATTCATGGCTTAAAGAAAAAGAGCTGTGGGCCTATGTTTATATGGATCATGCACACATTAAAGGTACAGTATTGTTTTTAATTTTGATTGCCTTATTCTCTGGATAGCCTGAAGTAGTTAGAATTCAGGATAGGAAGGCAGCCACAGTAAAGTAAATATTATGAGTAATATTTTCCAGATATGGGGTGCCAACAACATTAGTCTCTGACAATACACCAGAATTCTGTGGTGAAACTTTGTAGTTGTGGTTAAAAAAATTGGATGCCTCTCTTATAAAACACCACCATACCATCCACAATTGAATGGAATTGCAGAAAGAATGCTGCAGATGGTGAAAATGGCCTTAAAGTCATTTTGCCCATCTAGGGGCACCATAGAAGTCTAGGTACCATAGTGAAAATCTTCAATAAAAAGAACCAAGTACACACTTAAAGACAGAGAGATATTATCTCATACTTTTGTTTGAAGAAGTTTCCAAGAGGTGTAGTGACATAGGCAAAATGGACTGACTTTATTTTGCATAGTGTCCAGTGATTACTACATAAGTCAGTTGTTATTCAGTAGGTAGAGAACTTCTATGTCACAGACTAGAAGACATGACAACAAAACCACTTCACTATATTTCCCAAAAAGTCATGGCAATTCATAGATAATAAAGAAAAAGAATTTATGGAGAGCTGTAATCGCTGATGCCCAGAAAGGAGAAGGAAACTTCTGAATCCAAATCCCTATATGTTGATTTCCCAAGTGGGCGGGAAATGATTGCAAAAGCCCCCCCTCCTCTTATAGTCAGAAGGACACAAAATGAATGCCGGGATATTTTTCCTTCGCCAATAAAATGGGATGGCTTGCGTTTTGACATGAATCAGTCCAGATCTGCCTTAACTACTACTAGACAGACATACTAAGTTCGCTTGGTCGACCTTGTTTTTTGCGTACAAACACCAACTCCTAGTTTGTGAATTCTTTTGCCTTCTTATCAATTTTGATTTGCTATATTGTTTGCATGATTGTTGCTGTTTCATCTTTTTGACCTTTTTTCTTTTCATTGCAAAATTTATTAATTCTGATCATGTTATTTATCTGACAAATGGCTTCTAACTCATCACTGTAGAAGGCAAAGAAGAAGATTTTCTCATTCTGCTGACCATGTCTATGGATATCTCATTTAGTTTAGTTCTTATTTGGTACTGCTTACTTATTGCTTGCATTGTTTTCACTGAGTCAAAGCAAAAACTGTTCTGCCCAGCTTACTATGTGACCAGATTCACAAACCAACAGTTTGTTTAAGCCATCAGATATCAATTTAAATGTCTGAAAAGTTATGAAATTATGACTGATCAAACTCGGAGGTGGTGGAAGGAGAGTAAAAAAGTTTCAAAAAGTTTTTTGTCTATTACAATAGTTTTGCCAAGTCAAATATATTTCTTAGAATGAGTGGGAGCTTTGTCCTTCAGTCATCCAATGGGCTTCCCCATATGGTTAGTTCTTTTTTGTGCTTTCCTTTACTATCTTATCAGTTTTCTTTCCATGTTTACCATCAATATAAGCACAAGACATGAGCTACAAAATGGAGACATCAAAATAAAGCAAGTACGTGGTTAATGCAACTAAACATGCACACAAATTTTAAATATAAGAATGACTTTTTTATGTGTTTTGTGTATAAAATGTAACCGACTTCATTTAGATTTTCTTTCTTTTTATTTGGGTTCCCATCACTTTTGTTATTAAATATCCCACATTTTGTTAACAGATCTTCCAAAAATGGTGAACCACTGTAAGAACCTGGACACAAACTTACTGTGGATAATTTAGTGATTAAAACACTTTCTAAACATTTTCATCGTAGTGAATTGATTTCTTTTTGAGTAGCATTTTTTTTATATATCAAAATTTTTATCAGTCCTATTATGGTAAGCAATTAATGTATTTAATATGTTGTTTTGAAAAAGATCCCTTTTGTGTTCATATAATCTTTTATTTAAATTCCTTGAGGTTTATCCAATGTATTTCTTGTGGCTATATATATATATATATATATGTGTATATATATATAATGGACTCTCCCGTCGGTTTCGACGTATGAGGATCTGACAGCTTAGTTGATTCAGTTATGAAATTTTATGCGATAATCTTAAGTGACATTTAAGACCTGCTAGTCATTTACAAAGGAAGCCATATATGGAGCAAGAGTGAGGATTGTGAGATGAGATTACTGTTAGATTGGCTGACCTTTCAGAACTTGCTCTTGCTTCTTGAAGATGATTCAGACAAGCAGGCTAAGCGCTCAAGGGTGTTAAGTGGTATATTGACAGCTGCACACACAGAGTCTGTTAGGAGTGCATCTGGTTATCTTAAATATTTCAGAATAGGTTCTCTGGCTTTTGTGTATAACTTTGCAACCAACAACTTGGGATTTTACTGCGTATGGGAGAACAGACACTCACATTGGCAGTGAGATGTTACTGAGTACACTTGTGTACTTTGAGACATTTCCACTCATCAAAAATATGTCATGCAGTGTTACTTGGCAAAACATCCTATCATCCTTGTCCGTCAGCCACATTACAGTCCAGATTAGGTTCTTGGAAATTTCTATCTTTTCTGAAAACTAAAATCAATGTTGAAGCAAAACAGATTTAAGACCATGGATGAGATTAAGGATTAAGATAAATGCAATGAGCAGTTAAGAATAAACTGAAAGAGAACTTTGTAGATGTTTTTTTCAAAATGGCAGTGATACTGGAATAATTGTGCAAGTTACCATTGGGAATGCTTTGATGGGAGTAAAGTGGCATTGTCCTAAGTAGAATTTCTAGTTTCTGTCAAAGCTAAAATTGCTACTGAAAAGAGAGTTCAAACTGTTGATTAGACTAAGGAAACTGTGATAAAACAGCTGATGGCAATCATGAAAAAAGATGTTGGGATAACTGTGTGAGGTCCTAAAGAGATTGTACTTTAAAGATAGCAATGATCTCAATAGTTGATTATTTTTGTTAACATTAAATGGATGCATAGAGTGTGTATAATATATTAGAGAGGGAAAGAGTGCATGTGGACATAGGATTCAACACTGCATGATGACTGTTTCTTCAGGTCTGAAGATTGTGCTCAAGAATGAAACTGGCTGTTGTCCACAGTGTCCATTGCATACACTCTATCTCCGATATTGAGCACTCTTACCCATGCTTCAATGGTATATGGGTGCACCTCCAAAATGATAGATGATCAGAGATTGACAGGTGATCTATCCTCCAATCTAGTTCTAACATCACAGTGGGTGAAAAACTGGCTGGTTACATTCAATGCCCCAAAAACAAAACTACTTAATTTCATCACTGATCAAACCCTGAACTAGCACCAGTTACGATGAATGGATGGCTCCTCAGGGAGGTCCAGTGCCTTGAGCAGCTATTACACCTTAAACTCAACTCAGATCTTGCAGAACTCGTACATACGATCCATCGCTAAAGATACGAGAAAAAGGGTTGGTTACCTGTCCCCTTCCAGTAAGTATCTGTCTCCTCCTGCTATACTTTCAGGCCTAAAATGGAGTACTGCAGTAATATTTGGGCCAGAGCTGCCTAGTTCTCACTTTTCAGCCTTGATAGAGTCCCAAACCAAGTCTGTGTCCTTGTAGGTGACAAATTATTTTTCATCTTACAACCCCTCCCTCACAAATGAGACTTCACAAGTCTCTCACAGCTCTGTCGCTATTTCTCTGGAAAGTGCTTGGAGAAACTACATTCCTTGGTTTCCCCAGTTCTAACCTACACAGCTAGGACCCACCAAGCTATACTCATTCCTTCCATATTCCACTGATGAGAAGTTCCATACAAGCAGCTTCTTCCCACAAACTACTGGTCTGTGGAATGGACTTCCCAGACAATGTTTTCCCAATCACTACAATCTTAACCTGTTATCTTTCCCACATATCTGTATAAACTGTATTTTCTTACTCTGTAACCCTCTACCCCAAATGAATCCCGAGCCTTGTACAGAAAGAATTTCACTGTTAAAAAAAGAAATACCTTAAAACTATATATATATATATATATATATATATATATATATATATATATATGTTTTGCAAGCATTTATAATAAAGTTTGAACTTGAAATTACAAGCAACCCACTGAGCTCCATTATTTCTTACTAAACCATGTCTTGGCACCCCCACCCCATACCACCCCACCCACATAATCTGCTAAACTGCATTTACAGTGACACTTTAGACGACAAATTAGTAGTAGTCTGCATTTTGACAACTTGATTTTTAAAAGGTTAGATAGTGCCAGCCCAACGATTTGGGGATCTAATTAAGGAAAATAGACAGCAGATAAATGCTGTGCAACGTTCTGGGAACCAGACTGTTTCAAATGGAATTCTCAAAGAACTTTCAGTGACATAATGTATTGTTGAGCTATCATTCCATCTGTCTGTGCAATGGAATCACAATACACAAGTCTATTTGATTTGTTTCTTGTTACATTTTATCCTGACTGAATCTCTCATCTCAAAATGGCACCAGTAGTAAATTGGTATTTTTATAAATTTTGTGATGCTAGAAATGAAAACAAAATCATTAGTTTCATGGGAATATTAAAGCATCAGACAAAGTTTACATATAATAGATACTTACGAATTGTTTAATTAAGCTATGACATATCATAGGTAGGATTTCTTTTAAAGTTGCATTAGGTTGAGCAACCCCATCTCTTAAGGAAAGTACATCCTCTTCACCCAGAATTATTTTCTTGAAAGCTGCTCAGTTTCATATCCGAAACATAAAGCAATTTCTAAAGAATTAATGGATTTATTTTTAATCCAACATTTTTAAAACTTCAAACATTATTATGGTGGGTACTTCATATGAAAGAAAAGGTTGCGCTTTTCTTACAAAAGGAAAATAGAATCTTACTGTAACATTCTTCATGGCTGAGTGGTAAAGCACTCTAGATAAAATAGTGGTTCCCTCTAGAAATGGTGATGCTGGTTAAATCCCTGCCAGAGAATGCCTTTTCTTTACTAAGATTTCTTGAAGACCAACAGATATAATACATACTGTTTAATAAATAAAAGTGGGGTGTCTATTTCAAATATGAAGTATCAATTATAACTTTGAATATACATACAAATATATATATATATTCAAACATATTGTTAAATATAACAAACATTGAATGTCTATACTGTTTGCTCATGAGCTGTTCTAAGCTTTGTATAGTGACTTTAGTTTTCGGAGAAAATAAAGACAAAAACTGTCCAACATTTGGATATTTTTTATTATGTTGTTCCATGATCTAAGCTTTTGGCTCACATGAGCAATCATCAGAGTGGTTATATGGACATTACAACAGAAATGTTCACTATGAAAGATGACATCCTGTTATGTTTACATAGAAGATTGTTATGCGATGATAACAGTCACCGAACAGCAGATGCAGGTCATAAGTTTGTAATGATCTCCTATGTTGTCATACATGACCACATTTGAGAAAGAAATGTTATCAACAGAATCATGTGTTTAAATGCATTGTAATATGTTGTGACCAGTTTGAAATGTAATTTTGTTGAGTGTGGGTTGCTTTGTTTGTTTCTTACATGGTCATGTATATTCAACAATATATGTTTGAATAATGATCTGCTGCCCCAATACACTATATATATATATATATATATATATATATATATATACACACATATATATATATATATATGTATCTGAATAAATAAATTAAGTAAATAATAAACAAATTAAAAAACTACAAATTCAATATAAACACAAGTAAATGTAATCTATAATTCTCAAAATGTGTGTGCACATGTATATGTATGTGATCGGAGGTTGTTTATGTGCTTCCAGTTTTCATCTGATTTTGATGAATTTTTTTTTTGTTTGATAGATAATTCTTCAGTGCTGGTTTTGAGTACAAATTACATATTCCCTTTCTCTTGTCCAAGCAATAAATCTCTTTCAAGTGAGGTTACCTTTTCCATTGCATAAATCCTACTACTACAATTTTAAGGCGTTGCTTTCATTGTCGTTTATAGCCGTTCCCAATTAAAATTTTTTTATGGTCCTACCAGTTTTTGTATTGCATTCACTGTAGTAATAAGTTAGCTTACTTTTTTTATTACTCAACATTTATTTTTCCAACCTTTCTTAAAGTTATTCGAGTTTAGTGATCCCTGTAGCTTTACAGCGTTCTCTTCTGGTATTTACCCATGCATTCCATTTGAGAATTAATACTTGACTAAATATGCCGCCAAAGAAAAGAACTTGCCAAGGTCACAAAACTGCTGCTGCCAGGTCTGCCATGCAAATAAGAGATAATGAATGATCTTTAGAACGTTCAGTTTGCCTCTCTCAAAATGCCTCTTGGAATGCTTCAATCAGAGTCACTGAGTCTGAAGATCAACGTAACCATCAGCTTTCCAGAAGAGAATACCTGAACGCTTCTGCACATGAGGCTGAAAATGATGATCAAAGGAATCAACGGCTAAGGAGAAATGCCTCTTCAACTGTTGCTGCGTGTGAGCCTGAAACAAAATTTAGAACGCAAAAATGGCCCTTTTCAGGGCCACCCCACATTCAAATTGTTAACCCCCCATTTTTATATATATCTTTTTCCTCTTAAAAACAAAACTTATTTGTAAATCTCTCTCTCTCCCACCTTTTCTTTTTCTTTGTCTTTTACCCCTTTTTCTTTTTTACTTTCCCTTTTTTTTATCTTTTTTTGCTTGTGTCTTGATAGATTTAAAATCCATTTATTGTTGTAAAATTTTTTGGTCTGATGAGATGGGCATGTGATTCCATGAAATAAATTATTACCAATGGATTTCTAAGAACTCAGCTGTCATCATTATTACATATGCTCTGTTCTCACATTGAGCTCTCTTTCGGATTTATATCCTCTTTGGAACTATCCCTATTAATTATCAAATAATATTATTCATATATGTGTGTGTGTGTGTGTGTGTGTGTATATATATATATATATATATATATATATTGACAATGTAATTACTAAAAGCATATAGGTAGAGATATAATAATTGTAAAGTTAATATTTATCTTTGCAGAAAATTAATGAAAAATATTAACTAGGAGTGTGCCTATAAAATCCAAAAAGGTACAACAGTCTGAACAATATAAATTGTGTAAATAACAAAAAGATATATTTAACACTTTAGCATTCAACATGCACAAAGCCACCCCATAAATATTGGCTCTCAAAGTCAAAGTATCACTGTTTGCATGACTTCCTACGTTATTTGTAATGATGTTGTCATATGTTATGGCAGAGCATAAATGGGTCAGATTACAGTGGATTGAAAATTGAGAGCCGATATTTATGGGACAAGTTGAATGCTAAATGGTTAAATCTATAAACTGATATAAAATATATCAATGTTTTATTTTTCTTGAGTTTGCAAGAGATTCTGAAAATTATTTGTCATTTTTATTTTCAATGACTTTCAAAATACTTTTGTTGAAAAAAAAAAAAAAAAGAAAAAAAAAGAATTTTATTAAATAGAAAAGGATCAACAGCATACTAGAAAAACTACTTTTTAAAAACAAAATTTTATGGTTTCCAAAATACTCTTGTTGAAAGTTGAAAATACATATTCAGAAAGAAAAAAAGTTTATTAGATAGAAAAGTACCAACAGCAGACCAGAAAAAACTGCTCGTTTCAGTCCTTCCATGCAATAGCTTACATTTCAGACAATATCAGTAAAAAGATACTTGCAGATAAGAAAGGTTCTTAGCTAATCTCAGACACTACATTTTTTTATTTCATATTATAAAATGTATATTTAACCTAGTTTAATGCAGATAATAAGGGTTTAAAAATATATATTGTTAGGACTGTGTTGGCAGGCAGTACCAAGAAAAAAAAAAGTTAAAAAAGATGTCTCAGTGACATGGCAAACAAAGTAATCATTACTGGGTGTCCCCCACAACTTAGGCCAGACTAAGGTTAGTAAATAACTAAGAGTATTTTGTTAGGAAGCAATAGTTAACTAGTTAGTCTCAAGCACCATTACTAGTGTAGTGAATTTGGTATTTGCCAAATGAATTTAGGAAGATTCGGTAATGGAAAATTCGGTAGTTTTGACAAAGCAAGAAAATTCAGTAACTATGAAACAAAAGTCGATTGAAAATTGATTTTAGGGCCATTCTGGGGTGGGGATTTGGGGGCTAAGCCCCTCCCCCCTATATTTTTAATTAACTGAAAATCATGGGGTCCAGATAAAACCCCACTATAACAATATCAGGGCTGTACTTGCAGAAGGGATGCTTAGGGGGCTAGGCCTCCTTCCCCAATATATTTTAAAAAGTATTATTAACTGTGGGAGTCTAAGTAAAACCACACTACAACAATACCAGGGTTGCACTTTCTGGAAGTAACTAGCCCATGCCCTTACACTTAAATAAGTATTAGCAAAAAAAATCATGGGTTCCGGTCCAGATAAAACCCTACCGCAACAATACCAGGGCCATACTTTCTGGTTAGGGGGCTCAGGGGGCTAATCACCCCTCCAATATTCTTTAAAAATATTTTTTTAAATAAGTATTTATTTAATACCCTCTGGTTTTCAAGCAAATAAAATCAATTTATCTAAGTTAAAGTTTTTGTATCTTTTTTTTAAATTATTATCTTAATAAAAAAAAAGTAGTAAATATATAAAGATAGTTATTTCGTTTTAAAGATGCAAAAACTATATAGCCTCATTTCTATTTCAAAAATATAGAGGAGGGGCTAGCCTCCAAATCCCCACTCCAGAATAAACCTAAAATCAATTTTCAATTGATTTTTATTTCATAGTTACCGAATTTTCATACCATGTCAAAATTACCAAATTTTTCATTACTGATCTTCTGTTACCGAATTTTCCTGGGCACCTGCCAAATATAGGGGAGTGTGCTGAAAAGTACCCACCAGTCAAAAAAAAAAAAAAAAGAAATCTGAAGATTGCTCCTTTAGTCAGGAACAGTGTTGGCCTGAGACCATTTCAGCACTTTGAGATATGTATATATATATATATATATATATATATATATATGTATAGCCAAGGAAAAATCCAGCATTCACGGCCTGATGATTGCATCTAGCATGAAACAGCCTGTCATCTCTGAGTGTTGACTTCAAATGTTGACTTTTATATTTATATTTACAAACACTATCTCTGATATTGAGCACTTTATCCCATAAATATAGCACACCTTAAAACTAATATATATATATATATATATATACACTCACACACACATTAGGTACCAGCATAGGAAATACAATAAATATTTCCAATAAGAAAAATACTTTGCTATATTTAAAAGGCTAATTTAAATGGAAGGAAGGAGTTTTTCATTTTCTTTTTGCTAAAATATTTGATTAGCAAACTTTTTTAGTCATCTTTCATCACAATGTAATTCTCTTTATTAAAAAAATCTTCCGAAATTAAAATATGCTTTTCTGAAAGTTTATTAGAGGAATATTAGTTGATTTAAAATATGAGTAATCCGATTTCAAACAAATATTATTTACTTTAAGATTAAAATATCCCAAAAATGCATTTTTAACACAGCAGTAGCTGTTCAAGTTTTTGACAAGTTTGACAGCTTGATAATAGATTGTTGCTTAGTTAATGTTGTTCTATGTAGGCTTAAAAATAATTGAATATAATGTGAACACCTTTCATATATAATTTTTAAGTACTCAGTAATTTTAAAAATTTAAGAAAATATTCTCTGTAATCTAATGTTTTATTGAATTTTAGATAATTTCTGACTTTAAATTTACTATAGTTAACCCTCTTATTTTCTAATAATGTTTTGTGTGGGTGCCTATATCTACAAAAATCGGCATGTTTATAAACATACAAAACAATTTGTACTAAGCTTTTCATTTATGATGAGTAAATATAGTTTCTACTTAATAATTATATCATCTAAAAGGGTGAAATAAATACAGAATTTTAAAAGAATTAAAACTTAATAAATTATTCTAATTAAGATTTTTAAAAAATGAAAACAATTCTCGTAAAAATTCATTATTCATTGAAAAAAATTTTTTTCCTAAGACAATAGTGTCCTTAATATATCTTATTTATAAAAACAATTAAAAGCTTTTCTAATTAAATAATGTCTTAATTTTATTGCATTTTTATTTTATGATTCAGAGTAGATTTTCGATAAATGGTGTTTGTTTGACAAAAACAAATTGATGATTTAAATTCTCCAAGGAGTCCTGCTTTTAACGAATATATATATATGTGAAGAAGTTGGAATATTAATTTCGCAAATTTTCATAAAATTAAGTGAGAGCAACAGATGTAAAAAAAAAAAAATATTTTTACCAAAAGTTTAAATTTAATTAATTTGTGAATAAGTCCTGAAAATTTAATTAAAATTCACCAATTATTTGATTTTTGCAAGAATTTCCAAAAATAATGAGTTTTTATAGCAAAATTGAAGCTAACTTTCCCATACTGATCTTTGGCTCACCTGCTGATACACAAAAAAGATTTTTACCAAAAATTTCAAGCCATCTAGAAAGTATTAAAAAATTTAATAAAATACTCAAAAAATACTTTGGTCTTTCCCCTTAATAATAACAAACATTTTGATGATAAAACTTTGTTTTTACCAAGTTTGTGGCCTTTTTCATCATGGTATGTTCTTTTTGAATGAATATTTGGAGGCACCTACATAAAAAAAAAAAAAAAAATCAGCCTTCCTCTTTGCCAGGAGCTGATAGCTTAGGGGAAAAATCTCTGCCTGATAACAAATCAGTTAGATTTCAATGTGACCTTCATCTGGGAAAGAACGGTTATTTCCACATATTATTTAAAGGAATTTATTTTTTTCCTTTCCCATGTTAAATTATTTAACCGCTGTCTTTTGTGCTTAGTAGTAGTAGTCATCTGAATCCATCTTGGACTGGCCAGAAAATGTTCCTTTGCTTGAGGAGTAATAAAAGTCATTTGGTCAGAGAAAGGGAAAGAAATGAGGATGTGTTTGTTCTTATCTTTTTATGTCCCCCCTCCCCCCCGTGTATCTTTTCATTCCTTCTGTGTGCTTGTGTATATATATATATATATATATATATATATATATATACTTTCTCCATACATATATATACTGTATTATTACTAGGAATATATATATATATATATATATAAATATATATATATGTACTTTGTATGGTGTGTAGGGTTTGTGTGTGTGGTCAGTCTAGTGCATTTGTTTTTGCCAGTATGTGTATATATTCATTCACCATACATATATAAATATTTTTACTATATTATTATAAGGAAAACTATATAGTAAATACAAGCATTTCCTATGGTGTGTGTATGTGTGTGGTCCACCTAGTGTGATTTGTCACTATGTGTATATGGTGTGTGGGGTTATGATTTGTTTATTGCTGGTTTAAATTTTTTCTATGATGTTTTTTCTTGTATTTGGAGGTAGAGATTTATTGTCTATTTTTTCATCTCTTTAATTATATATATATATATATATATATATATATAGAGAGAGAGAGAGAGAGAGAGGGTGCAATGGGTAAATTGTCACCATTTTACATTTTTAATTTTGCACATGCACATTGTTTTTGATTTTGTTGACTGCACAGTATAGTATGGTCAGTTGAGCACTGTCACTGAGAAAATAGTACCATGATGCAATTCACTCAGCCAGAAATTTGGAAATGGCATGCTGTACTGCTTGGCATTCATACCAGAAGCTCCAATACAAACATTACAGAGTGTTTGGGTGTCAATCCGAGGACAGTGCAGAGGATTCGGAAAGAATTGGAGGAGTCTAATTACGAAGGTGTTTGGAGTGATCACTACTGATGGTGATGTTATGCTTCCATTCATCCTCCCACAGGGCCTGAGGCTCAAAATGGAGGCCTACAAGTGCCTTGAGGAGATAGTGCTGCTCTGGGTCAGGAGGGTGGCTTCTGGAAGACCCTATATGTCAGGCAAAAGGACTCTGCAACATGCCATACAAGCAGGAGAACCCAGTCATGGCTATCAGACAATTTCTGTGACAGCATTACTCCTTACATCTTAAAACTTAACTCCCAGAATGCAACCCTCTTGATTATTATGTGTGGGGTGCAGTTGAGTGAGAGATCAACAAAATTCCTTATAACACCAAAGATGAGATCACTGTTAGATTGGCTAACCTTTTAGAACTAGCTCTCGCTTCATGAAGATGATTCAGACAAGCAGATTGAAAATGGCTGAGTCCACTAAAATACAATGATCTCCATTCTACCTGCTCCAAAGCTAAGCGCTCAAGGATGTTATGTGGTATATTGACTGCTGGCAACTGTGGATGGTTCTAGCACAAGCCTTCACCACTTTAATCAAATCACTTGTGTGGGTTTTCTGGCAGTTTACCTTGATTCGTTCATATATATATATATATATATATATATATATATATATATATATATTTTTTGTTTTCATTTCAATGTTTTTTGATATTACTTTATATTTTTTTGAAACTATTTAAAATTTTTAGGTTGTCTTATATTTAAATTATAAATTATGAATTTAAAATTTGAAATTTTATATTTTAATTATAACTTTTTTTACACCTTAGTTGTTAAAATTAATATTTTTTGTTTATCTTATATTCACATTATATCTTTTTTCCTATTTTATTTTGTTGATAATTTTAAAATTAATGTCAAATGTTAACTGCAAAATATATCAATCTGTTTTTTGAAATTAACTGCAATATGCCTATATGTTAATTTATTCTTCCTTCCTCAGTTTTCCCTCCCACATTTGCTTTCTTATATCTTTTCTTCTTTTTTCTATTTGTCTCGTTTCCTGTGAGATAACTTATTAAATAGGTCAATGTCTGGTGCTTACACCCCACCCTTACTCTTAAGTATTTTAATAAAAATAGATTTAAAATTATTCCTATCTCTCCCTTCCTTCTCTAATTTCGACCATATCTGTCGTCCTCCTCTTTCTGTCATCTTACATCAACTTAAAACTACTCCTCAAATGTGTATACAAATAATACGTAAATTTAAGACCATTTTTTATGCTTGGAAATGTGATCTGAGGAACCAGGAAAAAAAAAAAAATACCTTCCTAGGGAAATAAAATATAATCAGTGGACCTTTAAGGTTGTCTGTTTTCTAATTAATTTATATATATATATATATATATATATATAGTGACACGCATAAGTATTGGATACATGTTATTTTCTGTTATAACTCTAGTTTATGTTCGCCATTTTGCCTGATATTTGGTAAGTAATATCTCGTAAAGTTGTTTTAGTTGTATGTGGAAGGAAAATTAAAAACTCATGGTTGAATTCATTTTGTTTTATCAAAGTTCAAAATTACCCTATGCAAAAGTATTGGATACATGACACTTTTTTCAAATTTCCAATCGAAACTTTGTATTTTAAAAAACTTTAAATATTCAAATTTTTTATCGCATTGGAATGTTATCTCTGACAAATCAGAGAAGCACACAATTGTTTACAAGATTGTGCTACTAATCATCTGACTCTTTGATGTGCATTCTGCAATTCAAGGATTAAAAATGGCAAAAACTAAAGAATTATCTAGAGATATGCGAGATAGAATCATTGAACGTCACAAAGGAGGACAAGGTTACCAAAAATTAGCAAAGAAATGAATCTAGCACTAAGTATAGTAGGAAATATCATCAGAAAGTATAAGAAGTATGTCGACGGTACAGCAAACCTTCCAAGAAATGGAAGACCAAGAAAAATAAATGAGAGTACTTCAAGGTGGATCAGCAGAAACGTGCAAAAAAAAACCCCTTCATTACACATTCTGAAATTAAAACTGATCTTGAGGGTGCTGGAATTAATGTAAGTAAGGATACCATTAGCAGAGCTCTATATCGTACAGGCTTTCATTCAAGATCACCAAGAAAAGTGCCTTTACTGAAAACCAAACATGTCAAAGACCGATTAAAGTTTGTCGAAACTTATGAAAAGGTAATCTGGTTGGATGAAATGAAAGTTGAACTATTTGGAAAGAACACAGTGACAAGTGTCTGGCGAAAAAATGGCACTGCCTTCAACAAGCACAATACCATCCCCACAGTTAAGTTTGGGGGTGCTTCCATTATGATATGGGATGCTTTTTATCCAAGGGCACTGGTGAGTTACAAGTTATCCATGGTAGAAATGAATGGTAGCATGTAATTTTGAAATTCTAGAGAAGAACCTTCAGAAATCTGCAACTTCTTTAGGACATGATTGGAATTTTGTGCTTCAACACGACAATGATCCCAAACATACCGCAAAACTTAAAAATTGAATGGTTTGAAAATAATGATATTAGTATCTCAATTGGCCAAGTCAGTCTCCTGACTTGAATCCAATGAAAATTTGTGGAATACTTTGAAGGTTAAAGTTCATAAGTGGAATCCACAAAAATATCAAACAATTAGAGGAATTATGCAAGGAAGAATGGGTAAAAGTAACGGTGGATCAGTGTGGAAAACTTGTAGCCAACTATAGAAAGAGACTGGAAGCAGTGAAACAAAACAGAGGCTACGCAACAAAATATTAAATTGATGTATCCAATACTTTTTGCATGGGGTAATTTTGAACTTTGATAAAAAAAAATGGATTCAACCACGAGTTTTTAATTTTCCTTCCATACAACTAAAACAACTTTCGAGATATTACTTACCAAATATCAGGCAAATGGCGAACATAAACTAGAGTTATAACAGAAAATAACATGTACCCAATACTTATGTGTGTCACTATATATATATATATATATATATATAAATATATATACACACACATATATGTATGTATATATATGTATGCAGATATATTTATATATAATTTTTTAATTTTGGCAAGTTTGCCCAGTATATTGTGAGGAACAGTTCTGACAATTTATTTTGTATATACCTGCTTCAGAATTATTACTGTTGTAGGTACTTTTAGTTCTGATCATACCCATAATAGTTTTTGATAATACTACCTACAAACTCCAAAACAATCTATCCAATCTGAACAATATGAAAATAATTACAACCACATCCAAAACTTATTGATATGTAGCCAGCCAGCTGTTCCATTCTGGTACACTTGCATGTCTTTTGGTGTACCAACTGATGTGTCTACTTACATTTATATCTTGGTCAGCTGATGAACTATTCAGCTGATCCTTGTGTGTATGCATACGTGTGTGTTACTATTATAAACTTTATTCCATTTGCTTAAATCACACACACACGTTAGTGTTGGGAAGAGGACTGTGACATTGTGTTCATTTCACATTAATGCCCTTTGAAAAGCCATGACTCCATTTTCCCCAGCCATAGGTTAAACAGCAGGACAGATGGAGCACTTTACTCTTGAAAGAGCAGCCAGTTCAGAATTAAAACTCTGATGAACCAGGGTAAGGCCCATCAGACTTGAGAAGGGCCTGTGTCTTGTAGTAGAAGGAAAGAAAAATGACTGATATAGATTAAAAGAAAGCAAGAAAGACATAACACATTAAATTATTTCAAATTATTTCATTACAAGTATCAAGTTTTAATGATATAATCTGGTCAGTCGATAAAATAAAGTGAAGTTTTAGAATAGGCACGATGAATTAAAATACATATGTATTTTCAATTTTTTTTTCATACTACTATAGATTAAACACATCAGATCATGATTTGGAGCAACACCTCATCCAAAAAAAAAAAAAAAAAAACCCCAAAAAACCTATATAACTTTATAAAAATTAATGATGATAACATACCCATCACCAAGAAAATGGTGGGGGTAGTTTGCTATGTAAATGCTTTCTAAATTGATACCTGCTCCCCAAGGAAGCAAAAAAAAAGAAAAAGAAAATGCTTGTACAGTCCATTTTTGAAGCAATTGCAAAAGTGTATAGTCATTTCATTTTCAAATCTTTTTCTTGTCTTGCTATCAATTTCGTTATGGATTTCAAAACAATTTTATTTTTCAAATTTAAAGAAATCATGCACGAACATTTGAGATATTTCAGATACTCATCCTGACCCTCATCACCCTGTATGTGAAATAGGGTGCTTCAACATGGTGTACAGCTTCCTGAAATTAGATAAACCTCTAACCAAAAACACTAGTGCTAGGCTTCTACTTTCAAATAATATAATCAATAAAAGTTAGAACTTTGAATTTCTAGAGTTTTCATAAAATTAAGCAAAGGTGGGGGAAACAGATGTAAAAAAAAATATATTTTTACTAAGACTTTCTAAAAAAATATTTCAAAAATAATTTCATTCATTTGTGAATAACTCTTGAAAATTTCATTAAAATCTGACAATTATTTGATTTTTGCAAGAATTTCCACATCAATATATCTTTCGCTGCAAAAAAGACACTAAAATCTGCTATGTTATTTTATAGTCCGTCCACTGATGCAAGAAAAACAAGATTTTTAATCAAAATTTTGAATGTTCTAAAAAGGATTAAAAAATTTATTAACATAATAAAAAAAAACACTTTGGTCTTTCCTTTTAATATTAACAAAGATTTTGACAATTAAACAGTTTTTTTTATCAAGTTTGGGGCATTTTTTCATTATAGTATGCCATTTTCTTTGCAAATTCGTGAACATCCCTAAGATAGAGACAACTTTAAAACATTCTACTAACATAAAATGAAGGTTTCATTTCAAACTAACATCAGTATATTGGAAACTATAGGAAGATAAAACATCATGATGCTTGTTATGGAATCATCTGATTAAAACAAAAACTATGAAGATATGAAAAGAAAACAAGGATTGGCAGCTATGGGTAGTTCTTTGTAATTCTTGTTATTTTAACAACATTTGCTTTTTTTCTACTTACATTTATATATGTTACAAATTAAACTAAGCACAACTGACTATTAAAGGATGAAAGATTTTCATGGATTTTGACATCATTTTGTTGTTTTGTTTTTTTGTCCAAATACGTGAATTTCTTTTCCTCACGCTAAGTCTCAAAAAAGCACTATATAAATTTCACTAATTTTTTTTTTATCTATGTTGAATGTGTTAAAATTCAACTTTTTAACAGGAAAAATCTCAAGTTGATGTTAAAAATTGCTGCAAAGCATTGTCGATTAATTTATGATAGAATGATCTATTATGACATGTCTCTAATTTGTATTTAGATACATTGCATTTATTTTCTATTTTTCTAGTTGAATTGTTCACCTATATTTACATATGATCCATTATTGTACCTAATTAGGTTATAATAAAATTTGTATTTCAGATATAGTAGAGGGGGCCCCATATGTTAGATTGAAGTGAGGGATCAAACCTTTGCACCAGCCCTGCCTGTTCTATATATATATATAAGCATAAATATAAATGAACTGACAAGAAAATTGAAACAAATCTTTGTAGAGAATTCTTTTGCCCATAACTCTATAAGCATTTAACACGTTCAAACCCACTCTAAAAATATTGGTTCTCAAAGTCTTACTGTTTGCATGACTTCCTGTGTTATTTGCAATGATGTCATCATATATTATGGTAGATAATATACATGGGGCAGATTATGGTGGGTTGAACATTGATATCCAATATTTACAGGATGGGTTTGGACTGATTGAATGCTAAAAGATTAAAAAAAAATAAAATTCTTTTTTAATAATATTTAAATGTTTTAAATTAATTTTTCTCATGTTTTAATTATAATTACTTATTAGTTCTATGAAAAATTATCCAGCATTTTTAATAAAAAAAATGCCAAAAAGGCACTGAAAACTTCTTCACATATATACTATATCAAAGTATATAAATTACAATTTAATTACAAATGTTAAATATTTTTACTGGTGAGAAACAATTATGCTGACCCAAATTTAAAGGTTTGGTTTGTTTAACAACACATCAACTCCTTTTGGATTATTTAATGCTGATAATCTAATTTCCTTGTGAGTTTTCGTAATTTTTTTCACTATTAAAACCTATTGCTGGAAATTTTTACTATAGGAGTGCATTTTTATATCTTCATAGTGTTTTGATCCCATTTGGGGGGGTTCACTATTTGCCTATAGCTGGGGCCCTAACAGGTGTTACCACTCCAGATCAGGGTGTATCTGGGAACACAGAGGTGGCTCCATACTCCTCAAAACCTCTAATCTCTCGATCAGAGGCCTTGCTGTGACATCATACCCAGGATGCCAAATTTAAAGGCCATGGTCAACTTTCTACAATGGAAATCTTCTACTACTACTACTACTGATCATACCTCTTCACAATTTCTTGTCCTTTATAACACTTAGTAAAGTTTGTCTTTTTACTATCTCTCCTATCCTTGTTCTGCCAAACATTTACACAGGCTTATTCGGTAAGTTATGTGCTGTTTTCCTCAGCCCCTCTTGCCTTCAATATGACCTGTGAGAGTCAAATTTATCAACTTTTTCCCCTAAAAAATTCTACTTGCTACAGGAACCACAGTAGCAATGCCTAGCATTGTTTTTAGCTGTGACACCATAGTCTACGCGACTTGAGTGAGTTTACTAACATTTTTTATTTGTTCCTATTTCAAGAATTATTTCAGCTTTTAAATTTTTTCTCTATAAGGATGATGTTATTAGCTAGAACTAAACTGCTTCTCACTTTTAAAAGCAACATTCTAACCATCAAGATTCTTAAAAGCTTCAAATAAAAAGCTTCACAGCAGATGTTACATTTTACCCTGGTCGGTTTGTTTTCAGCAGTCAATACCCATTATTCTCATATACAGTAAAAAAATAATTCCTTACAGTCTGACAGGAGTATGTACTACACTGGGATGAATTCTGAAAGCTGGTGTTAATTGGGGAGGGGAGTCAGTTGCTGGAGAAGTAGATTCTTGTGCCCTATTTAAGTGACATGTTGATTCTGTCCTGATAAATGTCACCCTATGAGCTATTATGTTCAAATAATCACTTTGTAGGCTGTGAACAGAGAGAGATTTTCTCTTTCAAAAGCTGGGGCAAACTTTGAAAAAAGTGAATGTGTCTGTTACTTGCAGCTCAGTAATGAAATTCTTGGAAATCTACAGATCAATAGCTGCATCTGCTGCAAGGAAAGTAGACTCACTTTATTGTGACAGGTTTTTCTCGTCCATCCTACATATCTACAAATCTACCATTCATCCATGCATTGAGTACTGTTGCTATATCTGGTCTGGTGCCTCTGCTGTTCATCTCGAGGTTCTTAACAAGATCCAAAGAAGGATCTACAATGTAATCAATCCTGACTTGGCATCTTGACTCCAGTCACTTTCTCACAGATGTGATGTGGCTTCCCTCTTTCTATAAATATTTTCATGGCAACTATTCTGTCAAGCATTTTTCCCTGTTGTACCGACTACACAAATTTAAACATGCTACTAGACTAGTATCTAGGTTTACTGCTGAAATAGTTAAATGTAACCACCACTTCTAATCCAACAGCTTTTCTTGCAGTTGCCAACTGTGGAACTCCCTTCTCTTTGCTTGCTTCCTTGATAACTACAATCTTCAAAAATTTAAATGCAACATCAATCACCATCTTTTGATGTCTTCAACCCCATTTATCTTTTATCCTTTTCTCATTTCAGTTATATGCAGTTTTTCTCTCACCATCACTCTATGTAACCTCCTGTGAACCAGTGGCACTCCCACCTTGCTTAGGGTGAAATGCTTTAAAAGAAAGAAAGAAAAAAAAAAAGAAGACTATTCAAGCAGAGCTTATTAAAAACTGCCCGAAAAATAAGAGATTATTCAAAAATTTTATCTGTGCTGTATAAAAACAACATTAATGAAACAAAGTTTTGTAACAGAAATCCCCACAGGGAGGCCATGTGCCTTGAGCACCTATTGGGAGATAAACTTGCACATACAATCCATTACTAAAGATGATGGAAAAATGGCCTGTTCCCTGAATCCAGTGTCCTCCTAGACTCACTCCTGCTGTCCTCTACCTTTACAAGAACCAGATTAGGCCAAAAATGGAATGCTGCTGTCACATATGGGCAGGAGCTGCACAGTCTTCACATTCCACTCTTGATAGAGTCCCAAAGCATCTTCATGTTCTTGTAGATGACAAATTATTTTCCACTCCTCCCCACACACCTCCAATTTTTAATCCTGAGCCTTTATCCATGATACCCTATCAATATATCCAAGCTGGTATTCCCCAAGTGGTGACCCATCTGTGTAGTCACCAGATTAAATGTTGCTCTTCCAATCTGTATACAATAACCAGTGTTTTGGTCATGATCTCTCTTCTGACCTAAATATATATATATATATATAAATAAATAAAAAAAAGCCTAAATTTAGGCAGAGACATTTCATCCAAAATGATTTGGATCCAAAGAACCAACAAAATTAAATATATATTCCCTTAAAAAAGGTGTGCTTTGGGCACCAAACCTGGGACTTAAAGCTTCATTAAATATGACAAGAGGAACTTTTGATTAAGTTTTTTATATAATTTCTCATAAATCTTATGTTTTCTTTTCCATACTTTAAGTTATACAAAACTCCTTAAATGTTTTATTTTTTTTACAAGTGCTTTTCAGGACAAGAACCTTTAGCCATTATCAAGGAAGAATTATATTTATTTTCAACAAGAAATGGATTGAGTCCAAAAACATTTAGCATTATAAAATTTTTTATTTTAAACCCCTCAACATGTTCACAGTTGATATTATTGATTGTTGTTTTTTGTTTTTGTTTTTTTATTAATAAGGCCTCCATTATTTTTAGCCTTTTTTTTTTAAATTATGTAAAGAACAACACTGTTGTTTGAACCACTGTCTCATTCAACAAGTATTTTGCAAAATAGTCCAATAGGCTGTCTCTATGAATATTTAAATGAGACTTAATTGAGCTTTGTTAAAAATATGTAGTGTAAGTCTTCTTATTAAACATATTCTGTTCATGGCCTATATATAATTGTTTATCTTTGATTGATCTGAACACAATTCCTTTACATTTAAATTTGGACATTTAAATTGAATAATATTTGTTCTATTTAATTGTGATCTAAGAGGAAAACATTATTTTAAAATAAAATTAGCAGTTTTAACTTTTTTGTTATCAATCCCTAGTCTTAGAGGAAATTTTCACATCTGTTAACATGTGACTGGAGTTTTAATCAAATATTTTAGGATCGATTACATTTTTAAAACTAAATTGTAAATGTATTTCTTACTAAACTCAACAAAAACATCTAAGAATAAAGTTTATTTTTCACTTTCATATATAAAATTGAGAACAGAATTTTGTTGTAAAAAATATGGGATTAGGTGTCAAAAGAAAAAAGGGTTTTAAAACATTACTTCATCAGTTTGTGTGTAAATAGTACCATTCTGGCTATAAAAAGAAACTTTTTCTTTTTCAAGAGAGAAATAGTTTTTTTAAATATTTTAGTTGGAGGAATTAAATGATTTTTATACACAGAATTCAGGATAATATCAATAGTTTCTCTAACAGGAACGTTAATAAATTAATTCTCTACATTCAAAACGATTAAAGGTAGATTGGTTTGGTTTAAAAGAGCACTTTGAAATATTTGGAGAAATTCATCCCAAAAATTTATTGCTATAGTTAGTTGGATATGGGGGTAATAATAGCATTGAGAAATTTTGATACTTGGTAGCCATGTTTAAATCTGAAAAATGATATGTCGTAATGGGCATCCAAGTTTGACTATCCCAATTATTTTTTGACATTACCTCAGAAGAATCCAAAAGGTAATCTCATTAATTTTATTTATATATATATATATATATATATATATGTGAGTTGTTTTGAATATATATATATATATATATATTATATATATATAGAATTAATACTGATTGGAATCATTGTATAGTTGTCAGGACACCATCAAAAAAAAAAATGTGCATTTCATTCAATCAAAAACAATTGTTGATTAGAATATTTACAAAAAACTCAGTTGCCAAAAAATCATTATCAAAACGATCCTCCGTGGCTCTTTTCTTTCTGTTAGGCAATGAAAATTTTCTAATACAGGTTGTTTCCAAATAAAGCTCAAACATTTTGAATGGTACCAACATTCAGGCAAGTAAATTATTATAAATACTGTTTATTAAATAAACAACATCATTGATTAAATATTTGTCTAAAAAAAAAAAAAAATGAATGAATAAACATAAAAATGTCTTAAACATTGTCCAGACTTTGTCCATTTCAAATGTGTTGTCATTTGTTTACATTTGGATATGTCTTTGAAATTAATATGAATGTAACATTTCTGTATTCAAAAGAAGATTTTCATTTAAAACAGTTAAATTGACTCTTGCTTTCAAAAGCAACATTGGCTCGATTATTAAAAATGCCTCATTATATATACATACTTCCATATATATATATATATATATATATATATATATATATCTCCATCCTAATATAATTAACTTGATGAGAAAAATTGAAAACAACTGCAATTGTTATACTCTATTTTTTTTATTTTTTCAAGTTTAATATCCTAAAATATATATATATATATATATATATATATATATATATATATTGTTGTATATTTAGGCAGCAATCCTTCCTTTATGCATGTTTCATTAAAAACGACAGACAAGGTACTACAGTTGAGCTTTTTATTTAATTTTTCTTGTGTTCTGACAAGAGCTTTTCTTTTCTGGACAAAGGGTGTGTAAGAACTGTCCGAATGTTTTGTGTTTCCGGCTTTTCGGCTATACCTTTAGCCATTATCAAGGATGATTCAATTATCAGCTTAGTAGAGTGTGTGTTCTATGTATGTTCAGTGTGTTGTAGTGATGTTTTAGTTTCCAAATATGGTTTGGCACATTGTGGCTTTTGTTCATAGTTAATATTGTTAAGAGTTGGCTTTTTCTTTTTTTATTATTAGAGCTTCCATTATTTTTAGTCTTTTTTTTTTGCAAGTGGATGCAGTTAATATATTTGTGTTTTCTACTAGTATGTTCCTAATAGTGTCGGGTAAATCTGAGTGTGTGTTTAAATGTGTTCTGATGGAACTGTGATCAGATAGGTGTAATGTAAGACGTCTGGATAAACATGTGGTTGTGTAGCCGATGTAATTATTTATGAGTCCGGTTTGGTGAGGAACGCAGTTCCTTAAAGGGCATTTGAACTCATAGATAATGTTTGTTCTTTAATTTTGACTTAGTTGGTGTGTTGTTATTTTGAGGATAAGGTTGGCTGTCTTAAATTTTTTATAATAGATAATAAGTTTGATTTTTTTTATCGGGATCAATAGGAGTAGTATATTTCTTTATAATATGTCTTAGAGAAGATTCATCTTGTTTGTAATTAATATGCATTTGTTTTTTGTAATAAATGTGTATATGATTTTTAGTTGTGTGTTCGCTATCATTATTACTTGCTTTGGGGAGAATATTCTAATTTGTTGGTCTATAAGGTAGTTAGGGAAACCGTTGTTAATTAGTGTTTGTTTAACGTTGTTAAGTTCTTTGAGAAAAGAGTAGTAGAGGGATGAGTTCTGGTGGGCTCTATTTAGGAAAGTTTTTATTACAATATTTTGTACCTAAGTGGACATTCACTTTTGAAATTAAGGTGGCACGAGTTTTTGCTGGTGGGTTTTTTGTATAATGATGTAATGAAAGTGTTATTATTGTATTCAACGAGGATATCTAAGAATGGTAGTTTGTTTTTGGCTAGTTCATATGTAAAATTAAGGACGGAGTTTTTCTCAAATGTATCTTAAGTGTCTCTATTTCTTTAATGTAGATAATTAGATATCCCAACATAATAATGTATCAAGCAAGACCCCAAAACAAAACGCTAAAACCAATCCTACTAAAAGTCAATGCAATTGCCGTAAAAGCCCAATCTACCCATTAAACGGCTAGCGTATGACTGAAGATATTATATACAGAACTAGCATCAAATCAGACGAGGATGTGGAATATTACTTTGATTCCACTGAGAATAGCTGAAATCACGTTTCTATCACCACAAAAATGACACTGAGCATCATCAAATACAAAAAACTGTTCAACGCTTTCAAAGTATGTTTGACGATTAAAAAATCAACCATAAGAACCCAACCATTAACTGGGAGATAATCGTGAAAGCTAAGCCACGGCCACTAAGGTCTTCATCGTAAGTAAATTTTGTATTAATCTTAAATATCCTCGTTCTGTTGTCCATTTTCAGTACAAATATAACTTAATTTTGGGGTATTTTATTATTTTTTTATAATAAAAGTACCCTAAAATTAAGTTATAGTTGTACCGAAAATTTAGAAGAAGTTATAAAATAAAAAACATAACAATAACCTGGTATCACTTGGTCAGACCAACATGAAAATAAAAATAAAGATGGCGGCCAAAGCGGACGTAAAACTGAAAAAAAAGACTGACAAGGAAAAAATCCAAAATTAAATTCAAACAAAATTAATAAACATCTAAAATAAAATTAAATCAAATTAACGGTCAATTTCTACTGAAATCGGTCTGAAAATCGGTCAAATCTCGTGAATAACGGGACTTCCAAAGACCGTAACTAAGAGCTTTATTTATTTCTGATAAAATACAGAAAATGTAGTACAAGACCAAATCGGGGAAATGGGGGAAGGCTGGTATTCACTAGTCCTAATTTAAACCTAGCTTGTCTCACTTATTGACCCATTCGTGCATATAATAATCCGTTCACCAAAACATCACATTTATTTTTACTAACCACACCAGTCCCCAAAAGCCACATTTACTCAAAGAAAATCCTAATTTAAAAATAATATTTACATTTTTTTTTAATGTACAATTTTGAGGAGGCAACTCTCAATGTTTATATACAAATGAATGAAAATATCTTCAAATCCTAAAAAAAAAAAAAAAAAAAAAAAAAAAAAAACACTGAGACAGAGAATGTCAGTTAACAGCGAAACAATGCAAGATTAAAAAATCCGAAAATGTCCCACCAGAGAACTAAGAAATCTGTCACCTAATAGAAGGGAGGATAGGGCATAAAGTAAAAATGAAGGGTAAAAAAAAATAAATGTACCTATGCGCTTACATACCTAGTTAATCCGAAACCAAATAGCAAAATGAAAAGACAAAATCTTTTCCTAAACTATCCTAAAACGGTGTGGAAGCTCAATATCCGTTTGCCTAAGGAGTGTCTAAAACCACTCAAGGCCAGCCCTCTTCATCGGCACAAACAGAACTGGCTTCCTAGAGCAAAGAACTTACCATCCAAGACGAGGACCATACAGCCTTCAATCAACTGACACAGAGGGTGCACCAAGCTGCAGCGAAAGAAACTCCTCCTTCGTAAATCCGAGCTCGTCAATCAGACCATCTTTAGCAGCTCCCCTTAATGAGGGATAGACGGCGATATAATGCCCTCGGAGACAACGCTCTGATATCGGAGAGACGATCCTTCATCAGTCAGAGGTAGCGAAGCGCATTTCGGCACTCTCGCTAAAAGAGCATTCGCCTCGAGGTCGGGGTGGGGGCCTCTACCTCGTCCGTATGCACACCTTCAAGGGACGGAAAGAACAGCGGGCGTCTTCCTTCCAGGATTCGCCATTTCCGTCCTCCTGCGAACACATCGTTCTAGGAAGTTCAAGCGAAACGTATGATAATGAATCTCAACACTCAGCATTCCCAGACCGCCTTCGACATGATTGAGGCAGCAGATCTCCTGAGCTGTCATAGGAGACTTGGATCTATCATAGGAGAGTTGGATTGTATCATAGGAATCCAGAAATGTCTCGAACTAACTCCAGCATTTCAGACGTGTTGAATTTCCAATAACCAGTCAATCTAAACCTGAACGAGTCTATGGTCCGTGAAAACTATGGAATGGAAACTAAAATTGACTCAACTAACACCCGGTATATATAGCTCGTACGAACTACTGAATCCGGGTCGCCACTACTTGTCCAAGTTAACACTAATTCCCGAGGGTATTCATTTCGAAATTTATCGATCAGATCAGACCGCTCGATAAAATCTCGAAATGGTTTCGCATCCGGGTTGTTAGTACCCGATCTTTCCTCACTAGGATCAAGGACGGCGTTCCAATCACCCGCTAAAATTATCTGCCGAGACATCGTCAAAATGTTTCGACCCGCCGAAAAAGCCCGCCGCTCCGCTAGGTTGTTGGACGCATAAACCCCGATGAAAGAAAGTGCCTTACCTTTTATGAGAACGTCCAAATCACAAATTCTGCCCTCCTGATACGCGTACACAAG
Source organism: Acanthosepion pharaonis (assembly GCA_903632075.3). Lineage (NCBI taxonomy): Eukaryota > Metazoa > Mollusca > Cephalopoda > Sepiida > Sepiidae > Acanthosepion > Acanthosepion pharaonis. The sequence goes on along the minus strand of CAHIKZ030000522.1, from coordinate 15,547 downwards.
AGCAGACGACGCCGTCAAGGACCTGCTGACCAGCCAAGAAGACCTCTGAGCTACTATTAAAATAAAACTAAATAGAGGTGTAACTCCTTAGACAGAATATTATCATAGTCACTGGCAATCAAATGAGTCTCCTGCAAACAAACATTTACTCTTGAGGCGCCTAAAATTCAAACGTAAGGAAATAAAAAACAAATTTAACAAGGCAAAAACAGTTGACGTACAAAAAGGTTTACTTAAAAAGAAAACTTACGTAAAAGACAGACGAGAAAAAAAGGATAAACTTTAAAAAGGGAAACAAAAGGCGAAAAATTAAATATACGGTAAAAAACAAAATTAAGACAGATCACAAATTTCCTTTAAACGAAAAACAGGAATACGCACAAAAACGATTACATGTGCGAAGACTCAAAACTTAGACACAGTAAGACAAACAAGAAAGAAAGACGTTTAACAACAATAAGCAATGTCTCTTTTAAAAAAAAATAAAGCAACAGTAAAAAATAAAACGATATGCTAAAAAAAGAAATACGAAACAAGAAATACGTAAAATAACAAATTTTAAAATATGTCGCGGCCGCCTTTGGCCACTCCCCTAAAGCGGAAGAGAACAGGGCATTTCAACCTTGACCTTTTGATCGTGTTCCCTATACGCTGGTAATTTCGTTTTAGAGATGAGCTAATTATATTTTAGTTCATTGGTATTACGAACCTAGTCGTAATACAGATCTTAGCATTTTAAACCTTAGTTTTTGCGTAGCAAATCTCAACTCATTTTTAGAGAGATTTTATACCATTTCTGTTGTTAGTCTCCCTTTAGCATAACACAGCGACTTCTCGCCGAATTCTGGTCGGCACCTGAACGGTCGGTACGCAGGCTCCTGGCCTTCGTGGTCAGGACGTTGACCAGGGCTGCATATTAATTTACGCCCCACTTTTTTTTTTTGTTTGACAACTGACGCGAGTTGGATCTACCTTTCTTTCTTTTCTTTTACTTTTTCTTTACTTCTGCCTCCTTGCCCATGTTCGACTCTCGGCATTCGGTCCCTACTTGCCCGATCGTCGTCCACCTACACTACGTTTGTAATTATTACGGGATGTTTCGAAATCGGACTCGACCAGCAGACACGCAACGCCAGCACCGGATATTCGATATGCCCAACAACATAGCAACGTCAGCTCTTCGTTTCCTTCTCAACTCGTCCAGTTGGAAACCAGACCAGCCAACCAGCAGCGATATTCTAAGTATGAACGAATGGTAAACTTATAGATATGTGAAATAGATTCTGAGAGAAAAATTGTCAAACTCGACACAGTGAACGAACTTTCTTAGCAGCTGACCTAGTAAATGGATTCAATATAGTCTTTCCAAAATGTCAGCCTAGAACCTTATTCCGATAAGTCGCAACATGTCACTTTCTTGAAAATTAGCATCATTCATATTAATAGAAGGCAATTAATAGAGAGCAGGATTTGTTTTGGAGCTGTTAAAATTAATAAGTAATCCTTTTGCTCCAATTAACAAATAATTGAAAGGCCGTTCTGGACATAAAATAGTTGATTTGACCTTATAGAACTGATCAGTAAATGGCTGTGTAATCAGGGAAGGAATACCAATTTGAGAGCTGATGCCATCGGGAAGGTCATTAATGAAAATTAGAAACAAATATTACTAAAGATGGAGCCCCGAAGGGGACACCTACATTAATACAAGAGGATCTAGACGGGTGGCACTGCTTTATGATAAATTTTAAATATACGATTTCATAGGAAAAATGGATCAGTTCAAAATATTGTTCAGGGATATAAAAACTGTTCAACTTGTGGAGAAAACCTGTATGTCCAGTCCTTTCGAAAAGCTTTCGAGATATCCAAATCTTGCAATACGGGCATTACCGTTGTTATATATATATATATATATATATATATATATATATATATATATATATACAGTGGGTAGCAAAAGTATTTAACACATTGGTTTTTCTTACATATCTCAAAAAAGAACAGATCAATTTCAACGAAACTTATAGGAAATATTTGAACGAACATTGTCCATCAACACATAGAAGGAACATTTAAAACCACTGTTTTGAAAAACATTTATTAACAATAAATAAAATAACCCATACGAAAAAGTATTTAACACACTTTACTAATGTTTAGTACAGTAGCCTCTGTTCTGCTTCATAGCCTCCAGTGGTTTCCTGTAGTCTTCAACTGGTTTCTTGCAGGTACTTGTTGGTATTTTGACCCATTCTTCTTCACAAATTTTCTTCAATTTGTTTAAATTCGATGGATTTCTTTTATGAACTCGTAAGTTCAATAGTTTCCACAAATTTTCGATTGGATTTAAATCCGGTGACTGGCTTGGTCATTCCAGGACATTAATGTCATTATTATTAAACCAATTCTTAGTTGTTTTAGCAGTATGCTTCGGGTCATTGTCTTACTGAAATACAAAATCACGACCATGTCCCAAAGATGTGGCACTGTTCAAGAGTTGAGTTGACAAAATTTGAGTGTATTTTGCAGCATTCATTGTTCCTTTGATGATTTTCATTTTTCCTACTCCATTTAAGGAAAAACAACCCCACATCATAATATTTCTACCCCCATGTTTGACTGTAGGATGGTATTTGCTGGCTCGTATTCCGCCTTTTTTTCCTCCATACATGAGTGCGCATTTTTCATTCTGTAAAGCTCAATTTTCGTTTCGTCTGACCAAATTACTTTCTCCCAGAAATCATTAGATTCAATTTCATATTTTACAAAATTCAAACGGGCTTGTACATGTCGGCGTTTCAGTAATGGAGTCTTTCTCGGTGATCTTGAAGTGAGACCTGCACGATTCAGTGATCTTTAATTGTATCTTTACTAACTTCAATTCCGGCATTTTTCAAATCATTCTGAATTTCTCGATGATGTTGAAAATGGATTTTTCTTCACTGTACGGGAAATGTATCGCCTATTAGCCTCATTTAAGATACGGGGACGACCACTCCTTTGAGTATTTTCAATAGTATCGAATTTTTTTTTTCCATTTTCGAAAAAAGCACCAACTGTACTCACAAGCAAATTCAAATCTTGAGCGATTTTTCTATATCCCTTAGCATTTTTGTGAATCTTTATGATCTTCTTGCGCATGTCGTTTGACAATTCTTTTGTTTTCACCATTTTCTTGCAGTAGTGGCAACAGAATAGCTGCAGTGTCTCAGAGCTGTTATCTAATAACCAGTTGAGTGTCGTGCAGTGCTTTCATTGGTCGACATATCACATCATATCAATATGGGTAGGAATCATGACGACACGTCTTTCTAGCATAATATTTGCATTGGTGTTAAATACTTTTGCATATGGGTTATTTTATTAATTGTTAAAAAATGTTTCTCACAACAGTGGTTTAAATTTTCCTTCTATGTTTTGATCGACAATGTTCGTTTAAATATTTCCTATAAGTTTCGTTGAAATTGATCTGTTATTTTTTTTTATATGTAAGAAAACCAATGTGTTAAATACTTTTGCTACCACTGTATGTATATATATATATATATATATATATATATATATATATATATATATATATATATAGAGGAATGGGTAGGAAAAATATATACATAGAACAAATGCTTCCTATACATAAGTATAATTATTCCTTAGGCTATCATATACATGACTTACAAGGCAGGTTTTTTCCTGCAGTAGGTTGCCATTTCTTTCTGTGATAGACCAGTTGCTACCCAAGGCTATAGAATCCAATAAATATATATATATATATATATAGGATTACTCCTGCAATTGTGTAGTGGTCCTGAAATAAATAACATTGCTCTACTCTGTATTGAGCCCTCTTTTTAAAATCAATTTTATGAATGTTGGAATTGTGTATATATATATATATATATATATATATATATATATATATATATATATATATATATACACACAAAAACCCTGTAAATTTGTGTTGAGCCTGTGCCTTATCACCCAAAATAATAACTGATAATTTTTGTCTGAGATTTGCCATCACTAAAACAAGACTAACAACCTCCCACCCAGCCACCAATCATATCTTTATCAGCAACATGAAATTTATTCTGAACAGAAGCTGAGAAAAGTGACAAACAAAACTGATGGGTAGATTAAATAAAAAGTGTCTGCCTTCAACTCATTTATCACTGAAGAGTAATTCATATACCAGGCATGTAGTCTAAATATAAAATTAAAAAAATTGGAGTGGGCAGGTTATGTGTGTAGTGTGAGGTGGGGAGACTAAATCAGATATTAAGTTTTGGGGATTCCTGATTCTATGTCTTTTTTATCTAATCCTCTCATAAAACAAATATTTTTAGCCCTATTATCTGCTATAAATGGCTTTAATGAATACACATTTTTCTCATCCTATTTCTGGTCTGATTTTGCTGTGTGCTCCATTCATCAGCTGCAATATTTATGCTAAGAAGCATACCAAGAAAGAGCAATACAAATGCAGAAGGACGTGTAACTGTTTTATAGATTATGTAAAGGCATTCAATAAAGTACATCACAAAGAACAGTTGAAACAGCTTAGTAACATTGACATATTTGGGAAAGATACAGACAACAAACCACCTATATACAGATCGAAAATGAGCTTAGTAGATATACAAAAATAGAGAGGGGTGTAACAGCTTAGTAACATTGACATATTTGGGAAAGATATTAGATTAATTCAGAACCTATACAGACAACAAACCACCTATATACGGATAGAAAATGAGCTCAGTAGATATACAAAAATAGAGAGGGGTGTAACAGCTAGTAGCAGCTTAGTAACATTGACATATTTGGGAAAGATATTAGATTAATTCAGAACCTATACAGACAACAAACCACCTATATACGGATAGAAAAATGAGCTCAGTAGATATACAAAAATAGAGAGGTGTAACAGCTTAGTAACATTGACATATTTGGGAAAGATATTAGATTAATTCAGAACCTATACAGACAACAAACCACCTATATACGGATAGAAAATGAGCTCAGTAGATATACAAAAATAGAGAGGGGTGTAACAGCTTAGTAACATTGACATATTTGGGAAAGATATTAGATTAATTCAGAACCTATACAGACAACAAACCACCTATATACGGATAGAAAATGAGCTCAGTAGATATACAAAAATAGAGAGGGGTGTGAGACAAGGATGTGTTTTCTCAGCAGCCTTATTCAATCTACACAGTAAATCGATTCTGAGAGAAGTAGAACTCCTACCAGGATTCATTATTGGTGGCCACAATCTTAACAACATAAGATATACAGATGACTCAGTATTGATAGCAGATATGGAAAGGAAACTACAAGAACTCCTACAGAGGGTAGTGAAGGAAAGTCAAAGATGCATTCGAGAAGCTAAGCAGAGTATTAAGAAACAGAAAAATGTTATTAGAAAAAAAGAAAAGAGTACTGAACTGTTACGTAATATCAGTCCTACTATATGGCAGTAAATGATGGAGAAGAGACTTGAAGCAACAAAAATGTAGTTCTACAGAAAGATGCTGAAGATACCATGAACTGAACATGCGAGCAATGACAAAGTTTTAGAGAAAATGAAAACAAAAAGGAAACTTATCAGGAATCAGGATTCTTGAATGATGGGTACCATCCAGAGTCCAAAGATTTTCATGGTTTTATCTTTTTTTATGGAATTCAGTTTCAGCTTCTATTTCTAAATTAGAGTCAGAGACATTCCGTTTGGGTTTGTGTTTTAAGTTTTTGTGATTTTTTTTTTTTGGTCCTTTGCTCCCCCACACATTGTTGAGTCCAATTTTTATTGGGAATTTATCAGGGTGGGAGGATTAAGACCTGTTCCCTTTGGTTGAGACAGGTATATATCAACCAGTACACTTGCATCATGAGAGGACCTCTGCTAATTTTGGGCTTCAGAACCCTCCCCCCCCCAAAAAAACAACTGATGCTTTGATATGAAACAGTAGTCAAAGTTTCTTTCTCTTCTCAATTCGATTGATTCCAACCAGTGCCTTCTAGCATTTTTAAAATAATGAAGGGTTCGGTGTTAGATCATCAAGTGATCAGTTTGTGAGACATTGTTGGGCTTAATTATATAAGTCCTAGGGCTTGACATGACCAGCCAATTGATCAGGACTCTCCAACCACCCATCTAGCTCAAATAAGGACCAAAGAGGAGTGTTGGCTGTCACCTAACCAGGTATACACCTGTGTCATAGACTGCTCAACTAACAGCTTTCTGTCCTCAGTCGTTACTGGCTGCACCCCCCCAATGGTAAACAGGTAGTCTTGTTGGGGGTGGAGGTTTTACTTCCCTACAGAGATGCAGTTGACATATTTTATGGCCCCCACAGACAGGGTGTACATTTGGTTATAGAGTTCAAGATTGATTCGAATGAAAGTAAAACGATTCCTTTGTACTGATGGTCAAGTGGTCTTCTTGATGAAAAAAAGCATAATTAAATCTGATTCACATTTTAACCTCTTGCATCTTAGTGGCTTTATTGCCTTACTTGGAGGTGAAATGATTAAATTTTTTTTCCCTAAGGTTAAACAAATCAAATATATAACTAAGAAATTATTTCTTTACAAAGTTTGTTATCAATGAAAAATTTGTTACAGTCATTGCTGAAGTCTTAAGTCCAGGATTTGAAGTTTCCAATCCAAAATTTGAAATGTACTTCCTTCTGCTGTACACAACCTCGGCACCTACACTTAATGACATCAGCTTTTATATTTACTCGGCTCCATATGGTGACACGAGGTGATAAAAGGCTGGTTTTACATGGAGTGTGCATATACATACATATCAGCCAGGGACAAAAAAAGAAAGTCTGATCAATACAACCACCGTCATGCTAACATTGGCATTCACCAACCCTCTCTTCTTAGTGAAATGAAGGTTGTGCTGATTCCTAGGCATGTCTCATTACAAAACCAGGAATTGCTTGAAGGTGGAAACACAGCATGTGGGAGAGGACATATTGTATTTACTTGCCACCCCACACTGGCAGGACGTGACACAAGGCCAATTTAATGTGAGGAGCTTGAACGTGGGTACCAGGGCCTGTTTCAAAAATAGCTCAGCCTCTGCAAGAGTTTCCCCGAGGTCAGGCACCTCTCAATAATATTCTCAGACAGAAACACAACTGAGAGATGAAATGTAGTTTATCTGCCTGAGGACAGAGACTACACTTTGATCACATCCCAAAAACCACAACATAAACCTTTAGTATCTTGAACAAAATGTAGCACAAGTGCCAAGTTTAAAGTGGGGAAGTTCCATGTATACATGAGACCAGAGGTACAAAATAATGTAGCCTCCTCTGCATTCTCCCTTTTGGGGATGCTATTTAAGTAGTGACAATAGAATTTGTTTAAATTAATTCTTAAGTACGCTTATTTATATTATTCGGACTATTATCCTCATCTTTGTCGATATATTTTTTTTTACAACGTTTTGGCTGTTGTACACTCCGGCCTTCTTCAAGTGGTTGGAATATCGAACTGAACCCTTTATTTCACTCACTGGGGTAGACTGTTCTAGTTGCACGTACCATGTCTAATTCTTAAGTGTGTGTGTGTGTGTATATAACACTTTTCCCAGAATGCTCATGGACAGGAAGTGATAGTTTGATCCACAGTAGCTATACTAAATAATATTCTTATCATTTTAATGGGTTAATGATAATGCTTTATTTAAAATATTGTGCTGCTGCTTCTTTTATGTGCAGTGTCTCTCCAGAACATAAATGATCATGGCTCTCCACAACTTCATGCAACTTAATCAAATACCAATCACTAATAAATATATTCAACCACCATACCTTGCGAGTTGTTTTCAATGAAACTTGCATAAAAGAAGGATTGCTGCCCAAATACACTACATATATATATATATATATATATGATAAAAAGAAGAGAAAAACTGCAAATGTTTTTGGTTTTAATGTGGATTTTTAAAAAAAATATATTATGCTTTATTTTCCATAATTTTGCTACATGAGTTTCTGGTCTTGCGACCCTCATCAGGCAAAGAGTGGATATTTCCACATATTTTTAAAAGGAATTAATTTTTCTTATTCTTTTCAATGTTAAATATTCTCAATATTAGACATTCTTTTTTTTATGTGTTAGTGACCCAAATATCTTTCTGGAACCGGCAGCGAAAGAGTTCTGTGTGAAGGGTAATAAAACAATTAAGACGTCCGAGAAAGGGTGAAGTAGATATCTATATTCTTATATTTAATGACCCCTGTGTGTTCTTAGATCTATTTCCATTTTTTTGTGTTTTCGTCAGCATGTGTATGCATACATATATTCCCTCTCCATATATATATATATATATATATATATATATATATATATATATATACATATACTGTCTTATAATAAGGAATTAGTATACACATATGCACACATACACACAAAAAACACACTTTTTATGTTGTGTAGGGTTTGCGTGCATGCCTGTGAGCAGTTTTGTTTTTGTCAATATGTGTGTATATATACATACATACTCCCTATCTATATGCACATACTATCTTATTATAAGGAATTAGTATACACATACATACACACACATATACATCCATATATACATACATACATACACTTCTTATGTTGTGTAGGGTTTGTGCGTGTGCCCGTGAGCAGCCTATTGTTTTTGCCAATATGTGTATACATATTTGTGCTCCACATATACCCACGTGTGAGTGTATGTGCATGCATGTGAGTGGTTTGACCACTGTATTTGGCCATTATGTGTGCATGTTGTGTGCTTTTGCATGTGGGGTTATGATCTATTTAGTGCTGGCTTAAATTTGCTTATGAAGTTTTTTTCTTGTATTTGTAGGTAAGAATAATTGTCCGTTTCGTATGTTGGCATAATTTCAAATTCATCCTGGTTACATTAATAGATTGTGTTGTGATACAAAGAGTTTTTTGTTGTCTGGTAATTTTATGTTGCTTTTATGTTGAGACCCTGTTGTTTAGTTATTGGCTGATACCTATATATGATTTCTTGCATTTTGTGCATTTGATTGCATAAATCACATTTTTGGAGTTGCAGTTTAAATTTTTATTTATTATGAATGTCGTTTTTGGGTTTTCAAAAGTGTAAGAGTTTCCTTCTATAATGATGTCACAAACCCCACATCTTTTTTTGTTGCATTTTGTGACTCCCTGTATTGTGTATTGGTTAAATTTGAATGAAGTTAGTATGTGTCTAAGGTTTTTAGATTGGCGTTTGCTTTTAATTATTTTGGTTGTTTTTAGTATATTTTTCAGTTTGTTATTCTTGCTAAGTAGGTTTAGATTTTTTGTAATTTCTGTAAACATTTCTGCATTGTTCTTGCTGTATATTGAGACATATGGTAGAGTTTGTTCGATGTTACATTTCTTTGGATTTCGTAGTTCGTCTAAAGGAATTTTTTTTTTGTGAGTTCAAACCCTTTGTTCATTAGTGTTGTTGGGTAGCCTCAGTTTTTTTTTTTTTATAGAGTTTTATGTAGTTCTTCTAGGCGGGTTTTTTGGAGGGGTTTGTTAGTCACTCTAGTACAAACCCTATGTGCTAGATGAGGATGGATTTCAGGCAGTCTTTTGGGTGATGGCTCCTGAAATGAAGATATTGTTGTGTGTCTGTAGGTTTGTGGTAGATATCTGTGATTATGTGGTTGTTTTTATTTCTAATGTGTATATCTAAAAATGGTAATTCATTGAAATTATATTCTTGGGTGAATTTGATTTTTGGGTGTAATTTTTGAAGTAGAGTGTGGAATTGGTTAATATCACCCCATGAGGATTTCCAGAAAATGAAGCAATCATGTCTTGTTTCCAGGATTTAGTGAAGTGGGTTTTTATATTTTCCCCATATATTTGTTTTATCTTTTTACAGAGGTTTTCCTCTAGATAAGCTAATGTTAGGGTGGCATATGTAGGTGCCATTTTTGTTCCCATTGCAGTACCTTGGGTTTGGATATAGTTTTTGTTGTCAAATTCAAATGTGTTATTGTTTAGAATTAGGTCTATACTATTGATAATGAATTCCTTAGTGAATCTGGGATGTAGTGTTTCTGGATGTTTTTCAATCCAGAATGAGATTGCCTTTTTGACCAAATTCATGAGGTATGTTGCTATATAGGCTACTAATGTCAAAAGTTGCCATAAGTGTTCCCGGATAAGTGTTGGACAGGCTGGTCTTGCTACCATGGGTCTGAATGTAAGCTCACTGGGCTTTGGGATGCTAATGTATTCAGATTTTTGTGTCTGGATAGCTGCTTTTATTTCACTCAATTTGTGAATTTTCAGCAATCTGTAGAAATTGCTTGTTTTTGGTAAAAAGTTTATTAGGAAATCTTTTTCTTTTTTTGTTAATATTTTGTTAAGTGTTGTGCAGAGTTTTGTAATTTTTGATATAATGTTTTTGTCTATGTTGGTGTCGATTAATATGTAGTTGTTCCTATCCCCTAGTGTTTCTAGAACTTTTGTTTTATAGTATGTTTTGTCCATGATCACTATAGCACTGCCTTCATCTGCTTCTTTTATAATTATATCATTATTTCTTCAGATGCTCTCTAAGGCTAGTCTTTGTCTGTATGTAAGGTTGTTGAATAATAAATAATAATCCAAGAAATGAAATAATAATTAATGCACAATCTTTGTAAAGAGAATGATTATTTACAAAATAAAAAAATGCTAGGAAGGAGAATTTTGTTTTATTTTGTAAATAATCATGCTCTTTACAAACTTCATGCAAAGTTTGTGCATTATTTGTTTTATTTGTTTGTTTTAATTTTAATTTAAAAAAAATGCATTATTATATTATTTAATTTCTTTTATTTGTTTAAAGTTTCATGTTATAAATAAAACTACACTTATAAAAAAAAAAAAATACATTGCTTTACGGTAGTGCGTAGTGATTTCTGTGACGAAATTCTGTAAAAGAAGTAAATAGGCCAAAATTTACACATGCGCAAAGGAAAATAACCGGAAGTACTCCGCATTGAATTATTGAAAACAATGCCAGTAATGTGGAAGAATGACCGTGACAAAATCCCATTTTTTTTTGTCGCTAACTCAAAAACAGTAGTTTTTATCATAATTTAATTGTTAATTTGAATTCAGCATGTTCATTGACACGGAAACATGATGATTTGGGAAAAATTTAATAGATATTTAGCGCGGGGCTTAAAAAGCAAATTTATTGAATATAGATATCTTCTTCACCCTTTCTCGGACCAGTCTTAATTGTTTTATTACCCTTCATGGAGAATTTTTTCACTGCCAGTTCAAGAAAGACATTTGGGTCACTAACACACAAAAAAAAGAATGTCTAATATTGAGAATATCTAACATCGAAAAACATAAGAAAAATTAATTGGCAAGTACCTATATGGGTGATCGCTTGTGAATACCAAGTGCTGTAAACTTGGATGCATAGGTAATGTAATGAATAACAGCTTGGAATTGAAAATTGGAGAGCTGAGTTCCAATTTCAATCAGGTATGTTATAATTCACTTATGTGGATAATTTATTTTATCTTTGTTTAAATTGTTTTATCTTTAAATTTTTTATTCCTTAATAATATAAGATTTTTTTAATATAGTCTTTCTTTATATACATTATCTAAATATGATTTATTGTAAATCTTGTTAATACATCTCATTTGTAAGTATAATTTGGTATTTTTTATTGGGAACCTAATTTTTTTATATATACAATTAAGAATTTTGTTTATATATAACTCCGATTTCGACCCCGCCCGCCGCTTAAGTTTCAATTTAACACCTCATTCTTCATATAATCCTACGTTAGGGTCATAAGGTTAATATCTGGATTGAATCTGTTGAGCCTCTTCCCTTTTAGACAGATATATTCTGTCCTCCATTTACCACGGTCCCTGGGCATTTTGTCTGGCTGAGGCTTTGATTTGGGTAGGTTCAGTATCAATTTTTCGACTGCTGTCTAATTTAAATTCTAAATCTCTGATTCCCATATGAATACACCAGAGTTGAATAAGGCATACATACTTAGTATTGGCTGAAATAGATTTATACCCACATAAGATAATTTTGGATTTTTTTGCTGTGTAATTTATATGCTCTGTTATAATAAATACACTGAGCTCTCTTTGTGGATCAGTTTTAATATTTAATATTATTAGGATCCACCTGGATTATATGCCAATGGATCTATTACCTGTCAGAGCTTGGTACTTTAATTCAATTTAATTCAAATAATTACATTGAAGTTTTCGGCTGTTGTTTTGAAACATGACAACTCTTATGTAGCGTTGGAATCATATTTTTAAATAAATAATTATATTTATGCTCTACTTTTGTATCGAGCACTATTTTTTTAAAAATAATAACAAAAATACTAAAGAACTTTGGATTATTTACCTAACGAGGTTCTTTCCTATTTTCTATATATTTTTACACACACACACACACATATATATATATATATATATATATATATATATATATATATATATATATATTAGTACAAGTAATCAATCTGTAAACTCCAACCCCAGACTGCTTCCCTTGAGAGAAGATACCTTATGCCCCCACCAATCGCTAACACAAACCCATTCTCATTAACAAGGCATCTACCAGAGGACTGACATTGAAAATAAATTTAAAACAATGCTTTGAGACAGACACTTAGGGGCTGATGATAGCCACATGCAGAAAGGCTTGAAATAGACTATACTGTGTTGAGGTAATTTTCACTACAGTTCAATATTTTGAAATGACCCCCCAGAATTAGCATGGGATGAACTTGATAGAAGAGCAAAAAAAAAACTTTTCTTAGAGTACTTGAAAAAAAGAACAGAATCAATTATCAAACTTATACTTCGAGAAACTTTTGCGACAAATGTAAAAAATTTGTGCTGCAATAAGGAAGACTTTTGCCAAGAGCAAAATTTAATCACAAAATGCTTTTTTTCTTTTTGTCATAATAAAATTTCTCATAAAAAAAATCATGTCTCACTTTTTTTTAACCATGTAAAATAATTATCTCTTATTTAAAGCACTAGACAACTATTTTTTGGGCCAATTTAAAAATTGTGGTGGTCTCAAACTTTTGAACTATGTGTGTATACACACACACATTTATTTACACACACAGAACTATATATATATATATATATATATATATATATATATATATATATATATATAAATAACTAAAGACTGTTTTAAAAACCCTCGAATTTTTGATTTGCTAATCAAATCAATCTCGAGACAAAAAGGTTTTAAAAAAGAAAGAGCTACAAACATGAACTTCTGCCCGACAAAAAAAAAGCACAGATGCAGGTCTGAGACCAAAGAAAAACCTCGATAAAAGGACAAAAGACTAATCGAAAGAGCTCAATACAACCCGTGGGTGTATCTAGGTCTGCTCTCACGGTTGTATTGAGCTCTTTTCGTTAGTTAGTTGTTTACTAACAAAATAAAAATTTTGGTTTTTCAAACGAGTCTAGTTATCTATATTTATATGTATAAAGCTCTAGGTTATCCTATCGAGCACTGTTTTTAAATCGAACTAATGTGGAACGCGTGAGACATAGGGTTATTCTTAAAAACATACCCATACCTGACCCTCACTATATTGAAAGTTATGTTTATTAAGAAAAATAGAAAAATTTATAATAAATATGAGGAGGTGGCCGTGCATTTTTGTTTAAATAATAAACCTAATAGCAAAACCAACGAGAGCTATGGATTTAAGACCAATGCCCATCCTCCGTGTTAAGGAACTCAGTAACTTCAAATCGAGTTAATCGGTATTATCAAAAATTAAAATATAGGAAAATAAGGAATAATAACGTTTTGCAAAAAATTGCTAAAAATATAAAAGAAATAAAAAGACAAGAATATTTACGTAAAAGCTGATAAATCGAAATTCTTATACAAAATGAGCCCCAATAATTACAAAAAAAATACTACATAAGGAGGTAATAAACATTATATAAAAAGCTCCTAATAATAGAGACTAAAATTAACAATGAGGCTAGCATCCTAATTAATAAATTTGAATTAGGAAATCGAAAAAAAAATAAACCTAAACACTTGCTTTATCACCATAAAAGATCATAAAAAGTAACTTTATTAATAATCCGGAATATAGATATCTTCTTCACCCTTTCTCGGACCAGTCTTAATTGTTTTATTACCCTTCATGGAGAATTTTTTCACTGCCAGTTCAAGAAAGACATTTGGGTCACTAACACACAAAAAAAAGAATGTCTAATATTGAGAATATCTAACATCGAAAAACATAAGAAAAATTAATTCCTTTTAATATCCACTCTTTGCCTGATGAGTGTTGCGAGACCAGAAACACGTGTAGCAAAATTATGGAAAATAAAGCATAATATTTAAAAAAAAAAAAATCCATATTACAACCAAAAACGTTTGCAGTTTCTCTCTTCTTTTTATTATACACACTTTTCTCTCGTTGGAACTACTATAACCTCTTCCCTTTTATTTATATATATATATATATATATATATATATATATATATATATATATATATATGTTTGTTTATACATTTTTTTTAAAGATATAAATATTTAAGTAAATACTTTGTTTATAATAAACAACATTTACTGGCCTTAAAGTTCAAGAAATTTCATAGAAAATGTGTCCTTTATGAAATTTCTTGGTCATTTAGACCAGTAAATGGTGTTGATACTGTTTATTATAAACAGAGCATTTACTTAAATATTTTATCTCTAAAAATAATGTATAAACAGAAACTATTTTAAAATAATTGTTGGACTTAGTCCATTTCATAACATATATATATATATATATATATATGTATATATATATAATGAAGTGGGATAAAGAGTGAAGATAAGAAAATTTTCTCACCATATCAAAAAATACAATAATAAAAAAAAAAAGCTGATCTAGAAATCATATTTTTTAATTAATTCAACTCAAGCAAGGTGCTAATCCTATTAAGATGCAAGGGGCTACTGGCAGTGAAAGAGAATGAAAAAACTTATAATTTAAAAGACTTTAGAAGGAACCAGAAACCCAATCCTAAACAAGAAACAAGGGATAATCTCTACTACTATTCAAAAGACCAGGGAGTGTGAACCATATGATAGGCGAACCTATCTACCATTGAGGAAAAAAAAATTAAATAAATAGTAAACAGAAGTATAGAGTTGAAGTAGACTTTAGAAGGAACCAGAAACCCAATCCTGAACAGTAAGCAAGGGATGAAATTGTCAAAAAAAATTTTTTAAAATATACTTTTCCTATAACTCTATAGGAATAAAACATTCCTATAGAGTTATAGGAATGTTTTATTTTCCACTATGAACACAGCCACAATGTGCTGACCGTGTTTGTAAAAATAAAACATTCCTATAATTCTAGATACATAAATAAAACAATGCATATACTAAGTTAAAAGTAAAATAAAATTCATCCTTGATAATGACTAATAGTAGAGCCCAAAGTGCTTGGAAAACATTTGGGCAATTTTTATATAATCTATGTTCTAA
>CAHIKZ030000521.1:2022500-2055090 GCA_903632075.3 Acanthosepion pharaonis | reverse complement strand
ACTCAAACTCTCTTGGTAGGTTATGCGTTGTTTTCTTCTGTGCCTCTTGCCTTCAATCTCCTAAACCTTGTTCAGCCATCCATTTACTCAAACTCTCTAGGTAGGTTATGCGATGTTTTCCTCTGTCCCTCTTGCCTTCAATCTCCTAAACCTTGTTCAGCCATCCATTTACTCAAACTCTCTAGGTAGGTTATGCGATGTTTTCCTCTGTCCCTCTTGCCTTCAATCTCCTAAACCTTGTTTCCCCATCCATTTACTCAAACTCTCTAGGTAGGTTATGCGTTGTTTTCTTCTGTGCCTCTTGCCTTCAATCTCCTAAACCTTGTTCAGCCATCCATTTACTCAAACTCTCTAGGTAGGTTATGCGATGTTTTCCTCTGTCCCTCTTGCCTTCAATCTCCTAAACCTTGTTCCGCCATCCATTTACTCAAACTCTCTAGGTAGGTTATGCGTTGTTTTCCTCTGTCCCTCTTGCCTTCAATCTCCTAAACCTTGTTCCGCCATCCATTTACTCAAACTCTCTAGGTAGGTTATGCGTTGTTTTCTTCTGTGCCTCTTGCCTTCAATCTCCTAAACCTTGTTCAGCCATCCATTTACTCAAACTCTCTAGGTAGGTTATGCGATGTTTTTTGCCTTCTCTGTCCCTTGTTTCCCCTTTTACAATCTCCTAAACCTTGTTTTCTTCTGTGCCTCCATTTACTCAAACTCTCTAGGTAGGTTTTCTCTGCATTTTACTCTTGTTCAATCGATGTTTCCTCTTTCCCTCTTGCCTTCCATCTCCTAAACCTTGTTTCCCCATCCATTTACTCAATCTCTCTAGGCAGGTTAAGCGTAGTTTTCCTTTGTAAAGTATAGTAAGTTGTAGAGTACCATACTCGTACACGCCCTGAAGGGATACAACAACAAGAATAAAAAAAATGAAACCTGTCTTAAACAATACATATCTGTATAATATTTTTTTCTAACCTGTCTTGTGATTTTCAGAAACCGAATCGGTCTTTACGGTTTACTTCGTGTCGAAAATCTACACTTTTCCACTCATTTGTACAAAACAAATTTGATTACTAAAATTGCTGTTACTTTTTGGTACTAAAACAAGAGTTTATATTTCGAAGAAGTAGATATTTGTTTAAAAAAAGTAATAATAATGGTTGACAATGCTTCATCTACTAACAGATATAGTGGTTAGTAAATAAAAGATAAAAATTGATAAAAACGGTCGACGTACATAAATATATAAATTGGTGGCCATACTTCATTAAATAAAAAATAAACTCCCCATGAAAGTACATACTAGTCAAAAATGGTTGTAAAATTTGACCATTACTTACACTATTTATATTTGAACTGTAATCTTCACCTTTGTTATTTTATCGTAACATGTCGACAGATGTGCTCTTTGGCCTTGTATATATCTATCTGGGAAAGCTACAGACAATTTTGAACAGAACCCTTTATTTATTCACACCGTTTACATTCGGGATATTGTCAACATTTCGACCGTTATCCCCTTCGGACTTCATCAGGTGTATATCGATCTGGGTAACATACGAGAAATTTTGAACGGAACCTTTTCTTTATTTACATTTAGAATGTTGTCAACATTTCGACCGTTATCCCCTTCGGACTTCATCAGGTGTATATCGATCTGGCAAATCTACAAGAAATTTTGAACAGAAGGCTTTATTTATTTACATTGGGAATATTGTCAACATTTCGACCGGTATGCCCTTCGGACTTCATCAGGTGTATATCGATCTGGCAAACTTACAGGAAATTTTGAACAGAACGCTTTATTTATTTACATTGGGAATATTGTCAACATCTCGACCGGTGCGCCTTTCGGTCTTCATCAGGTGTATATCGATCAGGCTAACCTACATGAAATTTTGAACAGAACCGTTTATTTAATTACGTAGGGAATATTGTCAACATTTCGACCGCTATGCTCTTCGGACTTCATAGAGATTTACAGCGAACGTGTGAACTGTTCCAACATCATGGCTTTGGAAACAGCATTTCTTGCTGTACTGACGTATGCCGTGGTTATCTTTTAGTATCTTGCATACTGTATCATTTGTTTCGAACTTAACCTGAATTCGTGAATTTTGTAAAACGTGATAGAGCCTGTCCCAAACTCACGGTTCTATTGTCTAACTCCAGCAGCATTTTCAAATTAGAAATATCATTTTAAATGAATTTTACTTTCCTCAAACGGCAAACGAACATCCGCCATTTTGTAGACGTCACTTGACAAATGCCATCTGCCGAGAAAAAAATCTATCACAGTAAAGAGTGTTATCTCAGTTTGATAAAACTACGAAAGACAAGTTTTTCCTTTCCTGAAACGTGTATACGTTTGTTGGCATATTCTGTAAATATACAGGGTGTATCAAAAGTACTTTTACAATCTACGATGACAGGTTCCTAAAACCAAGATAAAACAAAATTCCATATAAAAACATATCCGCAACTCCCTCATTTTGCGTTTTTAAGTTTAAACTTTACAGTAGATGCTGTTAAATATAGAATCGAAGATACAATCCCAAAATACTTATTACTATTCGCAATATGTCTATATTTCTGAGATGGGGTATTCTGTACAGTATTTACATTAGTCGGACTATTGTCCTCATCTTTGTCGCCATATTTGTCACAACGTTTCGGCCGTTGTACGCTCCGGCCTTCTTCAGGTGGTTGGAATTTCTAACTGAACCCTTTATTTCGATCACTGGGGTAGACTGTTCTCAAGGACACATGGCACAGTGGATAAAGGCATTGGTTAGATCCAGTGACAGACCCAAAGAAGGTGAGTTCAATACCTGGTTAAGGCAGTGGAGAACTTTCAGAGGGAAAATTAGCAGGAGATAACTGATAACTGACATCCATCGAACATGGCACGTGGAACTAAAACAGTCTACCCCAGTGATCGAAATAAAGGGTTCAGTTCGAAATTCCAACCACCTGAAGAAGGCCGGAGCGTACAACGGCCGAAACGTTGTGACAAATATGGCGACAAAGATGAGGACAATAGTCCGACTAATGAAAATACTGTACTATTCGCAAGTCGTCATGTAAAAATCATATCTGTCGGCTCACGATATGAATATCCTACCATTGTTAAACAGAACCCTTCTCTGTTAATTTACTACAACAGACGTTCAACATTGACGAGAGACTAGCCTGAAATGTACACGAATGACAAATGTTACCTTGTCTACACGCAGACACAGCGCCATCTAGCGTAACTTTCTTTAAACTTAATAATTCATAAACGATGTTTTTGTGGACATATGTTTATGAGGACTCTGTATTTGTTATGGTGTGAGGAGCTTGTCCACAATGTTTGTAAAATATTTTCATACACCCTATATATATATATATATATATATATATATATATATATATATATATATATTCATTAAAGAAGAATATCAGACACTTAAGATCCTCCATAGATAATATTTTTTTATTTCATTCAACTTCATATGTGAATGAGTCACCTTAATTTTGTTTAATAAAAAAAGAAAAAAAATTACCCATAGGATTTTAAGTGTTTGATATTCTTTAATTAATAATAATTTTGCTCTTTCTTTTGACATAGAACTCTCACTGGATCTATATCCTCCTGAAATTCCATGCACGGAATTATATCATTATATATATATATATATATATATATATATATATATATATATATATATATATATATATATATATGTGTGTGTGTGTGTGTGTGTGTGTGTGTGTGTGAAGAAATATAGTCATATGGTGTGCTATATTTATGGGATAAAGTGCTCAATATCAGGGATAGAGCGTGTGTAAATATAAAAGTGAACATAGAAGTCAAAACTTAGGGGCGACAGTCTGTTTCATGCTATATGCAATCGTCAGGCAACGACTATTGCGTCTAGCATGAAACAGGCTGTCGCCTCTAAATGTTGACTTCAATGTTCACTATATATATATTAAAATTAACTGATTTAAAATATGTTTTTTTCTACACAGTTCTAACCATGTTTAAAATGTTTTGAAACATGGTTTAGAACTGTGTAGCGAAAAAACATATTTTAAATCAATTAATTTATAATATTAATGCTCTGTAAATTTACATTGAGCACTATTTTGTAAAAATAAAAATATCTATAAGAACACCGGATTATATATCTTACTGTTCTTTCTTTTTATTTATGTACATATATATATATATATATATATATATATATATATATATATATATATATATATATATATATATATATATATGCACAATGAACAGTCAACACTATATACATATATATAAATATATATATATACATATATAGTGTTGACTTCAATGTTCACTTTATATATATATATATATATATATATATAAAGTGAACATTGAAGTCAACACTATATATATATACATATATATTGAATCATCTTTCATTGAATAATATGGACATATCTATTTGTTTTATAATCCCTTCTAGTTCTCTAATTAGCGCCTTGATGTTTATATATATATATATATATATATATATATATATATATATATATATACAATGAACAAACATTATATATATATATATATATATATATATATAAATATATATATATATATATATATAGTCGTTGACTTCAATGTTCATTTATATATATATATATATATATATATATATATAAAATGAACATTGAAGTCAACTTATATATATATATATATATTAGTGGACTTCAATGTTCACTTTATATATTTATATATATATATATATATATATATATATAAATTGAAATCAACACTATATATATATATACATATATGTATTGAAGCATCTTTCAGTGAATAATATGGACATATCTATTTATTTGTTTTATAATCCCTTCTAGTTCTCTAATTAGCGCCTTGATGTTAGGTTGAAATTCATCAAGTAAGGCGCCGTCGTTTTTGATCATCCAGAATGTAAACTGCGGAGGTAAACTTACTGTAACTGAACCCGTTGTGAAGGTGGTTTTTGAAAACATGTGTGAACGCTCTCTGTTATAATTTTTTAAAAATTTAAATTTATCCCTTGTAGCTATGGTCCTTTTGCATACGTCCGAATATAAGGGAGATAACCAGAAATTCTAGAAATACAAAAAAATCATTAAATGTTGGTCAAATGCATTTCAAAACGTTGCTGCTACATTTGTGTTACATTGTATTCAGCGTTGGTTCTCGAAGCCATTTATATCAAAATCAGTTGATTTTGATATAAATGGTTCAAGAATTTGAAGATTTTGATTTCTCTTTAATTCATCCATTTTTTTTTTTTGCAAATCAATCCTTTCAATATAAGGGAGCTAATCGAATTTGAAAGAAATGTAAAATGGCGTTAAATGTTATATGAACGTTAATCTGTTGTTGCTATATACCTAATAAATTTTATTGAGTGTTGTTCGGTTACTTTTGTTACAGAGAGCCTTGATAATTTGAAGGCTTTTGATTATTATTTTCATGGTGTAGTATAGTTGTGTTGTTAACAAATATTTTTCTATATTGTGAAGGCAGACAGGAATGTGTTTGCAGATGTCGTGTGATAGCACTTGTATCCGACAAATGGATATTATCATGGCGTCTTACACTCCATTATTCAATGAAACCTGCTTGAATGAATATATATATATATATATATATATATATATATGTATATATATAAGTATGTGTGTGTTTGAACATCTTGCAAAATGTCTTAGAAAACCTGACTCAAGATTGTTTAATCTGGAAGAATGGATTGCAAAATGGTAACAGATTGTCAGCAGAATTGTGTTGTGCATGGAAATGCCAGGAGATATTCGCCAAGGTCTGGACATTAATTGCCATGAATAAGTTGCGAAAATCTTGATCAAATTTGTAATGAATCCGGCCGTGTTTGTTTACATAGGGAAGGCCTAAAAAAAGAAAAAAAAATACATCAAAGACGCCACGCACAGTAAAGCGGCATTTATGTAAGAACCGGTTGAAAAAAAAACGTTGCCGCATCTGCGCAAGACATTGTAAGGCGCTAAGCTGAATTAAAAAAAAACAAAAAAAAACCCAAAAATCGCATCCAATACTTGAGGAGGAATCAAGCGAAGTCATTGCTCGAAATCTAGTCGAAGCCGCCAACATTCCTGTGTCTATTTCACTGGTAATAAATAAATTTTTGAGTGTATCTATCAAAAAAACCGCTGCTTGTTTGTAGGCTTTTACAAATTCGAATTCTTGTTTTCCTGTGCGTACATTGAGGAAGGTGGTTTACGTTTTAATTGTCACCTCTTACTTCATCACAGATATGTTTCTCTTTTCTCTTCAATTCTGTAAATGATCATACTTGAATTAATTCTTAATAACATCACTTCAACTCAGAGCAAATCTAATGATTTTATTACCACTTAGGCAGACATTCACTTTTGCCAAAAGTCCAGAAATGAGATCAAGGATTACTTCAAATACAGAAAACAAACAATGAAGCATTAAAAGAACATAAGGAAAATTTATTCCTTGAAAAAAAATTGATCCCTTTTATTTGACTGAAGGTCACGGAAACCCGTGTAGCAGAAATATATACTATATACACTAAAACAAATCCATTGTAACACAAACCTTTTTTTAAGAATATATATATATATATATATATATATATGTGTGTGTGTGTGTATATATATATATATATATATATATATATATATATATATATATATATATATATATATATATATATATTTTAAAGATAAACAGACCACTTAAAGGTTCCATTATAATAATTTATTTCACCAGAAAATGAAATGAAAATTGATGGGTAGTGTAAGTTTTTGTAATTTAACAGAGAGTGTAATAGGAGTAGTTAGAGAGACATGGTAGATTTTAGGGAGGGTGTAATTTCATATCTCTCTCAATCATAATTAGTATTCGGGAGGGAGGAGTGACCAGACTATGACCTATTTAAACGGTTAACTCAACGGAAGTGATATATTGAAATGGGAGGGAAGAAAAGAGAAAAGGAAAAGGAAAAAGAAAGAAGGGGGAAGTAAAGAGAGAAAGAGGCTGTAAATGGGTTTTACATAGGAAGGAGAGGGGTGGTCAGTTTTAGCAATTTATGTAGAAAAAATAGATTTTAATGTTTGATAGTAATTTAGATGTCTAAAAAACGCGAAGAAATTCATTTGATGCTTGCTAGCAATTTAAATATTTAACTTTTTTACAAATAATTTAGGGATTTAATATAAGTTAAATACTGTATTTATTAACACATTCATAAAGAAAGTATTAAAAAAAGAAGTTTTAACCTATAACAGTTTGTTTACCCGACTAATAGTACTCGTTTAATATTGTAAAAGACAATTAAGGTAACATCATTATCAGTTTGAATCTAAATTATGAATGTAATTTGTAACTAATTTTAGATGGGTAATCTTTCTTACTTAAAGTTTAGGTTTCAAATTAAGATGGAGTAATATTTAATATAACCACATACATACTTATGCAAATCCTAGATATACATACACTCATTTACATGTGCAATTACACACATAGGCATACACATGCATCGATATACACAGGTACCTATACATATTCATACATAAATTACATACACATACATTTTCAAATAATTACATATATTTATATCTAAATTTATTTAAATTTTTTCTTTAATTTCGCAGTTCATGTTTAACGTTAGGTGATGACTTTAGTGTTTAAATATCCAAACAAAAATTTCTAATTTAATATTTTGCTATCAATATTGATAGTTAAAGATTGATATTTAAATTTGGCTCCAGATGATAAGCATTTAATATTCACAATTCTAATTAGAGAATATTAAAAGAGAAAGTGAGATTAAATATTAATAAAAGTAATATTAAAAGTTCAATAAAATAACTTTATATCCTTCCATTGTAATACTTTCTTGTATATCGGCTCATGGGTACCTGTATGAGTGATTGAACATGTAAAGGAACGTGTGTATATGTGATATTTGCATGGGTGTGTATACAGTATATGACAGAGCAAGATCTTTAATATTACCTTAAAATATTACCCCATATCAACTTAACTAAAATTTAAGTAAAAGAGATTATCTATCTAGAAATAGTCACGAGTTAAATTCATGAACAAAATTCAAACGGATAGAGATGTCAACTTAATAAAAAAATAAAAAAATTTAAAAAGATTACTAGAAGTAAACTTATATTTAAAAAAAAAAATATTCTTTTAATGTACTTTCTATGAATATTTTTCTAATCGACTATTTCATAGAAAATACCCAAAATTTTGATAAAATTTAAATTACTGACAAACATCAAATTAAATTATTTGTAGACAGTTTAGAGATATTCAAATTTATATCAAACATTATAATCTTTATGAACCCCCAAAATAACACTTTCAAAGTAAAACAAAATAACAGCGTCTGTTTCCACCCTTTTTTTTACAAAGAAAATTAGTGACACTTTCTCTCATAACTTCCTTATCTCTTTTTCTCTCTATGGGTTTTTCTTCTCTACCCCTTCGATATCAATATATAACTTCCGTTAAGTTAACCGTTTAAATGTGTCAATGTCTGCTAACTCACTCATGTCTTCTCTCTCCCCCGCCTTACTTCCTCACTATATTAATTTACATATGTTTAATACGGCCCGTCCAAAATGTGTAAATTTTCTTTTAATTTTTTGTGTGGAAGTAAAGTCTGATGATCCGCAGCCCTTTTAAAAGGGCTGTGGTGAAATAATTTATTACATGGAACCTTAAACCGGTCTGTTTTTATTTAAATTATTAGCTCTGGATTTACATTGAGCTCTCTGGATTTTATCCTCCTTAGGTTTACCCATACGGATTACCAAGTTTTCATAAACTATATATATATATATATATATATATATATATATATATATATATAAGCATATAAAAAACAGATCTGTAACCATAAACATCCACACATGCATATGTATTTATGTTACTATATTTTACATATATTCACACATATTACAAGTATTAACTCTCAAATATTTACATCTATATACATCTTACTTATTATAAAACGCAGATTGTGTGTGTGTGTGTGTATGTGTGTGTGTGTGTGTGTGTGTGTGTGTGTGTGTGTGTGTGTGTGTACGTTTATATACTGGATCCAGATTTTTTTTTCAACCGATTTCAACAAAACTTCACTTTTTTTTTTTGGCAGGTAGTGTTTCTTATTGTCTGGCACACTTTCTTCTTTATTTTTACATTCAGAATGGTTTAAAATTCCATTTACAAGACAATTGTTTATAATAAAATTCTATTCAATCGGTAGAAACGATTGAAAACAATGTTTTTGCTTGAGTTTGGGTTTGACCGATACGTAAAAAAAAAAAAAACTAATTAAGACATGCGTGTCCGTCAACCTTAAACAATAATCTTTGTCAATTTTATTTTTCAGTCGTCATGATGGTCGATACTTGATCTATCTCTTACTGTTACATCCCCGGGCCACGCCGGGCTCTACTGCTAGTATACACATATACATATACAGACCACATGCAATTTTATATCCATGACACTATACATATATAAATATATATATATATATACATATATACAAAATATATATATACATATATATACAAAAAATACCTAGCTAAACTTACGCATGCACACACATACATACATATTCATACACACACACACACATATAATATATATATATATATATATATATATATATATATATATATATATATATATATATATATATATAAAAAGATCGATTCTCCCGTCGGGTTCTACGTATGTGGGTCAAGCAGATCAGTTTCCAGAAACTGACAGCCCATTTTACTGGCACATGAGATTCGATTATAGTAGTGAAGGTTTCGTGCAGGACCATCCACACTTTTTTGAAGGATGAATACAGAGACCTGGTGCACTACATGCCACAAGGTCCCCAAACAACTCCCCTCAGGTTTTGAATTCAGAGTTGTCCTTCTCCTAGACCAGTTGCCACCAAGACTATAGAACCCAGTCTGTCCTGCTATTTAACCTATAGCTGGAGGGAGAAGAATAGGATTCACACCTTTCCCAAGGGTATTAGCACGTAAGTGAATGTAATGGATTCAATCTGGAGTCGAACTCGGCTCTCCGATTCCACAATCCGATATCCATTACTCCACCGTGCCTCTCCCTCTCTCTCTCTCTCTGTCTCTCTCTCTCTATATATATATATATACACACACACACACACACACACACACACACACACACACACACACACACACACACACACACACACACACGGCCATTAAAGAATCCAATAAAAATACCTATAGTAAAATAAAATTAATATGAAATACCATAACATGTAAGCTTTTGAATGACCCATGTCCTTTGTACTTACATGAGAAACATTATATTACTAGGTTTATATATAAAATAAAAGTTTACTAAATCAGTGAAATTAAGTAACCATTTTTGCAGTCATAGTCATAAATTTTTCATAAAAAAAAAAAAGTAACCTCATATACATACTTAAACTTCATGTTAAAATAATCCTACATAATATAGTGGATTCTAATACATTTAACTGTTCTTAAAAAGAATATAGTATAATAAAAATTAAAATAGAGAATATTTCAAATCGTAGTTAAATAAAAAGTATTATGATCTGAACACCCCCGAAAATCTTTAAATTTATAAATGGAAGAAAAATGCCGTAAGAATTTTTTACCGTTAACAATAATTTAAAAAAAAATCCAGATGACATGCATTCAACGGATGTCAGTTTTCATTGAAAAATACATCCCTACCCCTTACCAAATTGTAGCTAATAACTGATACAATGATACTGACATAAGGAATACCTAGAGATCCCTTGTCCAATTCAAGTAGAATATTCTGTAACCATGGAAACGTGATTTTAGCTGTGTCTTTAAAACCCAGTAATTTTTTAAAAGTTACTCCAAAATTCGCTTGAAGATGAAATGTAACTAATGCTTTTAATTTAATTGCAAAATTAAATTCGGGGCTTTTAGCTTCTATTTTTGAAACATGGTTAGAACTGTGTAGCGGAAAAAAACATATCTTAAATCAATTAATTTATAATATTAATGCTCTGTAAATTTACATTGAACATTTTGTAAAAATAAAAATATCTATAAGAACAGCGGATTATATATCTTACTGTTCTTATATATATATATATATATATATATATATATATATATATATATATATTTGTATGAATATATATATATGCATATGTATATATATATTGATATATTAAATTATTTATATAATAAATTACTATATATATATATATATATATATAGTAATTTATTATATTAAACAATATAACAATATTATAATAATATATTGCTCCAGTTTATATTGGACACTTTTAAAAAAAATGCTCTGAACTGGGAATTTTTACTCCATGTGTTCTTTCTCTTTTGCACACACACACACACACACACACACACATATATATATATATATATATATATATATATATATTACAGACGCACACAGTCACATACATATACAAAAGAAAAGCTTCAAAATGTATATATGTATGTATGTACATATATATATATATAAATGTGCACACACACGCAGATATTTATATATATATATATATATATATATATATATATATATATTTAAATAACATGCATATATATATATATATATATATATATATATATATATATATATATATATATATATATATATATATATATATATATACATTATTATTCGTAGATAGATAAAACGGAAGTAGAAAAAGAAGAAAGCTATGGAATAAATAGATGTTTACAAAGAGTAGTGAGACATAATTAAAGGTCCTTCTTTGAATAAATCTGTCACGGACGGAGATCATTGAATTCTTTGTAAGTGATTAGTTTAACTTTTTCCCTTTGGTGGCTTCCCTGCCTATGAATACGAAATTCCGACGCGTCCCTGCTGGCAAGAATTTTTATGCACACAAAATGAAAATTATATTCATAGTCTAAAATAGTTCTACAACACAAAACCTTCAAATTGCCGGTTTTCGTCTCTCTCCGGCAAGGTTGCTGTGATAGTGCTTTTTTTCCCTCTCTAGTGTCGTTGGCCGGGGTTCGAATTCTAATGAATAGTAGCTTTTCTCGTCTTCCCAATTAAAGAGGTTATTAAATTGTAAGTTTGTATTGATACACGTCAAATATATATATCGGCACGGTGGAGTAATGGATAGCGGCTTGGATTGAGAAATGGCAGAGCCGAGTTCGAATCCATTACATCCATTTACGTGCTAATACCCTTGGGAAAGGTATGAATCCTCTTCCTCTCTCTCCAGCTATGGGTAAACTAGCAGGACAGACTGGGTTCTATAGCCTTGGATGGAAACTGGTCTAGGAGAAGGACAACTCTGAATTCAAAATCTGCGGGGGGTCGTTTGGGAACCTTGTGGCATTCGGTGCACCAGGTCTCTGTATTCGACCCTTCAAAAAATGTGGATGGTCCTGCACGAAGCCTTCAACACTATAATCAAATCTCATGTACTGGCGTCGGGCTGTCGGTTTCCTAGGAACTGATCTGCTTGACCCTCATATGTCGAATTCGACGGGAGAGTCGATTATATATATATAATAAAAAGGCTTAAACACTAATATTCCATGGTCATGATTTATTCCATTGGAATCGTAAATAATGGAATAAATTATGACCATGGAATATTAGTGTTTTAGCCTTTTTATTATATCCTTACACTGTCCAGGACATTGAGTTCTACCTGGATTCTATACTCTTGGAATTTTTTATTCAAAAAATATACATGTATGTGTATGCACCTATGTATATATATTTATATATTTTGCAAATGTATGTGTATATTTACCACTAATAGTATCTATCTATCTATCTATCTATCTATATATATATATATATATATATATATATATATATATATATATATATATAAAAACATTAGGCAGCATATGATTTACATACAAAGAAATAATCACACATAGAATTAATCAGAAGTATTAATGCGATTATTGGCGACATCCATCTCTAGAAAACATAATATATGCATTAAAATCCTGTTCATCCAGAGTGCGAGTTTTGATCCTTGAAGAAAAACTTGTTGTCTATAGTTTTTCAGTTTATTTGATGTTAAAATGCTAGTACTTATATGGAATTAACACATTAATTCCATCTATATTTTACGCGCGCGCGAGTTTCCTCCCTTCCTTTCACACTCGTGCGTGTGTGCGCGCGGTTTTCACCCCTTTCTTCCTCTCACAGCTAGACATAGCAGTAACCGTCGCTAGCTCCCACTGATGAACTCAGACTAATAGATTTTGAATTTTTTCCCGCGCGTTTCGCGGCGTCTCAAAAACGGCCAGCGTTTGCAAACTAGTTGCCTCCCGACTTTCGACCTGACTAGATGGGCAACTCATTTATTCCGTGCCCTTAACCCATATGCGGGCCGGAATATCTTATCTCAAGGATGTTGACCCCACACTTATTTACCAAGATTTCTTCTCATCTTGACGTTACCCGCAGGTCAACCAGTTGCTCCGTTTTCGACCAGAAAACGTTTGAGACACATCGTTCGAGACGCGACACAGTCGCAAGCAGAACTTATCCCTCGTCAGTGAACCAAACTTTAAATACAGACAGGGATATCTTATTGACGAACAAACTTGCTACCTGCAGGTCAGACTTTCTCCGTTTTCGACCAGAAGACGTTAGAGACACACGACACGATCGTGAGCAAAACTTCGTATTCAACTAATGGCTTATTTTTATCCCTCGTCAGTGAACCAGTAAATACAGACAGGGATATCCTACTGACGAACAACTTGCTATCCGCAGGTCAGACTTCTCCGTTTTCTACTAGAAAATGTTCGAGACACACGACACAGTCGAGGGCAAAACTTTGTATTCAACAGGTGACTTACACTTACCCCTCGTCAGTGAACCAGTAAATACAGACAGGGATATTATTACCTTCGAACAAACATTTTTCGTCTCTCTCTGGGCTCGCCGTAAACAACTGCACAAGACCATGAAAACTCGCTTCAAACATTCTTCGTTTCTCCTGGCTAGATGCCCACAGCAATCCGGTAAAATTCAAGACCTGACCGAACTCCTACTTTGAACCTGAACACAAAAAGAAAAAACACAAAATCACATACACTCTCAAATCATTGGACTCTGAACCAGTACCTTAAAAATATGCATAACCTCACTTACAACGCCAAAAAAATCCACAGTGAGTACTCCTTTCTATCTGTGCGCACATCTTTTTTCCAGAACCTTATAACTACTACTACTACTACTATATTTTTCTTCTTCTTCTACTACTACTACTAGTACTACTACTACTACATCTTTCTTCTTCTTCTTCTTCTTCTTCTTCTACTACTACTACTACATCTTTCTTCTTCTTCTTCTACTACTACTACTACTATATTTTTCTTCTTCTTCTACTACTACTACTAGTACTACTACTTCTACATCTTTCTTCTTCTTCTTCTTCTTCTACTACTACTACTACTACATCTTTCTTCTTCTTCTCCTCCTACTACTACTACTACATTTTTCTTCTTCTTCTACTACTACTACTACTACATCTTTCTTCTTCTTCTACTACTACTACTACTACTATATTTTTCTTCTTCTTCTTCTTCTACTACTACTACTACTACATCTTTCTTCTTCTTCTACTTCTTTTACTACTACATTTTTTCTTTTTCTTCTTCTTCTAATACATTTTTCTTTTTTCTTACTCATTAGTATTATTATTATTGCTGTTGTTTTATTTTCTGGTGTATACTCATTTCTTTCGGGGTCCCAGCCAGAGACCTAAGGTCAGAAATGGCATCATGGCATGTTCCACTGAGCAATTTAAAAAACAAAAACAATATTGCACTTATTTTACATAGAGAAATCCCTTCGTAAGGTTTGGACCCAACATGTCAGTACAATTTTTTTTTGTATTTCTTTAAGGCATGTTTTCCAATCAACCCGAGGGCTCCAACTACAATTGGAATTGTTAATGTCCGCATACACTACATTTTCGTGATTTCGTTATTAGGTCTTCAAATAATAATAATAATAATCATTATTATTATTATTATTAATATTATTATTCGTGTATATTATGTTTCCTGTATTTGTATTCAGTGTTTGTATCCTGTAGAACCGGGTCCAATCTATGGTCCTTAGGCCCTATAGGAGAATTGTCATTTAAATGATAGCACTTTTCTTAGTATATGGGATCTTCCTGGTAGGACGATTTTCTGAGAGCATTTTAAGTTGATGTTATCCGGGAACACTGTTAGTAAAAATGTCCATTCCTTTTCTCCAGGGGGCCAGAGCTCCGATTATTATTGGTACAGTCTCAGGCTTCACTCCCCACATCTTGTTAATCTCAATCTCTAGGTCTTTGTATTGGAAGAACTTCTCGATAATTTTTATGGATGGTCCTGCTATGTCAATAAGCATAGACTTCCTGAATTTCTTGTTATGATAATATCGTGTCTTTTGGCTTTTATTTCCCTATTTGAATTGTTATGTCCCAGAGGATAGTTACATCGTTATTTTGGTTAACTGTATCTGGTTGGTGGTCATGCCATCTCCCAGTGGTTTCGATTTTGTGCTTCTTTCATATCTTCCAGTGTACATATCTCACTACGTTGTTATGTCTCTGGGTATATTCATTTTTTTTTTGCTATTTCCGGACATCCTGAGATAATATGGTCGACAGTTTCATCATATTTTCCGCAGATCCTACATTTCGGGTTAGTTCCATCCCTGATTATGTGACAGTGATAGGATCTGGTTGCGAGACTTTGGTCCTGAGCTGCGTAAATTAGGCCTCCTGTCTCGGCTTTCAATCCGGAGCTCCTCAGCCACTGATGTGTTTTCTGTTGGTCTCCATCTAATTCTTTCGTTCTTTTTTTTGCCATACGAGGCCTTGACGTCCTAGTTTATTTGTACTTTTATTTGGCCAAGTTGTTTTGTTTTCTGGTTTACTTGTTTGCCATAGGCTGTATTCGCTTCGTTTTTTTTGTTGGTAAGATTTCAGGTACGTTAAGCTGTTTCTTGAAGAGTGCACCTTTTTGTTGTTGGAGTTGATTTGGCGATTTACTACTACTACTACTACTACTAATACTGCTATTATTATTAATATTATTATTATTATTATTATTATTATTATTATTATTATATTTCATTTGGTTTCTAGCGTATACTCATTTCTTTCCGGGTCCCGACCAGAGACCTAAGGTTAGAAATGGTATCATGAATTTTGTTTTTTAAATAAATCACACTTATTTTACATAGATAAAGCCCTTCGTAAGCTGTGGGCTGTAATTACGAGAATTTTTTTTTGTATTTCCTTAAGGCATGGGCTACCAGGAATTACTTCAATAGTTTGGCATAGGCTGTATTTGCTTCGTTTTTTCGTTGATAAGATTTTAGTTATATTAAGCTGTTTCTTGAAGAGTGCAACTTCTTTTTTAATGGAGTTGATTTGTTTTTTTTTTACTATTTGTAGAAGAGGGTCATTGGTTTTTTGTGGTGTAGGCTTCCAATCTGAGGGCTCCAATCTGATTGTTGTAGTTTTTAGTGTAAATTCAAGTTGGATTAAACCTTGACCTCATAAATCTTTTAATACATGCAGGCTATCAACATCTGATTTGGGGTGGTGCATCTTCATTGGGATAAACATTTTTCAGGTCTTTTATTATTATTATTGTTATTATTATTGTTTTATTTCAGTTGATTTCCGGTATGTACGAGTTTTTTCCGGGTCCTGCCCAGTGACCTAAAGTCAGGCATCATGATATTTTCCACTGACCAATTTAAGAAAAAAAAACCCAAAAGAAAACAAAACAACAACAGACGTATTTTACATAGATAAAGCCCTTCGTAAGTTGTGGGCTGTACTCGTGAGAACTTTTTTTTTTATTTCTTTAAGTCATAGACTTCTAAGAATTCCTTCCATGAGTCTATTGGAATCTTTTACAATCAATCTGAGGGCTCCAACTACAACAGGGATTGTTGATGTTCCCATGTGCCACATTTTTGAGATTTCGATTTCAAGGTCCTTGTATTTTGATAGCTTTTTGAAGATCTTCAAAGATACATTGTAGATAGATAGATAGATAGATAGGTAAAATACAGTGATAGGTAGGTAGATAGATAATGAAAAGAGTGAGATAGATAGATATATAGATAGATAATGAAAAGACGGAGATAGATAGATAAATAAAGAAAAGACAGAGGTAGATAGATAATGAAAAGAGCGAGATAGATAGATAGATAGATAGATAGATAGATAAAGAAAAGACTAAGATAAGTAGATAGATATTAAAAAAAAAATAGATGAGATATATATATATATATATATATATATATATATATATATAGATAGATAATAATGAAAAAAAACTGAGATAGATAGATAGATGAATAGATAGATAGATAGATAGATAGATAAAAAGCAGAGATAGGTAGATATGAATAATGAAAAAATACTAAATATATATATATATATATATATAGATAGATAGATAATGAAAAGACAGATAATGAAAAACTGAGACAGATAGATATATAGATAGATAATGAAACGACTGAGAATAGATAGATAGATACAGAGAGAGATAGAGATAGAGATAATGAAGAAACTGAGGTAACGAAAAGGCTGAGATAGATATATAGATAAGGAAAAGACTGAGACACACAGATAATGAAATTTCATGATTATTATTATTTCTTCTTATTATAGATGGTCTTTTATTATTATTATTATTATTATTATTATTATTCTACTTCATCTTCTACTTCTACTGCCTCTTCTTTTACTTCTATTTCTTCTTCTACTTCTACTGCCTCTTCTTCTACTTCTATTTCTTCTTCTACTTCTACTCCTCTTCTTTTTACTTCTATTTCTTATTCTACTTCTACTGCCTCTTCTTTTCTCTTCTATTTCTTCTTCTACTTCTATTTCTCTTCTTCTTCTTCTATTTCTTCTTCTACTTCTACTGCCTCTTCTTCTACTTCTATTTCTTCTTCTACTTCTACTGCCTCTTCTTTTACTTCTATTTCTTCTTCTACTTCTACTGCCTCTTCTTCTACTTCTATTTCTTCTTCTCCTTCTACTGCCTCTTCTTCTACTTCTATTTCTTCTTCTACTTCTACTGCCTCTTCTTTTACTTCTATTTCTTCTTCTCTTCTTCTTCTGCCTCTTCTTTTCTTCTTCTATTTCTTAGTCTTCTTCTTCTATTCCCTCTTCTTCTACTTCTACTTCATCTTCTTCTACTTCTACTTCTTCTTCTACTTCTATTTCTTCTTCTTCTTTTTTCTGCCTCTTCTTTTCTTCTATTTCTTCTTCTACTTCTACTTCTGCCTCTTCTTTTACTTCTTCTTCTTCTTCTACTTCTTCTTTTACTTCTTCTTCTTCTTCTACTTCTTCTTCTACTTCTTCTTCTTCTTCTTCTATTCTTCTTCTTCTTCTTTTCTACTGCCTCTTCTTTTACTTCTTCTTTCTTCTTCTTTCTCTGGGGTTCTTCTTCTTCTTTCTACTGCCTCTTCTTTTACTATTTCTTCTTCTACTTCTATTTCTTCTTCTTCTAATTCTTCTTCTTTTACTTCCTCTTCTTCTTCTTCTTTTCTTTCTTCTTCTTCTTCTCTTGCCTCTTCTTCTTTTCTTCTTCTTCTTTCTTCTTCTTCTTCTTCTTCTTTTTCTTCTTTTCTTTCTTCTATTTCTTCTTCTTCTTCTTCTTCTTCTTCTTCTTCTTCTCTTCTTCTTCTTCTTCTACTTCTTCTTCTTCTTTTCTTCTTCTACTTCTACTGACTCTTCTTTTACTTCTTTTTCTTCTTCTTCTTCTACCTCTTCTTCTACTTCTATTTCTTCTTCTTCTTTCTTTCTGCCTCTTCTTCTACTTCTATTTCTTCTTCTCCTTCTACTGCCTCTTCTTCTACTTCTATTTCTTCTTCTACTTCTACTGCCTCTTCTTCTACTTCTATTTCTTCTTCTACTTCTACTGCCTCTTCTTCTACTTCTATTTCTTCTTCTACTTCTACTGCCTCTTCTTCTACTTCTATTTCTTCTTCTACTTCTACTGCCTCTTCTTCTTCTTCTTCTTCTTCTTCTACTTCTTCTTCTTTTCTTTCTTCTTCTTCTTTTAATTCTATTTCTTCTTCTCTTCTTCTACTGCCTCTTCTTTTTACTTCTATTTTCTTCTTCTACTTCTTCTTTCCTCTTCTACTTCTATTTCTTCTTCTCCTTCTGCCTCTTCTTCTACTTCTATTTCTTCTTCTACTTCTTCTACTGCCTCTTCTTTTACTTCTATTTCTTTCTTCTACTTCTTCTTCTACTTCTTTCTTCTTTCTTCTTCTTTTATTTCTTCTTCTCTTCTTCTACTTCTTCTTCTTCTTCTACTTCTTCTGCCTCTTCTTCTACTTCTATTTCTTCTTCTTATTCTGCCTCTTCTTCTACTTCTATTTCTTCTTCTACTTCTCTTCTTCTTCTACTTCTATTTCTTCTTCTACTTCTACTTCTTCCTCTTCTTTTACTTCTATTTCTTCTTCTACTTCTACTGCCTCTTCTTCTACTTCTATTTCTTCTTCTACTTCTACTGCCTCTTCTTCTTCTTCTTCTTCTTCTACTTCTTCTTCTTCTCTTCTACTTCTTCTTCTACTTCTACTGCCTCTTCTTCTACTTCTATTTCTTCTTCTAAAAAAACTGCCTCTTCTTTTTCTTCTTCTTCTTCTACTTCCTCTTCTTCTACTTCTATTTCTTCTTCTACTTCTGCCTCTTCTTTTACTTCTTCTTCTTCTACTTCTTCTGCCTCTTCTTTTACTTCTATTTCTTCTTCTTCTACCTCTTCTTCTACTTCTATTTCTTCTTCTACTTCTTCTTCTTTTACTTCTATTCTTCTTCTACTTCTATTTCTATTTCTTCTTCTACTTCTACTGCCTCTTCTTTTACTTCTATTTCTTCTTTTCTAATTCTACTGCCTCTTCTTCTACTTCTACTTCTTCTTCTTATTCTTCTACTTTCTTCTACTTCTATTTCTTCTTCTACTTCTACCTCTTCTTCTTTTCTTCTTCTATTTCTATTTCTTCTTCTACTTCTTTCTCTTGCCTCTTCTTTTACTTCTATTTCTTCTTCTACTTCTACCTCTTCTTTTTACTTCTATATTTCTTCTTCTTCTTCTGCCTCTTCTTTTACTTCTATTTCTTCTTCTACTTCTTTGCCTCTTCTTTTACTTCTATTTCTTCTTCTACTTCTACTGCCTCTTCTTTTACTTCTTCTTTCTTCTTCTTCTTCTATTCTTCTTCTACTTCTATTTCTTCTTCTACTTCTCTGCTTCTTCTTTCTATTTCTTCTTCTACTTCTACTGCCTCTTCTTCTTCTACTTCTATTCTTCTTCTACTTCTACTGCCTCTTCTTTTACTTCTACTTTCTTCTTCTTCTTCTTCTGCCTCTTCTTTTACTTCTATTTCTCTTCTACTTTCTTCTTCTACTTCTTCTTCTTCTACTGCCTCTTCTTTTACTTCTATTTCTTCTTCCTTCTACTGCCTCTTCTTTTTTCTTCTTCTTTCCTTCTTCTTCTACTTCTACTTCTTCCTCTTCTTCTTCCTCTTCTTTTTCTTCTTCTTCTTCTACTTTTACCTCTTCTTCTACTTCTATTTCTTCTTCTACTTCTACTGCCTCTTCTTTTACTTCTATTTCTTCTTCTACTTCTTCTTCTACTTCCTCTTCTTTTCTTCTTCTATTTCTTCTTCTTCTTACTGCCTCTTCTTTTTCTTTTACTTCTATTTCTTCTTCTACTTCTTGCCTCTTCTTTTACTTCTATTTCTTCTTCTTCTTCTGCCTCTTCTTTTTACTTCTATTTCTTCTTCTTCTTCTACTGCCTTCTTCTTCTACTTCTCTTCTTTCATCTTCTACTTCTGCCTCTTCTTCTTCTCTTCTACTTTACTTCTATTTCTTCTTCTACTTCTACTGCCTCTTCTTTTCTACTTCTTCTTTCTTCTACTTCTTCTTCTTCTACTTCTCTTCTTCTACTTCTTCTTCTTCTCTTCTTCTTACTACTTCTATTTCTTCTTCTTCTTCTTCTGCCTTCTTCTTCTTCTTCTTCTACTTCTACTTCTTCTGCCTCTTCTTCTACTTCTCTTCTTCTTCTACTTCTTCTGCCTCTTCTTCTACTTCTACTTCTACTTATACTGCCTCTTCTTCTACTTCTATTTCTTCTTCTACTTCTACTGCCTCTTCTTTTACTTCTATTTCTTCTTCTACTTCTACTGCCTCTTCTTTTACTTCTATTTCTTCTTCTACTTCTACTGCCTCTTCTTTTACATCTTCTTTCTTCTTCTTCTTTTACTTCTTCTTCCTCTTCTTTTACTTCTATTTCTTCTTCTACTTCTACTGCCTCTTCTTTTACTTCTATTTCTTCTTCTACTTCTACTGCCTCTTCTTCTACTTCTATTTCTTCTTCTACTTCTACTGCCTCTTCTTTTACTTCTATTTCTTCTTCTACTTCTACTGCCTCTTCTTCTACTTCTTCTTTCTTCTTCTTCTTCTTCTACCTCTTCTTTTACTTCTTTTCTTCTTCTTCTTCTTCTGCCTCTTCTTTTACTTCTATTTCTTCTTCTTCTTCTTCTGCCTCTTCTTTTACTTCTATTTCTTCTTCTCTACTTCTTCTTTTACTTCTTCTTTCTTCTTCTTCTTCTTTCTTCTTCTGCCTCTTCTTTTACTTCTATTTCTTCTTCTACTTCTACTGCCTCTTCTTCTACTTCTATTTCTTCTTCTACTTCTACTGCCTCTTCTTTTACTTCTATTTCTTCTTCTACTTCTACTGCCTCTTCTTTTACTTCTATTTCTTCTTCTACTTCTACTGCCTCTTCTTTTACTTCTATTTCTTCTTCTACTTCTACTGCCTCTTCTTTTACTTCTATTTCTTCTTCTACTTCTACTGCCTCTTCTTTTACTTCTATTTCTTCTTCTACTTCTACTGCCTCTTCTTTTACTTCTATTTCTTCTTCTACTTCTTCTTCCTCTTCTTCTTCTTCTTCTTCTTCTACTTCTATTTCTTCTTCTTCTACTTCTTCTTCTTCTTCTACTTCTTCTTCTTCTTCTTCTTCTATTTCTTCTTCTTTTCCTCTTCTTCTCTTCTTTTTACTTCTTTTTTCTTCTTCTTCTTCTGCCTCTTCTTCTACTTCTTTTCTTCTTCTACTACTGCCTCTTCTACTTCTATTTCTTCTTCTACTTCTACTGCCTCTTCTTCTACTTCTATTTCTTCTTCTCCTTCTACTGCCTCTTCTTCTACTTCTATTTCTTCTTCTACTTCTACTGCCTCTTCTTCTACTTCTATTTCTTCTTCTCCTTCTCTTCTTCTGCTTCTCTTCTTCTTCTTCTTCTTTTCTTCTTCTTCTTCTACTGCCTCTTCTTCTACTTCTATTTCTTCTTCTACTTCTACTTTCCTCTTCTTCTACTTCTATTTCTTCTTCTACTTCTTCTTCTCCTTCTCCTCTTCTTTTACTTCTATTTCTTCTTCTACTTCTACTGCCCTCTTCTTTTACTTCTATTTCTTCTTCTACTTCTACTTCTTCCTCTTCTTTTACTTCTATTTCTTCTTCTACTTCTCTTCTTTTACTTCTATTTCTTCTTCTTCTACTTCTTTTGCTTTCTTCTTCTTCTTCTTCTTCTCTTCTTCTACTTCTTCTTCTTCTACTTCTATTTCTTCTTCTCCTTCTACCTCTTCTTCTACTTCTTCTTCTTCTTCTTCTACTTCTACCTCTTCTTCTCTTCTATTCTTCTTCTATCTACTCTTCTTTTTACATCTATTTCTTCTTCTACTTCTTCTACTTCCTCTTCCTTTCTTCTTTTGCTTCTATTTCTTCATCTACTTCTTCTGCCTCTTCTTCTCTTCTTCTATTTCTTCTTCTACTTCTACTGCCTCTTCTTCTACTTCTATTTCTTCTTCTCCTTCTACTGCCTCTTCTTCTTCTTCTTCTTCTACTTCTTCTTCTTTCTATTTCTTCTTCTTCTTCTTTCTACTTCTATTTCTTCTTCTACTTCTGCCTCTTCTTTTCTTCTATTTCTTCTTCTACTTCTGCCTCTTCTTCTACTTCTATTTCTTCTTTTCTTCTTCTCTGCCTCTTCTTCTACTTCTATTTCTTCTTCTACTTCTTCTGCCTCTTCTTCTACTTCTATTTCTTCTTCTTCTTCTTCTGCCTCTTCTTCTACTTCTATTTCTTCTTCTACTTCTACTGCTTCTTCTTCCTTCTATTTCTTCTTCTTCTTCTACTTCTTCTTCCTCTTCTTTTTTCTTCTTCTTCTTCTACTTCTATTTCTCTTTTCTACTTCTATTTCTTCTTCTACTTCTACTTCCTCTTCTTCTACTTCTTTTTCTTCTTCTTCTACTGCCTCTTCTTCTACTTCTATTTCTTCTTCTACTTCTACTGCCTCTTCTTTTACTTCTATTTCTTCTTCTACTTCTACTGCCTCTTCTTTTACTTCTATTTCTTCTTCTACTTCTACTGCCTCTTCTTCTACTTCTATTTCTTCTTCTACTTCTACTGCCTCTTCTTCTACTTCTATTTCTTCTTCTACTTCTCTTGCCTCTTCTTTTACTTCTATTTCTTCTTCTACTTCTACTGCCTCTTCTTTTACTTCTATTTCTTTTCTTCTTCCTTTCTACTTCCTCTTCTTCTTTTACTTCTATTTCTTCTTCTACTTCTACTTCTACTTCCTTCTTCTACTTCTATTTCTTCTTCTACTTCTACTGCCTCTTCTTCTACTTCTATTTCTTCTTCTACTTCTACTGCCTCTTCTTCTACTTCTATTTCTTCTTCTACTTCTACTGCCTCTTCTTCTACTTCTATTTCTTCTTCTACTTCTACTGCCTCTTCTTTTACTTCTTTTTCTTCTTCTACTTCTTCTTTTTCCTCTTCTTCTACTTCTATTTCTTCTTCTTTTCTTCTTCTACTGCCTCTTCTTTTACTTCTATTTCTTCTTCTTTCTACTGCTTCTACTTCTCTTCTTTTACTTCTTCTTTCTTATTCTTCTTCTTCTACTTCTCTTCTTTTACTTCTATTTCTTCTTCTACTTCTACTGCCTCTTCTTTTACATCTATTTCTTCTTCTACTTCTACTGCCTCTTCTTTTACATCTATTTCTTCTTCTACTTCTATTTCTTCTTCTACTTCTACTGCCTCTTCTACTTCTATTTCTTCTTCTACTTCTATTTCTTCTTCTATTTCTTCTATATCTTCTTTCGCTGTCTATTTTATTGCAGGATTGTTTGGTCACACAATCTTTCCATCAATGTCAACCCTTCTCTATTCTTGATCAAAGTGTGTATGTGCGGTGCACGTTGCTATCATTTTTCATCCGGTCTTTTAAACCACTTAGGAGGTCTACCCCTTTTGTTTTAGCGCGATAAAAAACTATTTTTTCATATTTTAAATGCTTGAATCCCATAACTGTATTGGTCAATTCAAACAACATGGCCGAACCAGCGGAATCATTTTTTTTCAAACGATCAGCAAATTGTACTTGTTATACTAAAAGAGTTTTTTTTTTTTGACTAATATTATCCATTTTGATTCACCAATTGACTGATATACCAATGATTTCTCTCAGGCATCTATTCTTAAAAAAAACAAGTTTTTCTGCAATCTTTTCGGCTTCACGATTCCCAAGCGTAGATAGCAATATAAATAATTATTACATAAAAATAATCTAACATTGATAATATTACATACGAGCCAAAGAAGTAATATTACCATTATGCTTCCGTTTTAATGATTTCTAAAGGAGACTTTTATCTTATTTTATGTGTTGTTTACCTTCAGGGCGTAGTCGATCACGGCTCTCCACATCTTCCTGTCCCTTGTAGCTCTGAATAAGTTTCATCTTCTTGTTTTTTCTCCCAAACCCTGTTCTGCCATCCATTTGCTCAAGGACATCAACTATGTACGCTTTGCTTTCCTCTGTCCCTCTTTCTCTCAATGTGTCCTGTGGGTATCAGATTTTCCTAGCCGTCCTTCCTCATTACGTGCCCTAGAAATTTCATCTGCCTCTTTCTGATGTTAAGTATAAGTTTTCTTTTTATTTCCGTTCTCTCCACAATCTCGTTGTTCACATGTTCGGTCTATGGTATCCTCAGCATCCTTCTGTAGGACCACATCTATTTAGGCTCAAGTCTCTCCTTCATCTTTGAGGAGATTGCCAAGCATTCGTTGCCATACAGGATGGACAACTATCACGTAACGATTCTTTTCTCTTTTCTTTCTCTTAAACGAAATTTATCTGTTACTTAATACACAGTTTAGCGTCTTGGGATGCATCTTTGGTCATCCCAATATGTCTTCGGATCTCAGTGTCACATTAACCGGATATAGCAGAATCTCTCATACCCGGAATCCCTCATATCCGGAGTGCCTCATATCCGGAATCCCGCATATCCTGATATGATTTTGATCTGTATATTCGATCTAT
This sequence comes from Acanthosepion pharaonis, assembly GCA_903632075.3. Classification (NCBI taxonomy): domain Eukaryota; kingdom Metazoa; phylum Mollusca; class Cephalopoda; order Sepiida; family Sepiidae; genus Acanthosepion; species Acanthosepion pharaonis. Next base: position 2,029,613 of record CAHIKZ030000521.1, on the reverse strand, counting down.
TTGGGTGATATGTAACTGATTTGAAATTTCTGTTTTTCAGTAAATTTAATTTGGACACTGTTGTGGCGCCCTCACCTTCTAACTAGAAATGGACTGGTCCATCTTATATAAGTCAGCTCTAGAGAGAGGACAAGGGAAAGCGTCAGCGACAGCAGTCCAGATAAGGTTACCCGTTACATACCGTTGGACTATAGACTTTGAATATTGTTTCGTACTAACTGACCTTCGTTTTACTAATCACTCTATTGCTAATTGCTTTTACAAATATACCAGTATTTTCCCCTACAACTGTGTTTGTCTTGATTCGTACACCCGCACGCGGGGAAACCCTCAACATCTCAACAGACAGCTGCTTATGCATATTTCACTTAAATGGCTTTTATTGGGGGCAAAATATGATGTGAATAAGAGGAAAGGATGACGAGGAGACATATCTGCACTGAGAAGCAACGGGGTGCATGATTGTGATGAAACATGGACTAAAGCTATTGAAACGGTTCTCAGTTTTATGGAAAGAAAGCCAGCATTCAGCTTTCACGATAGCAATAACGCATGCAGCTTAAAAAAAACGTCTTTCGTTTAAAAAAAATTCAAAAGAAAAAGCAAAACGAAATGTAGAAAAGTTGAGAATGACATTAGAAGAGAAATAATCACCATACAACTGCGATTAAAAAATCCTCGTTACATTATTTGTTTTGCATACGTGGCATACTTAATTTAATGAATTTTCATTAACATTACATAATTTACTTCTTTTTTCCTTAAAATCAATTCCGTTATATTTCACTCACCATTAGCGTATTTTGTTTACTATAAAACATTGAAAATAAATGTTAAACCTGAGTTCAGTTCTTTTATTTTAATCTAATTATAACCCCTTATATCCGGGTTTTGTAACCAATTCCTCGTATACGGAAGGCCTTCTTAGTCCGGTTGTCAGGGATTGTACAGTATTTTAATTTCTGTACATGCATGATTTCAGTGTCTCCGCTCAGTAAATGCATTTTCGGCTCACCCTTTTGCTGATAACCATGTATTGTTTCTTCTTCTAGGTTATACTTAGTCCTTTCTTCTCTCTTTCCTTCTCTACCTTCTGTAAGATGTTTTGTAGTTTCCTTTTTGTGTCTGGTATCAGCACTGTGCTGATTTCATGTCTTATATTGTTAAGATTACTTGATAAAGTCTGGATAAAGGCCCTGTGGTGAAGGATGAGGGCTTTAATGTGCTCATCCTAGGTAAATATGTTTAGTTTATTTCTCCTAGGAATGTTTTAAATATATGTTGTTGTGTTTCTTTTATAACATTGGAATTTACCAAAAATAAATAAATATATAAGATAAAAGAAAATAAATAAATAAATAAAAGAAAATAAATAAATAAATAAAAAACAAAAAAAATAAATATATAAAACAAAATAAATAAATAAAATAAAATAAATAAATAAATATATAAAAAAATAAAATAAATAAAGAAAATAAATAAATAAATATATAAAAAAAAATAAATAAAACAAAAAATAAATAAATTAATATATAAAACAAAATAAATAAATAAATATATAACTCAAAAATAAATAAATAAATAAAACAAAATAAATAAATAAATATATAAAAACAAAATAAATAAAACAAAAATAAATAAATATATAAAACAAAATAAATACATAAAGGAATAAAACAAAATAAATAAATAACTAAAAACAAAATAAATAAATATATAAAGCAAAATAAATAAATAAAACAAAATAAATAAATAAATAAATAAATAATAATAACAATAATAATAATAATAATAATAATAATAAATAAATAAATAAATAAAGCATATCGGGATTATCTTCTGTTTTTCGGAGATTAAAATTCGTTTCTGAAAAAACTGCGTCTATTTTCTTACGACGCTCTTTGACATTGTTATTATTTTCCTGGTTTCGTTTTTCTAAGCTAATCAGATACGATGTCTCTGTTATGTTTTCCGGTGCCATGTCAAACACTTTGGTAAACCAATCAGAAGAGAAATTTCCAGGTTTTTTTTTTTTAAGAAATGGAGACTAGAATTTATAACAACGATAAGGAAAATGTCCTTCTATTCAGAAGTATAAGCAACCACAACAACAACAAAAAAATATGAACGAAATATTTCAGTGAACAATATCCCCCAAATACACAATGTTGTCCAAAATGTCAGTTATATTTGTGTGCATTTCCAAGAAGAGGAGTTATCATTATTTGCCCCTTTTATATTCATACTGTTGTCCTCATCTTTGTTGTTTTTATCCCAACGTTTCGGCCGTAATGCCCTTCGGCCTTCCCCGGGTGTATATCAATCCGTGTAACCAACATGCAATTTTGAACTGAACCCTTTATTTACTCTATGGAGGTAGACCATTCTCGCTAGGGATATAGTCTAGATCTTTTTTATATTTAATACTTTTCGGTTATTTCTCGCTCGTTTCTATTGAATGCAAGTACACAGAGCCAGACAAAGGGATTGAACCCATAAACTCTATATCTCCAAATACATAAATTAAGACATTTACCCCGTAGGACAATTTGGTGGCGTAAACTTAGAGCCTTAAATTTAAGCTTAGCTGCTGATTAGGCTGCAACCGTTAAGGCTGGCTGTCACGTATATACTACTGCTGCGAGTAATAACACGTCAAAATTTTTTATTGAATTTAAAATCTCAGAAGCCATTGTACTGATGAAAGGGCGGGGACTAGGCTGAGTGATGACACATGTATTCACAGTTGCGATCGTAATGATCTTAGAGTCTTAAATATAACCTGTCTGCTGATTAAGCTGCAAATGCTTTTGCTGTCTGTCGTTTGGACAGATTCTGCTGCCTATGTTTTGAATGCTGCTGCTGTCGACGACTTGCTGCCATTCGTCTTTCTCACTTTATTTGTGGCTTCGATATTGTATTTATTTATATGCTAGGCCTACTAACGAGATCCTCATAGCTTAACAATTTTTTAAGCAAATAATTCAGCCTTCAAACTCAATAATGTCTTCAATTGAAAAGAATTTATCTAAAGTTAATATAACTTTTTCACAGCTACATCTAACAAGATTTGATTCGTGACAAAAGAAATAAAACTTAAAAGTTGAAGCAGGGATTTATCGTAAGAAAGTCGCAGGAAAAACATCGACAGAATTCCTCGGAATCGAAATGAAAACTTATAGGAATACAAGAAGGGATCTTTTAAAAAACAGTGTCTGCTGGAACTGCTTTAACATCTTGATATATTCCTGAAAGATATCAGAAAAATCAAGGACGTATACTGGTAGCAAACGGCATGCATTCGCATCGAAAATGAATACAGCGAATATACAAAAATAGAAAGGGGCGTAAGGCAAGGATGTGTCTTCTCGCCGGACTTATTCAACCTATAAATCAAGGCAATTCGGAGAAAATTGGAGATCCTACCGGGATTCAGAATCGGAAGCCACAACCTTAACAACATAAGATGCTCAGACGACACAGTATCGATAGCAGACACGGAAAAGAAACTACAAATCTTCCTACAGAATGTAGCGAGGGAGAGCGAGAAGAAGGGACTAACTATAAGATCCGAAGGCGGATTTGGATGCATTCCAAAAGCTGGGCAGAATACTAAGAGCCAGGAGGATTTCTTTGGTGACAGAAAAAAAAAGTACTGAGCCGCTACGTAACATCTGTCCTCCTCTACGGCAGCTGGACTGTTGGACGGTCTCCCTCAAAGATGAAAAAGAGACTCGAGGCGACGGAGGTGTGGTTCTACAGAAGGATGTTAAGGATATCATGGCGCGAGCGTGTGAGCAACGATCAGGTCTTGGAGAGGATTCAAACAAAGAGGAAGCTTATAATTAACATAAGGAAGAGGCAGATGAAATTTCTGGAAAACGTAATGAGAAGAGATGGCCTAGAGAATCTGATACTCGCAGGTCAAATAGAGAGAAAAAGAGACAAGTGAAAGTGGAGTTGGCAGAGGCACGAGACTTATCGAGAGCTAAAAAGGATAGGGGTAAGTGGAGAGCCATGATCGCCTACGTCCATAAAAGAAACGGCACTTAAAAAAAACAAAAAAAACGTTAAGTTCGATTTGGTTTATTTTGATTTACGGCATATCAACACGTCAATAGATTATTTAATGACAAAATATTTAGGATAGATTCGTATGAATAGAATATGTATTGTTTATAAGAAATCAGTTTGTAGATCAATTTTCATTGAAGTTTGTTTTAAAAAGAGAGCTTATGAAGAATGTCAAAAATCTACTGCTGGTAATTTTTTTCAAAAATGTATTTCTGCTAACATTTTTTACCAAAATGTATTGATGGTATTTTTTCTATAAAATATTCATAACTTACCTTCTGCTGAGACATTTCTAGTTGTCTCCATATTTTTGGTATATCGGGTCCGTATCGATTCTTCAATATCTGTCTATATCTCTGAGATGAGGTATTATGATTACTTACATTATTTACATTATTCGGACTGTTATCATCAACTTCATTGCCATATTCACAACGTTTCGGCCTTTGTACGCTTCGGCCTTCTTCAATATCTGTCTATATCTCTGATATGAGGTATTATGATTACTTGCATTATTTACATTATTCGGACTGTTATCATCAACTTCATTGCCATATTCACAACGTTTCGGCCTTTGTACGCTTCGGCCTTCTTCAATATCTGTCTATATCTCTGAGATGAGGTATTATGATTACTTGCATTATTTAAATTATTCAGACTGTTATCCTCATCTTCATTGCCATATTCACAACGTAGCTTCCACTGATAGTTTTTCTAGTTGTCTCCATATTTTTGGTATATCGGGTCCGTATCGATTCTTCAATATCTGCCTATATCTCTGAGATGAGGTATTATGATTACTTACATTGTTTTCATTATTCGGACTGTTATCCTCAACTTCATGGCAATATTCACAACGTAGCTTCTACTGAAACTTTTCTAGTTGTCTCCATATTTTTGGTATATCGGGTCCGTACCAATTCTTCAATATCTGTCTATATCTCTGAGATGAGGTATTATGATTACTTACATTATTTACATTATTCGGACTGTTATCCTCATCTTCATTGCCATATTCACAACGTAGCTTCTACTGAAACTTTTCTAATTGTCTCCATATTTTTGGTATATCGGGTCCGTACCAATTCTTCAATATCTGTCTATATCTCTGAGATGAGGTATTATGATTACTTGCATTATTTACGTTATTCAGACTGTTATCCTCATCTAATGTTTCAGCAACAATTTTTACCAGTGCTCATGTTGTAATTTTCTGCTACTGTTATGGCATAACAAAGTTTGGAAAAAATGCAATAATTGATGAAATTCACTCTAGTTGCGACTGGTTTACGGGGAAAAAAATTGCAGAATGAAAAATAATTAATCCCCACCCACTCGCAAGCCCGTGTAAACGATTTTGGACACAGCCAGGCCTAGTTTGCTTTGTTTTGGTTTGTTTAACCCCATATAAACCTCATTGGCTTATGTAATGCCGACTAGATTTTTATTGATGGTAATATTTTTTTTTTTCAAAAATGTATTGCCTCTAATATTCTTTTCAAAAATGTATTGTTGGTAATAATGTATTGCTGGTAATAATTTTTTTCTTCAAAATGCCATTGCTGGTAATAAGTTTTTACAAAAATATATTACTGGTATTAAAACCTATTTTCACACTTTCATCGTATTTTGACCTCAGTTTGGAGGTTAGCAATTTGCCCATAGCCGAGACCCTAACAATTGCTACCACCCCGAGTCAGGGTTGACCTGGGTATACCAGCAACTAAGATGTGGTTCCACGCTCCTCAAAACCTTCTGATCAGAGGCCTTGCTGTTGGATGTAGTTTATCCTTATACCCAGGACTGGATGTAGTTTATCGTCCTATCCAGGAAGGACCAAGCCTGGAAAATAAGAACTGATAAACTCTACAGAACCATGACAGCAAAATTACATTAATTTTTTTTCTCTCACTATTTTGACTTTTGTCAAGATAAAGCATACAGATATGTCCCCAAAAAGCGGTTGAAATGCGGTGAATATTTTTTCTAAAATCTTCAGCAAAAGAATTCGACTTGAGTTATGGAGTGTGATTGAAACCTCATTAAAAATGTAACCGTTCATTGTAACTGGAGAAGCTTTTTTCAGCCATCTTCTAGACTATATTATTTCTGACTCTTCGTAAATTTAAATCACTAAGGTTTCCATCCGTTCTCTGGAGACAATGTTTACTATGAGAAAAAAATAGAATATGATGATTGTTTGCTGACTGAATTTGTTTTATATCAAGTATTTCGACAAATTAGAATTCTTGATATTGCACAGGCATGAAAGATAAGAAAATGTTTTTCAGGCAAAAACTGTCACAGCGCTTATGAGGCTTTTCACACACACACACACACACACACAACAAACACACACACACACACACACACACACATATATATATATATATATATATATATATATATATATATATATATATATATATATATATATATTATATTGTAATCTTATAAATATAAGACATTTTATTCGCTCGGAAAAACTTAGGTGCCTTGATTTGTGAATAAACAAACCAATACCTATAAGCGCGGGGGAATGGTACAAAGGAAGAACGTCAGCCGAAAATAATCGTCTAGCATCCAAGTCCAGAGTCCAAAGCAACAAAAAAAAAAAAACCTCGATACGAATAAGTAAAATAACTAAATAAAGTGCTCAATACGCTAAGTAGAGCAAACCTAATTAAACCTAAAGAGCCAGACAAAGCTACCACTTCCACTAAGTCCTTGACGATCCGCTTAGGTGAAATCGTGGTAGGTTGTCTGGGTCTTTAGGTTTAACTTAGATTTGCTCTACTTAGCGTGTTGAGCACTATCGAGCAATATATTACTGGAAGTCCCTGGCAATCCGCTTAGGTGAAACCGTGGTAGGTTTGTCTGACTCTTTAGGTTTAACTCATATATATATATATATATATATATATATATATATATATATATATATATATATATGGTGGTGGTGGATAAATTGTTGACTAAATTACGCAAAAAATGAAAATAACACTGACAAGTTATTTTAACAGATATATTTACCAAAAT